>OY282397.1:5457835-6057835 GCA_958295455.1 Coleophora deauratella | reverse complement strand
TTCCGCCAACACCGAGTCGCCGTCACAGCGGATATAGCCGAAATGTTCCTGAGAATCAGTATACGACAAGAAGACAGAGATGCGCTGCGATATCTATGGAGAGGGGAACGACGAGATGGGCCCCCAGATGAATACCGAATGACTTCTCTAATTTTCGGCGCGACGAGTTCGCCAACCACTGCGATATACGTCAAGAACAGAAACGCTGAGAAGTACAGAGAGAAGTACCCAATTGCAGTCACCGCGATCGTCGAAAACCATTATATGGATGACTACCTGGACAGTTTCAGAAGCGAAAACGAAGCCATAGAAATCTCCAAACAAGTACGAGAGATCCACAGCAAAGGCAACTTCAACCTGCGAAGCTGGGCGTCCAACTCCCCAGAAACACTCGCGGCCTTAACAGAAGACACACAGAAACAGCTCGTGAAACTGGATGACGGCACGAAAACCGAGCGGGTGCTGGGGCTCATCTGGAAGCCTCAAACAGACGCGCTTGGATTCAATCTCGACTTAGCGCGCATATCACCAGCTCTGCTCACAGAACACGCGCCAACAAAAAGAGAGGCGCTCAAGATCGTTATGTCCATCTACGATCCGCTTGGTTTCGCTTCAGTCGTCACTATCAAAGCGAAGAAAATACTACAAGAAGTATGGCGCCGCGGAACAGACTGGGATGACAAGATCGATGAAGACCTAGCATCACAATGGACAGTTTGGATGAGACACATGCAAAATCTGCGAAACATCAGCGTGCCTCGATGCTACCTACAGTATAGCGATGCTCATGTACTGCAACTCCATGTCTTCGTAGATGCAAGTACGACAGCCTACGCCGCCGCCTTGTACTGGCGGGCAGAAGCGCCCGACGGCAGCGTGCACATATCACTCATCGCTGCGAAGGCTCGCGTGGCACCGCTTAAACTCACTTCTGTGCCACGCTTAGAGCTTCAAGCCGCTGTCCTGGGCAGTAGAATGGCCGCCACCGTGTTAGAAGAGCACAGACACAAGCCCGAAACCGAAACGTATTGGACAGACAGCAAGACAATACTCGCTTGGATTAGAAACGGGGCGAGGACATACAAAGCATACGTCGCGCACAGAATCGCCGCCATACCGGAGATAACATCAGTAGCGGAATGGCGGTGGATACCGACCAAGCTCAATGTGGCCGACGACGCGACAAGGGAAGTTCCAGATAACTTCAACAATGAACACAGATGGTTCAGCGGCCCTCAGTTTCTCCTACGAAACCCATCTGAATGGCCTACCGAAGAGCAGACACTGCCTGAAACTACAGGAGAGGAGAAAACACTAGTGTTACACGCGACGGAAGCGACTCCGAAGATCGCGCTCGCCACTCCACAAGCCAGCCGGTTTTCAAAGTGGGAACGACTCCTGCGTGCCACAGCCAGAGTCCTACAATTCGTAGAAAACTGCAAGAGAGGCAGGCGTCTGCACGTTGGATACAGCCGCACGAAGAAAAACAAAGAAAAGGACCCCGAGTGGAAGCGTCAATCGAGCCGCAAACAACCTATGCAGGACAGAAGAGGACAGAAAATAGAAGATAAAAAATATCTACCTATAGACGCTAATCTTCTCAAGACAGCAGAAACTCAAATAGTACGCCTCATACAGGAAGAATCCTTTTACGAAGACATTCAAGGACTGAGAAAAGGAAAAAACATACGGAGCACAGGCAGACTGCACTCCTTATCGGTGGTACTCATCAATGACGTCATCCACCTCAGAAGCCGGGTCAACGCAGCGGCGGGAGTAACCGACAGACAGAAAAACCCGCCAGTGTTAGACGGAAACCACTGGGCTACTAAACTCTGGATAGCCTACATACACAGACGTCTATTACACGCCGGCGTTGAAACTACGATAAATGAGTGCCGCCAACAGTATTGGGTACTCAGACTACGCCCGATAACAAAAGAAGTCCTAAATCGCTGTCTACAATGCCGCATAAGAAAAGCGACACCAGCGGAACCGCCCACAGGAGACCTACCATCGTGCCGTCTCGCTCACCACCACCGCGCCTTCACATACACCGGGCTCGACTACTTCGGGCCGCTCACCGTGACAGTTGGCAGACAGCACCACAAACGCTACGTGGCACTGTTTACGTGCCTGACGATGAGAGCGGTACACCTGGAGCTGACGGCATCGCTATCTACCGACTTAGCGATACTCGCCATACGACGCTTCATAGCGAGAAGAGGATGCCCGACGGAGATATGGTCGGATAACGGCACTAACTTTCGGGGCGCTGATGCGGAGCTACGCCGCGCCGCACTGGAAGCGATACAGACAGAGGCCGCCGCCCGCGCCATCACCTGGCGCTTTATCCCACCGGCAGCACCGTTCATGGGCGGAGCGTGGGAACGCCTAGTACGCTCCACAAAGACAGCCCTATACGCCGCCCTGCACGAGCGCTACCCCCACGAAGAAGTCCTCAGCACCCTGCTAGCCGAAGCCGAATATACCGTGAACAGTCGCCCGCTCACTCACGTATCGGTCCAAGCAGAAGATGAAGAAGCGCTGACTCCAAACCACCTGTTGCTGGGGGGGTCCGCCCTAGTACCAACACCGGGCACGTTCAGCGAGAAGGACCTCGTAAACCGAAGCCACTGGAGAGCCTCACAGCGACTGGCCGACCTATTCTGGGCAAGATGGGTAAAAGAATACCTACCGCAGCTTCAAAACCGGCGGGAGCCCAGAGGAAAAGGACAGAGAGTAACCGAAGGCGACATGGTGCTCATAGTGGACGGTAACTTACCCCGAAACACATGGCCGCGGGGTATTGTTATTGCCACTTACCCTGGACCCGACGGAGCCGTACGAATAGCAGACGTCAAGACAAAAGGAGGCGTACTACGGCGACCGGTGAAGCGTCTCGTGATCCTGCCGACCAAGGAAGATGACTCGCACCTGTGAACAGAAGGATGCAGCGACGAGCACTGCACGGCGGGAGAAATGTGCGAGATGAAAATAGTGGTTAGTGTGATTAATTAATGTGTTGTGATTTATAAGTTTATTATGTAAATAGCATAGATAAGTTTTTGATCTGTTTTATAGTTTCGTGTTATGTTAATGTGTGGTAATTGTTATATTTTATATTTTTTCTATTTGTAAGTTTAATTATTGTAACAGTTTTCCAAATAAATAAATCGTTTAGTTTGGTTTCATTTCGTTAGGAGCTAAACAGGCGCAATACAGTTTTGTATGGCAAGTGGCTCTCTGGTTGGTATTGCTTCGAAGTAGGATAGGTACGCGGCTCTCCCGTTGGTATTGCTCCGAGGTAGGTTAGTAAATATCGCTGTCCCTTTCGCACAGTTGTCCGTTTCAGTCTAACAGCGTATAGCTATCTCCATCGCGTAGTCCGTCTCAGTCTAACAGTGGTAACGCCCCCCGTTGCCTCACCCCCGGATTTGAGCGAAAAACTATATAAAGAACGCCATTAGCCATGCAAATCGTTCAGTTCACACTCTACAGCTACAGCGCAAACAACAGAAGCTCCTAACGACTGAAACAGCTACTTCTCAAGCAAGAAGGCGTTTTACTGACAGAAACCTCTGTCCGTCCCTGTTTCACCCCGCATACTGGAACGCGTAACTAACGGTTGGACGTAAGCCTAGCCTGTGGCGAAGCCCGTCTGCTCCGTACAGATATCGTGATCATGGCTGAGACCTTGGAGGACCTAGGCGCAATGCTCGAAGGACTCAGTAGAGTCTCCCAACAAGTGGGTCTTAAAATGAACATGAATAAGACGAAAATCATGTCAAACGTCCGTGTTACACCCACTCCTCTGAAGGTTGGAGACTTTACACTCGAAGTTGTTGACGAGTATGTATACCTGGGACAAACAGTCCAGTTAGGTAGGTCCAACTTCGAGAAAGAGATCAATCGTCGAATCCAACTCGGCTGGGCAGCATTCGGGAAGCTTCGCAATATCTTCACGTCCAAAATACCGCAGTGTCTCAAGACTAAAGTCTTTGACCAGTGTGTGTTGCCAGTGATGACATATGGATCCGAGACATGGTCGCTTACTATGGGCCTCATAAGAAGGCTCAAAGTCACCCAAAGGGCGATGGAGCGTGCTATGCTTGGTGTTTCCCTACGTGATCGAATCAGAAATGAGGAGATACGTAGGAGAACTAAAGTTACCGACGTAGCTCTCAGCTCAGAATCGCTAGACTTAAGTGGCAATGGGCAGGGCACATAGCTCGTAGAACAGATGGCTGTTGGGGCATTAAAGTTCTCTAATGGCGACCGCGCACCGGAAGACGCAGTGTGGGCAGGCTTCCGACTCGGTGGACCGGCGACCTGGTAAAGGTTGCAGGAAGCCGCTGGATGCGAGCCGCACAGGACCGGTCGGTGTGGAAATCCTTGGGGGAGGCCTTTGTCCAGCAGTAGACGTATTTCAGCTGATAGATAGATAGATAATTGAACTGATTGAAACATTGGTCACCGTTATGACAAATATCCTCCATACATTTTTGTTTCCGTTCAGCACATCCACAACGGGATGTTCTGCATCCTGTCTTGCATTTACAAAAAAATAATTCCAAATTTTTAAGAGTGATAGGCTCTTGCAACGATGTAATCGGACGTAGTTGCCTATCTTCTAACTTCCAGCCATTATCAGTGGGTTTAGGTAAATTCTGGATTGGCAAATCAGCGGTATGCCAACAAAATGCTTGGTAATTTGCCCTTTTAAGCTCCAGAACATGTTTCAATGGTAGCAGTTTCTCAAGCGCTTTAACTTGCTGGAACATAGATGGCCTCAAATTATCTATGTTGTCTAATGTATTGAATGTATTCGTCTATAAACACGTATATGCTTAGGATTTTAGTGGTTTGTATTGAGCGGACACTCTGTTATATATACTTTGTGGTGTGGCGATGTAGCCAGTAAAGTGCGTTGACCTCGGTGCGGCGGCGTGAAGTGTGGTTTCGTATACCTACTTCAAAAGTTTTTTTGCAGTAATTTGAATAAATAAACTAGGTATATGTTATTTTTGCATTCAGTGGAACAAATAAACTCAATGATATTTTTGCAGTCATTTGAAAGGATAAAGAAGCGAGTAATCCTTAAATTTTAGGTTTTTCACAATGTATATCATGTACACTACAGAAGCACGGGTTCCGTCTCTTAGCACGGGAAGGCATGGTTAGGCTATACTTCACAGAATGGTCCAGGTCGAAATTGGTGGAGGTCGTGGGCTAGTGGCCAGCCCCAGTGTCAGACGTTTCCAAACCACCCATAAGGCCTCTGACACGGCTAAACCTACTATCTAGTGATAAAAGCCGGCATCAACGCTCAAACGTACTTTACAAATCAAGGAAACGCTCGGGATAAGTGCTAATAATAGTAAAACTCATCCAGGTTATAACTGCGAATGTGGTCAGTTAACCTGCATGATTGACGCGACCACGCAATTCGCATTAAACTAGAAGGTTTTTAGTAGCTTTTAAATGATACCACAGACATAGTATAGTTATAGCTAAACAAAGCTTGCCGATTTCGTATTTTGTTTTTACGACTTGCGTCTTGTTATTGGCTCTTGGTTCAAAAATACTTATTGTATAACTTTGACATGTACATTTTTGAATTCCTTAGGGACCGCTCTACAAAAAAGATAATGACCAAATTTTTGATAAACCCCTTACTTTTCGACTTATATGAAGAATTAACACACAGTCTTATCGAAAAAAGTCAGTTTTTTCAATATAGCTCCGTAAATTGAATATTTACGACAGTAAGTGCATACATGTTATTTGTAGGTCTTTTTAATAGCTTTCAAATGATACCACACACATAGAATAAAACTTAGTGGTTTTCGAGAAAATATTGAAAAACCAAACCGTTCAGCCGCCCTCTTGATTACGTCATAGATACTCACTCCACCACTTTAGAAAGCGACAACAAGTGGTTTGACAATCAGTAGGCTACGCTGATTCCAACGGTACCAGTTGTCGCTATAATACTGTTCGGTCCTACGAACTTCGTAAATAAAGCACTTTCGACGAATCGGCCTCTCTACTATACCGGCATATAGGTACCTACTACTGACCTCAGCGCAAGGGTTGTCACACACAACATTCTCATTTTTTTAAAATCGAATTCTCGTAGACTGAACTCGAAGTCACTGAAGAGAGAAATCAACCAAGAAATACCTAGGTACGAGGAGACGTTCTTAGTCTTACTTATCATAAGTATTATCATTAGCCAACCAAATGACGTTCACCTTGCGTCCACAATCCTTCCATATTTTAGGTACGAGTACCTAATTGTGCTAAGTACGGAACCATTAAAATCTAATCAAAATACTTAAGTGCGTGTGCGGTCAATGACATTGCCGATTAATAAAAAAAAAGTGAAAGAGAAATTAATATTAACTATTTCCAAATTATTACTGTATGTTTAGAAATTAAATACCTAATGCTTGCTTATTGCACGTTGTCTGAATATTTTAAGATCACACACTGCTGTTGAAGCTTTGAAAATCATAGGTATATTTTAAATTTTCTGGGGCTATACATGCTTTAGCGCGTTCTTCGCTATCATATGCATTTTGAACATATTTCACATAATACCATAATACCTATTTCATGAATCATTATTAAAAAGTGATGTCGCGCAGTCATGTAAATATACCCAAAAAAATACACGGACATATGTAATTGTTTATTCCTTACCTGTTCACGTCAGCTGGCAACGAAAAAAAAAATTACGTTTTCTATTACAGTTTAGACAGTTTCTAAAATATATTTTTCATCCGATGTCATATTGATTCGTAACAAATCCCGTCCTGTCGCTTCCGCGCGCGTGACAACCCTGACTGTGCTATCGTGACCTTGCCTAGAACGACCGTATACGTCTATAAGCATGTATACGTCTATAAATAAATTTTAAATATAAGCATCTATATGCTTAGGATTTTAGTGGTTTGTATTGAGCGGACACTCTGTTATGTATACTTTGTGACCCAGGTATTGACGATAAAACCGTTTAGTTCCTGTTGTATCCTTCGTCCGACAAGTCAAGAATTTTAGATAGAACCTTTAAGGACATAGGCTACTTTTTGTCGCGAGAATAAAACTTGAAGGGGGGTGTAACAGGGGATGGAAGTTTGTATAGGAACCAATAATTTCTCTAGTTATGGATTTAAAAACGATTCATATTTTATTCTTATTGCACAGAGTCGCGGGCATCAGCATAGTAATAGTAGTAAGTATACAGAAGCGCCAATATTTAAATATTTTACTGCCACCTAATAACTTGTTTTTGAATGATTTCATCACTTTCCCCCTATTTTGTTCCACTATGTAATATCCATAACCACTGACTATAATAGTCATATGATATGTCATGAATGGCATTCAGTAGTTATAGATAGGCTATTTGTATTTTTTATAATATACATTTTACCATTGCACTGCATATTATCCCTCTTCATATCCAGCATCCATCCATACTATATAAAAATTAACAAGGAATTTTGAATATAAAAATATTTATTTAACCAACTAGTTGTTAATTAAATAATCACAAATCAAACAACTCATTCAAGTAATTCTTCTTCTTACAATATATTTTCTTCTTAGAATTGTCAAAAATGTACAATATTTACAAATAATGACCAATCCCCGATTCCGGTCAATTCGAAAATAACGTGAAACCAAAATATAATTGTTATGAAATACTCAATACTCATAGCCACGTCCCTTCTCTTACAAATAGCAATATCTTTTTCTCAAGGTCAAGTAAAAATACAAGTCATCCACAAAATGCGAGATCGAAGTGTCCACTTCATCAAGACCACCATAAACAAATGCACTGTCATATTGCACCCGTAGTTTTAGGCGGCATTTTTGGTCTTTCGACCTCTATAGGAGAATCTCCGATTACAAGGTGTTTTCCAGGGAAGCACCGAACGTTCGCTACGATTGCGAACGATGTTTCCGGAAGCACCGCTTGTCCGCTTGCCGCGTCAGAATGTCCGATACGAAGTTCCTATGAGTGAACACTCGAAGGATGTCCTCCCGGGCCTCTTGTATGCCTTCACAGACGATTTTGCTTCTTTGCATGTTGCCCTGCAAAAAATAAATATTTTGTAATGAATGAAAAAAGGACACTGTTATAACGTCCATAAAATAACCTCAAAAAGTTTACAAAATCCAGAACAGAATAAAATGGCTTTTACTTCAATATATTCTATCTGACTGTGACCACTTAGTGTAGAAGTTTAGTTTCAATCAGTGATCAAAATTATTCAAAGCGTATAACGCTAATAGTTAGGTTTTATTTGTAGATATTTTTTGTAATGTAGTGTTGAGTCACTGCTCACACTCAAAAGGTTACCACGTTATTAGTATTTAATATTTTTGACTTATTTATTCAATAACAACGGGTACACCCAGTAACAGTTATTGACATAAAGAGAGCTTTTATAGTCACGCGGGTTTCTGCGTGTGACTCGCATGACAATAAAAGGGACCTAAAAATGTACTGAAACGATAGGTTGCGGGCGGCCCGCATGCATGTGTTAAGACCCAAACTACGCTTTGATGGTGGACTTGTGGGACAATGAAAGAGTAGACTGCGATCCGTATCGAGTGGTGTATTGATGCAAATAAAAGGGTTCACAAAGAGTTATGGCCGTATTTATAGGCAGACATTAGCGCCCTCTAATTAACTAATATTATCCTTAGTAACTAGTATTGGCGCTAGCGCCATCTATTCGATAGGTGTTGAATTTATTAGTATGCTAATATAAGCCTGCTCATATAGAGATTTACAATGGTCTTGCTACATCATCGAGAAATCTAGTTACATAGTTTTTGCTAGATAAACTAGATGTCGCTTTACATAGTTTATGCTAAATAGACTAGGTGTCGCTACGAGAAATATAAGTGTTACTTGCAGTAACAGCATGACTATAAAAGCGCTCTTTACATAATATTATTAAACAATTACAGAAATATATACTTTACAACTGACAACATAAATAGATTTGACAAAAGAAAAAAAAAATTAACACAAACAATTTCAGACGTCACGCTCACAAAAACCCAGACACTCACGCATAACTCCCTTCCAACCATTGACAAACAAATCAGTTTCCGGAGAATACTCAAGGAAGGCATTCAAGGCTGTGCATGTGTATCAGCTAATGCATGTGTATCGTCTCCGCTAAGTTATGAATTCAAAAATGTGCTTCTCTATTTACTCAATCGATCTTCACGAATTTCGGTGTGCACGAACGAAGCCTGACACAGAGAAGGACGTAGGTTATATTTTCCTCAAGTGGTTCCCGTGGGGTAACCAACAGTTGTTTACGAGAGACACGGCGCACAGAAAGCTAGTAGACCAGAAACGACGTGCAGAAAGCTAGTAGAACACAAACGTTATAATAACTTCTTTATTTTTGCACGGTATAAGTCTCCTTTGTTTTTGAAATATCTCATTTTACACTACATATAATACATACATGTTGTGGGAGATGTCTTTCAAGTGGGGTGTCTGTCATAAAGCAAGGGTACAAAATACATAGATACAGAAGGTCCGCTCAATACGCTCACTAAAATCCTAAACATATACATGCTTATACGATAAAACATGCCTGGACCATTTTATGGTCAAACTTGTCGGTAAATGTCAATCATACGTACTGGATACGGATATGTATTACGGATCACTGCCCAATTTTACTGGCTATCAATAGTTCTTTCCGTACGTCTGAACAGTCTCCTGGTCCCCATAGGCTAACGAAAATAAACTACGAGGTATTAGGAAAGAGTCTGAAAGACTTTGACTGGAACTTATTTTTCCAAATTGAAGATCCCAACTTAGCCGCGGAAACCCTAGTATCAATACTGCAGAAATTGGTAGCCTCTAGTTTAGAGGTAGTTGCCATATCGCGTCGCAAAAAGCCGTTAAAACCCTGGATAACTTCCTCCTTAGTCCAATCCTTCCACAAAAGAGACAAACTTCATAAAATGGCAAAAAGTAATCCGGACGACTTGGAGATTGTTCTGAGGTACAAAAATTACAGAAATACTTGCAACTCTATTGTAAGGCGATTACGAATTACCTACTTCCAAAATGAGCTTGCCAAACATGCTGGCAATAATAAAGAAACCTGGAAAACTATTAAAGACATTTGTCATATTCAAACTCGTAGAAGCACAGCAACAGACTTGGTTAATCTAGCATCTTCTCCCAAAGACTCACTGAATATTGTAAACAAATTCTTTACCTCTGTGGGAGAGGAGCTGGCTAACAAAACTCTTACAAAAATGAACACATCTCAATCCTTTCTGACTTCCTCTGCCTCTCATTCTGAGAATCCTAACTCCATGATGATGACCCCTACCGACTTCGTGGAGGTTGATAAAATACTCCGTAATCTGAAGACACACAGCGCTCCCGGTAGTGATTCTATTACTTCTATTCTATTAAAATCGTACCATGCCATTTTAAGTGTCCCTATTGCTCATCTTTGCAATTTGAGTATATCAACAGGAATTTTCCCCACTTTATTCAAGCAAGCCGTAGTAATCCCCGTGCACAAGGCAGGCGATCGAAAGTCGACAGCAAACTATAGACCAATATCACTTCTAAGCACTATTAGTAAGGTGATTGAGAAAATAGTAAACTCCAGGCTCATAAATTTTTTGGAAGAAAAAGGCCTACTGAGTGAGAACCAATTTGGGTTTCGTTCAGGCAGGTCCACCGAGGATGCTGCCCTACTCCTTGCAGAGCGCGTGACGTCTTACCTTGATTCAGGAGAGCGATGTGTGGGAGTCTTCCTTGATCTACAAAAGGCTTTTGACACCGTATCAATTCCTCTTCTTTTATGCAAGCTCGAAAACCTAGGTATAAGAGGCATTTCTCTCCGATGGTTCCAAGACTACCTGGATGGCCGTTCACAAGTTGTTAGAGTGGGTAACCACTACAGCAGTCCTTGTACCCTCAAATATGGCATCCCCCAGGGCAGCACGATTGGTCCTACCTTATTTTTAACGTATATTAATAACTTGAGTAACTTAAAACTTTCAGAGGGCCATATCTTGACCTTTGCCGATGATACGGTTCTCCTGTTCCACGGAGAAAATTGGGAGCAGGTGCAACATCGTGCGGAGCAGGGTCTTGCGCACGTCACAAAATGGTTAGAAGATAACCTATTAACTATTAACACACAGAAAACAAAATACATTCCCTTTTCGATTTCCGCTAGGTCCTCTCCTCCCCCTACTTTTACCATCACTGTCCATACTTACCCCTGTAACAGGTCCTTTCCCACCAACCTGTGCTCATGTGATAAGCTTCACAGAGCTGCCACCATGAGGTATCTAGGCGTCACTATAGATGAGCATCTATCTTGGGCTCCCCACATTACTTCACTCTCTGGTAAAATCAGAAGACTGCTGCCTGTGTTTAGAAATCTTCGTGATATTGCTAACCCTATGCTCATTACCCAAGTTTACAAGTCGCTGTGTTTATCGCTTATCACCTATTGCGTCAAAGCCTGGGGTGGTGCACCTAAAAGTCATATGATAGAAGTGGAGAGAGCACAAAGAGCAATAATTAAAGTTATGTCACGGAAACCTTACAGGTATCCAACTGATACACTCTATAAAGACACAAATCTCTTGACTGTAAGACAAAGCTTCATTAAAGCAAGTATCCTTAGCTACCACAAGGAATCACGAGGTTTGCCTTTTCCATTGGTCTCATCTAAATACAAAAGACGAGCGATTATTACCGTTAGCGCAGTACGTACAACGTTTGCCCAAAGACAGTTCAGATTCCTGTCAGCAATTCTTTACAAAAAATGTCTCAAGGCTAATCCGAACGTCAGCAGTGAACTCTCGGCTAATCAAATAACAAAAATAATTGTTCAGTGGTTATCAGGCCTGCCATACGATGATTCCGAAGAACTATTGAAAGTTGTGCAGTAGTAACTTGGAAAACACACACTTACACACACGCACGCACACACTACACATACACACACACACACACATACACACCCACCCACTCACACACACACACACACACACACACACACATATACAACGCACGCATTTATCTGTCTTTTGCTTTAGGTAGATATTAAATCTTAGGTTTTATGTTTCTATGATTATTTAGTTTATTAAGTATAGATATTCACTGTTAAGATGCAATTTGAGTTTTGGGCATATTGTTTTAACGCTAACTAGCAAAAAAAAAATTAGCAAATAAATAATTATAACAAAATTATTAAATTAATAATATATAAATGTCATGTTTTCCAAGTACATAGTTCCTTAAGCTCACTTATGTATATGCAAAGAAGGGGTCTGGTCTCCGAGATACAGGGCTTTCCCTAGTTTGGAAACCAGCGTACCCTATTAATATCCCAAAAACTATAACCAATTGTTAACTGTTAATATACTTACTCCATAACGTACTGTACCTATGTATTGCAATGTGGTTTTTGTCAATAAAGTTTATTATTATTATTATAGACGTATACGGTCGCTGTAGGCAAGATCACGTACTGTGCGATCGTGACCTTGCCTCGAACGACCGTATATTTCTATAAGCATGTATATGCTTACGATTTTAGTGGTTTGTATTGAGCGGACCTTCTGTGTCTATTTTGTGGTACAGGCGTGGGGCGTACCTTGAGCAGCTCGAGCAGCGCGTGCGCGTGCGGCTGCAGCGCGGGCGCCGCCGGCGCGCGCGCGCCGCCCGCCTCCAGCGCGCGCAGCAGCGCCGCCAGCTGCGCGCCCGCGTCCGCCTCCAGCGACACCTGCGACCACACCACACGAACGCGGCATCTCACTATGGGGTCGTCCATTAATCACGTCATGTTTTTTTAGCAACTTTTTACACCCCCCTCTCCCCCCTGGTGATACGTGGTGAGGTTTTAGACTACCCCCCCACCCCCTACCCAAAATCACGTGTATTTTTTTGGTACAAAATATTATCTTTAAATACAGGTATGGTATAGGTTGCAGGTTGTTTCTGACTGCCTGCAGCCATATCGAACCTTGGGATGAGTTAAAAACAACGTAACAACAACAGACCGGTGTTTGGAACTTACTCTAGAAACCGCGCATTCAACGAAAAAAGAAATACACGTGATATCTCATTACACCCCCCCACCCCTCCCCCTTGTGATATTTCGTGATTTTTCCGAACCCCCCCCCCCTCCCCCTTTTGTGCCTCACGTGATTAATGGACGACCCCTATGATATGTGGCAACACTCGGGACTGTCATACTTGCATCTCACTACAGTGTATCATATTTTGCAACAGATTTTTCTAAACGTATGGCAGCAATAAATGCTACCCACCGTGACAGCTCGCTGCATGCATTAAAATATTCCTTAAATTAATCGTTGATGCAGTCTACAAAACATACAAAAGTGGGAGAAACCGAGTTGAAAAGCGGACCCGGATGGACATCTTGAATAACTAAGTTAATCGATCGGTATCCTCGCGTGAGGCGGGCGTGTGGGGCGCTCACCAGGTCGTCCATCTGCGCGGTGAGGTGGTGCACCTTCCAGCCGGCGGCGGCGGCGAGCGCGTGCCGCTGCGACGCGATGGCCAGGATGTCGGCGGCGCGCGGCTCGCGGCGGCGCACGTCGCTGGGCCGCGCGAAGTGCAGCGCCGTGCCGCGCCAGCCGCACACGTAGCTCGAGCTCAGCGTGGGGCCTGCAGCGCGGGTAGGCGGTCGGTACAGGCGCGGATCCAGGGGGGGGGACAATGGGTGCAATTCCCCCCCCCTGATTGCATTTTTTAACTATTTAAAAATTTTCGCGCTCGCTGCGCTCGCGACTTTTTATATTAATGGTCTAATACAACGACATTCTATACATGGACTTTGCATCAGCGCGCTGTAAACGGCACAGCAGAAGTGTGCTCAAATACGATGTGCGCACACTTTTTACCTTAGTCGTGTTTTGAGCGCAAAGCAGTAAGGAAGAAAAAGTGTCGAAATAACACTCTAACGACCCTAAAAAAAGATGGTGTGACCTACCACCGGTAAATTGATTTTATTTATAAAATATAACACGCGAAAATGTGTAAAAAAAAAAGTTGAAAAGCACTGAAATTTCGATAAATATCGTAAATTATTAGGGAGTATTCCTATTCTTTTCTTTCACGTGCGCCAGAAAGAGATATGCGTCAGTACGCGACAAGAACATAGTCATAAAACAAAAGAGTGGAGTTGCTTTTGTTTAAATGTTTTAAGTGTAAAAGCCATACTGCCGAAACGGAAGATAATATTTTTCGGGTGTACGTATAAATGCTATTATGTTTTTAAATAGATGCGGATTTTTATTTCAGGTCGGAGAAGAAAATGAAGATGATCATCTTATAAAGGCGCAAGTACATAACATTAGTGTGTCTCCTACAATAAAGCCAAGTGCCAAGAGCGTCAGAAAAAAGAAATGTAATACAATATTTATGATGAGCAGGGGGGAACGTCGCAGCCGGCCCCGGCGAGCCGCCCGCACTCGCGGTGCTCGCGGCACCGGCGACGTCACCCCGGCCGGCCGCGCCACCCGCGCTACTGGGCATTGATGGTTGACATTCCGGAGAAACAAATCGGCCACATTCACAACTATGTTTTGTTGTCAGTGACTCAAAATGTCAGTGTGGGGATCGAACCGACGACTCTCGGATCAGAGGTCAGGATCGCTAACCACTTAGCCACCGAGTCAGTCAATAGGTTGTAATCATACATAATTTTACTTGTATCAGAATTGTGCAATAATACTCTTGATAATTTTGCAGCTCAAGTAATTCATATCAATACAAATAATAATAAGAATAATTTCTAATGAAGATTTCAAGACAGTTGTTTTATTTTACAATTAACGTATACATTTCAATCCCTTTCTCATTTCTAAATCGTTTTATCGTGTAATCCTGTCGTTTGGATATTTAGTTCTGTGTGAGCCAGAGGCCGAGGTTACTTTACTAAATAGAAGAAGAAAGTATTGGTTTCGCCCTCTTGGACTCTTGAGAGGAAAGAAGTTATAAATGTATGTACATTTGATTTGTTGGTTGAAATAAAGAGCGGGGAATGCGCCACACCACCAGACGAGAGTCAAATAGGTAAAACAGAAGGAAACATAGGGAAAGCACTCACGCAATCTTATAGTCCTTGCTCCTCTGCTCAGCTAAAGATGCTCGCTGGTATTAATCCAGTTGTGGGCCCACTTTTTAGTTCACAACACAAACACACAAGTAACGAAGGTTATGTCGAAACATTCAATGAAAAGAAGAGAACACACCACGCAAGTTCACGGCATATGAGGCGGCTCGACTTTAGCGCAAAAGCGTAGCGTCCTACTCTGAAGCCGCTCCGCGGGGGTCTGGCCGTAGAGACGGGCCGCCAGCGGACGAGAGCCGCGGGCGTTCGGCAGTCTTCGGGCCTTCTGCTTTCCGAACACCGCGACACGTTTGCGTGCGGAATGCGAGGGAGAGGGACAGCGACAGGGAAAAGGGATGTTATACCTATCTTTCCCAAAAAAAATGGCGCAAACACAGCCCCCGCCCTTGAAAGGTTCCCTTTCAAAAAAGATAAATTCTACGAAGATAAAAAAAAAACTCAAAGGAATCTCATGACAGATTATAAACAGGAAATAAAAGAAAGCTAAGTCTGAATATTTCTATTGGGAAGGAAGGGGACATAAAGAAACAACTGGTCGTTTATACGTGCCAGATGCTGTTTTAACTAATGCAACTCGACCTACTCCGTCGTTTCCCCTGAATACTTCAGTCACGATTCCCAACGGCCAATGCAACGGAGGAGAGTTATTATTTATTATTATCACTACCGTTCCTGTTTTAACATTGGGTGAATCAGCCGTCCATTTTTGCCTAGCTTGGAGCGTATGCAAATATTCGACACTCCAACGACGCCAATAAGATTGAACCAGTTTATCCAGAATCTGGTATCGTGATAGAATCTCTTGACGTTCCTGACTGAGATCCGGAGCAGGAAGGGAAGACAAGGGTGTCATATTTAAAAAGTGAGCCGGAGTCAGCGGCAGCGGCTCGGAAGGATCTGAGCTCAATATTCCCAAAGGTCTGGAATTCAATATGGCTTCGATCTGACACAGCACGGTAAGAAGCTCCTCATAGGTGAGAATTTGCGTGCCAACCACTCTATACAAATGACTTTTAAAACACTTGACTGTCGCCTCCCAACTACCTCCAAAATGTGGAGCATTTAGTGGTATAAACTGCCATTTAATACGGTGCTTTAATAGCTCATTGCAAAGCTCATTGTATTCAGATGAAGTCACAAAATTATGCAAGTCATCAAGATATGAGCGCGCACAAACAAAGGTTTTTGCGTTGTCGGAATGCAACATCTCGATGGGGCCTCTGCGAGATAGGAATCGCTTTAACGCATTGAGGAAAGACACTGTAGTCAAATCCGGTGAAATTTCAACGTGCACTGCTCTGGTCGTAAGGCAAATAAAAACACAAAGGTAAGCCTTCTGACTTTTGTCACCACGCCTCCGAGCAAGTGTTATGTTGAGAGGGCCAGCATAGTCAATACCTGTATGCGCAAATGCCTTAGATATTTTTAAACGACAATTCGGTAAATTTGCCATTACAGGTGGCTGTACAACTTTGGGGCGAACTCTGAAACAAAAGTTACAAGCATGAACTCTAGCTCTCACAAGCCGGCGTGCCGCTAAAATCCAATACTGACATCTCAGCAACGATAGGAGTAATTGCGGACCTGCATGACAACTTTCGCGATGCTTGTGATCTATAATAAGCTCCACAACATGATCCTTTCGTGGCAAAAGAATTGGATGCTTGTGATCGAATGTGAGGTCGCTATTCTCAAGTCTGCCACCAACTCGAAGTATGCCTTCCACCAGCATAGGTCTCAATTTTTGAATTGCTGAAGACGAACAAGCTTTACCTAACTGGCATGCATTGATATAATCAGCGAAATAAACTTGCTGAACTGCTTTAATGACTGCCTTTTCAGCTTCTTCGAGATCCGATACAGTAATCACTCCTTTGGACTTCAGTTTCTTTACGAAACGCAGAACATAAACGACTGCGCGTAATAGTTTAGTCCATGAGGAGAATCGTGCAGCCATCTCATAGAGAACGGGCGAAGCTGCCTGAACAGTAGGCAAAACCACATTATTCTTACTTTCGGGTACCTCCACTGTATCATTGCAGACGAAAGGATGAACAGGCCAACTCTCACGTTCTAATTTTGACCAAGTTGGGCCATAAAGCCACAAGGGATGGGCGAGTAACTGAGTCGGGGTGAGACCTCTAGATAAACAGTCACATGGATTATTTTTACCGGGTATATGGTAGAAGTTTTCTGGTGGAAGAACTTCCTGAATCTTAGCAACACGATTAGCCACGAAAGCCTTCCAACGATGTGGACTTGAATGAATCCAGTGCAGGGTAACCGTCGAGTCGGAAAAGGCCAAAACCTCATCAATGTTACACCTAGAGCTTAAATTCTCTAAGACAGTCCGTATCAGTTTAGTCATCAAATACGCTGCGCAAAGTTCTAAGCGGGCCAGACTAACTGATTTGACAGGAGCTACTTTAGACTTGGCGCACAAGAAGCGCGTTGTAACGTCCTCATCTTCGGAAACATGTAAGTAAAGTACAGCGCCGTAGGCCTTTTCGCTAGCATCTGCGAATGCCAAGAGCCTAGTGACACATGAACTTGTGATGCCGACATGGCGGGGAACGTTTATCGTTGTTAGAAGCGGTAACTCCTGTTGGAACCTTTCCCATATTTCACAAATAGTTCGCGGCGGCTCGTCATCCCAATCCAATTTCAGCAGCCACAGCTCTTTTATAAGTAGTTTGGCATGCAAGATGACGGGTGCAGCGAAACCTATAATGTATAAGCGATAACTGATAAAATGTTACGCTTTGTACATTTGTCAGCAGTTGGAGTTGTCTCGAATTTAAACACATCAGAAACAGGGTCCCAGGATACACCGAGAACTTTCTGATTAATGCCGTCGTCAAATTTAACAACGTGAGGGTGAAGATAATCCTCAGGCAATGTATCGAGTACATCCTTTGAATTACTGGACCATTTAGCCAACTCAAGACCAGCTGATGCAAACATATCGATTAGCTGAGAAGCGGTCTCAATGGCCTGAGAAACAGAAGGCTGACTACACACAACATCGTCCATGTAAAAATCACCCTTTCTAATTACCTCCGCGGCAAGAGGATAATGAACAGCCTCGTCTTCAGCCAACTGACGAAGGGTTCTTAGTGCAAGGTAGGGACTTACCGATAATCCAAAACAAACACGGCTGAACTCGAACAGCTGTATCGGCTCACCAGGGTCAAAACTATATAATATTCGTTGATATTTCTGAAACTCAGGGAGCACACGTATCTGTAGATACATCTGTTTGACGTCGGCACAAAACGCCACCGGGAATAGTCTGAAATTGAGCAGTACCAGAAACAAGTCTGATTGCAAATTAGGACCAGTGTGAAGTAATGAATTTAGCGACGCGTCTTTATCCGTTCGCGCACTTGCGTCCAAAACCATACGTAGTTTTGTAGATATTTTATCATTCCGTACAACACCATGGTGCGGAATTATATAACCTTCTTCATGGTCTTTACACAATACAGGTTTTAAGTATTTTTTCGTTAAATAATCATTGATGACATCGTTATATGCTGTGTGATAAGCAGGCGAAGAGTGAAATTTACGCTCAAGAGAAAGAAACCTTTTTTGAGCTGCTTGAGCCGAACTGCCCAGTTGTTCCGGGTCAAATTTAAAAGGCAATGCTACCGAGTAATAGCCCGAAGGATCACGGACAGTAGTTGATTTATAGATATCTTCACACTCTCTTTCGTCTGCGCTTAGGAGAGAAGAAGGCTGCGTAGGCACTTCTTCGATTTCGAAAAATCGGCGCATAGTATCACTGATAGGAGCGCCTGTGAAAGCACACATAGCCACAGAAGCTGAAGGACAAAAAGCCGTTTTTATAGGGACATTACCCATCAATATAAACCCTAACTTGGTTTGTACCGCATCTGGTATACCGGGAGGACCGACAAGGCGGCCAGGCAACAGAAGTTTTGTAAATAACTCCGCGCCTATCACCATATCAACTTGGCCTGGCGTATGGAACGTGCTGTCCGCAAGAGGGACACTAGTCAGATAGGAAAGAGCTGACACGTCCACAGGAGCCGTAGGTAAGGCAGCAGTGATATTACCAACAACTAGCGGCTGTACATCGTACCGAGTCGTTTCATCGAAACGTGAAGTAAAACTCATATGAGTTTTGCCCAGGGTCTTATTCACTCCACCCCCGAATCCATTAACTAAAACCGGTGATGAAGAAGTCTCAACCTTAAGTGACAGGCGTTTGCAACAAGAAGCTGTTACGAAGTGATTCTGAGAACCACTGTCCACCAGACAACGTACCAAATGATTTTTACCGTTCGCATCGACCACACGCACCTGCGCGGTGGCGAGCAGGACGGTTGAGGGTGGTGCCGGAGCCGCACAGTCAACCTGCAACGAGCTAAGTGACACATTCGCACCTAATGCGAGATCTGCATTTGAGCATGAGTCAGGAGACAAGATAGCACGTTGCAAACAGCCATCGCCGTCGCAAACAGCACCATCTCTGCTGCTATCGCCGCAGTCGTTAGCCTCCAAATCTGAAGAACTAAACGAAGTAGTCGCCGACATCGATGCCGAGGCATTATCGATAAAGTGCAACAGCGTGTGATGGGTGTTAAGCTTACAAGAACTACAAGAACTCCTGCTATTACAAGCATTAGTCTTGTGTTTGAAACTCAAACACTTAACGCACGCTCCCTTCCTTTTAACCACCTGGAAACGCTCACGAGGAGTAAGCTTGTTGAAGATAGAACAATGATTAAAATAGTCGTGTACCTCAGAACATAAAGAACAGCCATCATTGTCATTTTCACTAGAAGCGACCAATGATTGAGTCTTTTTTGTAAAGGTTACCGAACTCGGCACAGGAACTTTCAAATGTTGTGTTGTCCTACCCGACTCCGAAAGTGAGGAGCCCCGACCCGTACGCTCCAATATTTTAGCCTGATCTTTTACAAAGGCAATAAAGCTACTGTAAGACGGTATCTTTTCCTTCCGAACAAAGTTCTCGAACGTACGCGCGGTCTCCGTATCTAATTTTTTCATCGCAAGATATAGGTATATAAACTCAGTTTTATTTGGAATTTTCAAATTTTCGAACGCAGCTACAGCCGCGACAAAGGTATCAATAAACTGGTTTAATTCTTTCGCAGAAGGCGATCGCATCTCTTTAAAATTAAAAATACTATCAAGGTAAGCAGTACCTAGTGCACGCACATCTTGATATTTATCAACCAGGGTCGAATACATGAGCATATAATTCTCCTCACTAGGCAAAATACCTGATACAGCCGCTAAGGCTTTTCCCGATAAATTACTGCAAAGATAGAAAGCTTTTTCTGCATTAGTGATAGAACGGTTATTGTGAACCATCGCGTTGTAGCATTGGTAAAAGGTAGGCCACATCTTTGGGTCTCCGTCGAAATGAGGAATGCTCAAAGGAGGCAAATTTATTTTTGGTTTAGTTTCCAACATTTCTAATTTATTAGAAGGTTGCGTAAGTTGTTTTCTCACCCGATCAACATATGAATATAATTCATCAAACGCTTCCCAAGTTTGATACGAAGGTATGTATTTAGGATCATGTTCCATTTTCATTAAATTTATTGTTTCTATTATCTCGCTGAATTCCGTACGCTACTTATCTACGGAGGAAGACAACGATAAAAATCTGTCTTGTCCTGCCGGCGTACTGTCCTGCGATGCATCATACATGCGCTGTAATCTACTGTAATACGACTGAGAGCGAAGCTCTTGGATTTTTATGCGCGCGGGAACACTATCGTCTCCGCTACTCACTTCAAATTTCTCTTTATTAGACATATTTATATTATATCTCAGACACTAAACTACACAATATGCTATTTCGCAAAACAAAAAAAACTAAAATTTAATGAATACACTCAATTATACAAAATTATCACCTTTCTACCTACCTATTTATTACTTTCAATCGCGCGCGGAACCCTAAAAGAGATATGTACCTAACACGGACCGATGACGATTCTAGAACGAAGTAGGTAGAGCGCTAGCTATGTGTACCTATATTCGACCGAATAAGTCGGTCGGAATCGCAACAACAAATACCTATTAACAAACAATATTCAAAAAAATATATAGGCACGTATAAGCTCCCAATCGAAATAGGTATCGTAATAATTTTTATTTTGGGTAACTTAGCAAGGAACTTTAAAACTAACTGCGTACTGTTTTGTACCTACAAGATATTATAGAGAATGGAGAGGACTGTATCTGTTTATTTAGGTACTGGGACAATTTCCTAGAAGGAATCCGGCTCGAAGGACCATTAACTTTGTGTGAGCCAGAGGCCGAGGTTAATAACTTTACTAAATAGAAGAAGAAAGTATTGGTTTCGCCCTCTTGGACTCTTGAGAGGAAAGAAGTTATAAATGTATGTACATTTGATTTGTTGGTTGAAATAAAGAGCGGGGAATGCGCCACACCACCAGACGAGAGTCAAATAGGTAAAACAGAAGGAAACATAGGGAAAGCACTCACGCAATCTTATAGTCCTTGCTCCTCTGCTCAGCTAAAGATGCTCGCTGGTATTAATCTAGTTGTGGGCCCACTTTTTAGTTCACAACACAAACACACAAGTAACGAAGGTTATGTCGAAACATTCAATGAAAAGAAGAGAACACACCACGCAAGTTCACGGCATATGAGGCGGCTCGACTTTAGCGCAAAAGCGTAGCGTCCTACTCTGAAGCCGCTCCGCGGGGGTCTGGCCGTAGAGACGGGCCGCCAGCGGACGAGAGCCGCGGGCGTTCGGCAGTCTTCGGGCCTTCTGCTTTCCTAACACCGCGACACGATTGCGTGCGGAATGCGAGGGAGAGGGACAGCGACAGGGAAAAGGGATGTTATACCTATCTTTCCCAAAAAAAATGGCGCAAACAAGTTCTATTTTTTATGTCGATATCGTCTATTTACCTGACTGCGCCAGAAGGAAGGTTATGTTTTTAAGTGGATGTATGTATGTATATTTCTTTGGCAGATTCGGTTTGATTAATTTCAGCTTCCAATGCAGTCTTTTTTTTATATAGTTGGGTTATTGTTTTTTTTTCGAAATCAGCCTTAACATAAATTTCTAAGGGATTACTCAGAAAGTGTAGAATACAGAAAAAATATAAAAAAATCCGATCTACAATTAATATTTTAGTTTCTCATACAAATTCTTGAGTCTCTATTTAGCTTTTGTATGAAGAAATGAAAATTAAATTGCAGATCGGATTGTTACAATATTTTTCTGTTATTTATACTTGATTCTGATTCTGAGTAACCCCTTAAAATTTCAAACGCATTTCATTAACAACCTGTAGAATCAAACGCACTTTTTTAACACTCTGTATACTTAATTCTAAGTAACACCTTAAAATTTCAATCGCACTTTTTTAAACAACCTATATACAAGGTAATTTTTAATGGCAAATTTGAAAATCACCATTGTTCGGTTCAAATGCAACAACATCTTAAACATACATAATAAATGTAAAAAATGACGCTCCATACAAATCGATCGTTGAATTGACCATTTTTTCATACCCTAATGGTCGACAGAGTAAAAAACTTTTCCTTTTTTTTAAGCGGTACAACAAAAGTCGACAACTTGACATATTTTATCCCGATTAATAATTTAACCTGAAATATTCATATCCGTCATTTAAAAATCCCATTATACAGGGTGGCCAGAAGATTGACGTCAAAAAAAAAAAATTAGGTCCCTCGTATCGTGGGGTATCTGAATCACCCCCATGTATGTTCCGCGATTTTTCACGGTTCTCGAGTTATGATTTTTTTTCTGAATTTTCAAAATTTTCGACCTGACCAACTTTAAAAATTTCTAAACAAAAAAGTAGAACCCTTTTCGATAAGTTTTTTTTGGAAACTTAATCCTCATAAATTGTACTTTTAAGCATAAAATAATCAGCTACGTAACTTTCATGAATATTAAGTAAATTTTGGTCACAAGAGAAAAAAATACGTTTAGTGAATTATGACTTAGATTTTCAAATTTAAATCAAAAATCTAAACAGATGACTTAGTGGTTCCTGAGTAGGCTTAAAAACTGCACCATTCTCTTAGTTTTCGTAATCATTAAAAAAAAAGTAGTACTTAATGAGCTAGTTTTGTTAATATCGGCCTTGAAAGATAGGGAGGTCATAAATTTTTAAAATTAGCTATCTGATGAAAAAAAAAGTTTGGTCATTTTATCTTTCCTTAGGTTAAATTAGTCTGTTAATTAACCAAAAATTACTGCAGAAAAACATTTTGAGGTTTCATTTATTCACTTTTCGATCAATTCTGGTGGATAACGGGTTGTAAAAGTACTTTTAGGCGCAATTCAAAGAATAAACCCGCAATAACAATAGGCGGCGATGATAAGAGATAGAATTATTGCCATCTCTCTCACTCTAGGTAGTGAAAGGGGCCGCCACTCTAGCCAGCCCGAAACAAATACCTGCCTCAGTCGTACTCACTTTGTGTTTACTGCTACACGCGTCGCCGCCATTTTAGTTGAATACATTCGCTCGCCTTACTTGTTGACTACTTTGCTCTGTTCCTCGACTGTTTTGCATTCTGATTCGGACTTTGTTTACTGTGAAAGTGTAAGTGATGAGTTACACATTAAGCGAATATGCAGAAATGCATTATTTTTATGGAGTTGCACAAGGAAACGGCCTTGAAGCAGCACGATTGTATCGCGAACAACTTCTACGACGTGGTGGGCCGCAACCTGAGAATTATCCCGACCATCGTGTTTTTACTAACACGCACAATACCCTAATGTCAGGCCGCATTCCTGGACAACGCGGTAATCGTGAAGGCATCCCTAGAACTGATCCAGATCGCAGAGAAATGGTGCTCGAAGAAGTTCAGCGAAATCCGTCTACGAGTACGAGAAAAATGGCTCGTGCTCTGGATATCCCAAGAAGTTCTATCCAGGCCATACTTCGCGATGAAGGATACCACGCATTCCATATCCAACGTGTCCAAGCTTTGCTGCCTACAGACCACCAATTGCGCGTGGAATTTTGCCAAACTATGCTACGAAAAGAGCAAGAAGATCCTGGATATTTTAATAAAGTCTTATGGACAGATGAGTCACGGTTTGAGCGATGTGGTATATTCAATATCCATAATTATCACACCTGGGCGATTGAAAATCCACACGAAACGAGAGATTCAACGTTTCAACATCGTTTTAGTGTTAACATGTGGTCTGGTATCCTCAACGGTGAACTGATTGGTCCATTTGAATTGCCATCTAGACTTGATGGAGCAACATACAGAAACTTTTTAGAAAATGATCTTCCAATATTGCTGGAAGATGTGAGTCTTCAGCTTCGACGAACCATGGTTTTTCAAAATGACGGCGCTCCGTGTCACTATGCGACGCAAGTCCGAAATCACTTAAATGAGACATACCCCAACAGATGGATCGGACGCAGTGGACCAATTAGGTGGCCACCACGCTCACCTGACCTTAACCCCATTGACTTTTTCATTTGGGGTTATTACAAGGAAATAGCATACGCTCGAGAATGTTCGAGTGAACAAGAATTAAGGCAAAAGATTGCAGAAGCCGGACGTGTTGTGACAGAGAACAGGGAAGCCTTTAGACGATTAAAAGACAATTTTTTACGTAGGTGTAGAATGTGTATTGCTGTTGGAGGTGGCCACTTTGAAAACCTGTTGTAAATGTTAAAAATAAATATTGTTTTTACTTTATCATCTTTGATTTATTGACAAAACCACTTTTTACTTAAAACATTTTTTAACCAACTTCTACGGCATTTTTCATGTTAGTTTCTAGCATTCTCTATCTTTAAATAACCTAAGGAATGATTCTCTATCTTTAAATAACCTTAGGAATGATAAAATGACCAAACTTTTTTTTTCATCAGATAGCTAATTTTAAAAATTTATGACCTCCCTATCTTTCAAGGCCGATATTAACAAAACTAGCTCATTAAGTACTACTTTTTTTTAATGATTACGAAAACTAAGAGAATGGTGCAGTTTTTAAGCCTACTCAGGAACCACTAAGTCATCTGTTTAGATTTTTGATTTAAATTTGAAAATCTAAGTCATAATTCACTAAACGTATTTTTTTCTCTTGTGACCAAAATTTACTTAATATTCATGAAAGTTACGTAGCTGATTATTTTATGCTTAAAAGTACAATTTATGAGGATTAAGTTTCAAAAAAAAACTTATCGAAAAGGGTTCTACTTTTTTGTTTAGAAATTTTTAAAGTTGGTCAGGTCGAAAATGTTGAAATTTCAGAAAAAAAATCATAACTCGAGAACCGTGAAAAATCGCGGAACATACATGGGGGTGATTCGGATACCCCACGATACGAGGGACCTAATTTTTTTTTTTTGACGTCAATCTTCTGGCCACCCTGTATATATCTGGAATTCCAATTAAGTCAATAGTCAATTGTATAATATTTCATAAAACATTACGAATGGCACTGTTTGAAACACTACTTTAGGATGCCCAATACACTACCACTCCACGCTTTTTATGTTCTCAAGAGTCACGCGTTCGGCTTGCGAGATGACGTAATATGAAATAGCAATTCACGCGCTCCATTTGTAAGAAAGAGATGGGCTGTGTTTCGTTTGTTTCTACGATGTTTACTATTAATGTATAGCTACGTATAGTGTCTTGTGTCGCGCTACAATGCCGCGTTGCTTTAGCGTGCAATATCCTTAGTAAAATATAATTGGTCTAATACCATCGACCGCTTCATAAATATGGGTACACTGCAAAATTTGCCATCCCTCTGAACGAAATCCTGGATCCGCGCCTGGGTCGGTAACACAGCGGTTGGAGTGATCATTATCACTCATTATTCTACCTTGAGCCTCGACTATTATCTTAATAATTTCGAACCCTGCGGGATCTGGCACACTATATAGCCGGCCGCGACCGCGACCAGTGGCCGCAGCGACCGAGTTAACTATGAAATCAGTTGCGGCCAAGTGCGCGACGTACGCATTGTTTCTATAGTTTAGCTAAATAAGGTGTAAGGTGAGTAATTCGTTTTTAAAAAGTAGGGCGCCAATATTGGCAATATTGAAAGTATAACGCATTTTTACCTTGAGATATCTCAGCCCCAAATGACAAATAAGATCGTCAAACTGACGGAAGATGCTGTATATAATTCTCATTTTTGCCTATTGCAGAATCATTATTACAAAAGGGCTTATCAATTCAGGATTAATAAAAACGAAATCTACATACCTACGCTATTCATTTGAAATTTTCTTATTTTCTCTTACATACATAAATAACATGACTTTAATTTTAAATTTTATTTCTATAACTTACGCTTGGGCGGAGGAAGAATTGTAACAGGAGGCGGGGTGGGCGGCGCCTCTTCCGCTTGGAACTCTTGACACTGTCGCACATCATTGTTTAGTCTGCAGAATTAAAACACAAATTGGATGCTCGAAAGTCTAGTTTTTGTCTTGAGGTGTCTCCTTAGCAAAAGAGAACAATAAATAAATGATTATCGAATATTAAGGCCCTGAGTTGTTGGCAGGTACTTATTAATCTGCTAATTAGCAACCTTGTATGGAAACTCAATTTTTTTGTCAAAATATGTAGTTAACCTTGATAAAAAGACGAATTATATAGTTTATTAAAAACTTTCTCTTTTTCCCATGGCTTAGTTATAAAATTAGAACTTGGATTCCATAGCAAAAAAAAAACTGTAGCTTGACTTATATTTTCCCTTTTAGTATAGGTTTCTTAGGGAAATTTAATTAGAGCTTAGAAGCAACTGTTATTTTTTTCAGGTATTTTAGATGCTATTAATACTCACGCTTGCTTTCGTGGTTTTTTCCTAGGCGATACCGCTACCTCCGGCACAGGTTCCTCCTCAGGCGCGGGCGAGGAGGCGGCCGACACAGTCGTGGAGCCGCCAGACCCAGAATTAGACCCATCCGCGTCCCCGGCGGCGTCTTGGCGGTCTTGTCTGAGGACCACGTCTTCCCAACCAGTGGCGCCAGGTGTGATAGGCGTGACCCCGCAGACCTTTGTTGGTGATCTTGAGGAGTGAAGGTATGTTAGTTATACGCAGATTGGCTACATAAGAATTCAAATTATACATATATATGTTTTTGCGCATTTTTATTGCTTACTTGGCACCCAACATGTGACCAAACAAAGTAAAAAACCAAAGTCAAATGCATTAATTTCAGTGGTAGATTAGAGTGTTGAAGTACATACTTAATGGTTTTTATACTATTGGTGTCGCTGATAAGTAACAATGTAACTATTTGGCTTCAAATCAGGGCTAAAATAATTTGAGTTAACACATATGTATAAAAAATCGTTGCTAAAATACATATACTCGTACTATGCAACCACACTCACTCTTCCATATCTCGTTTCCTCAAAATGGTGGGCCTAGGGAGTACTGTGGTTGTTGGCACAGACACGGGAGTACTGGTCTGGCGGACTTCGTTCACAGGCTGTACAGAAGTGTTCACTATGTTCACTGCGAAAAAAAGGAAAGCATTCAAACTAGTTACTATTATTATTACTATTTTTATATATTAGTTTTTCTAGTTCTATTAATAAAGGGTGTTAAAGAAATAATCTCAAATGTTTTACAACAGACTTGCACCCCGCTCCACCCCCCCCCCCCCCCCCCGGAGCGACAACATAAAACTTCTTTGTATTTTACCATAAATGCTCACTATAATTATTTGTTGCAGTCATGGAAAAAAAACCTACTACTGCAGCAGATGATACATTCCAATATACACATTTCAAGAAAAATCAAAATCCAAGTAATTTGTGTATTCCTGTAAACATCGCTGGAGAAATTATCCAAATGTACCTACATTATCAATATCATTATCATCAAAATAAACTTATTCACTTTTCCGAAGCTCGAGAAAGCAATTCTACCTGTATTGTGGTGTAGTGGCTGCACTGTCTGCGTTTGCTGGAGTGTTGGCTGTACTGTCTGTGGCTGCGCGGCGGCGGGCTGCGCTCGCGGCACTTCATAGTAGAGTTGCGGCGGCGCACTGTTGCCAACCACGCCTCGCACGCCCACGCTCGCCACGCCTACCACCTTAATAAAACAAACAACGACAAAATAGGTGACAAACAAACAAAATAGAAGTTAGGAATCTTAAATGTACTGAAGCAAGTTTTTTTTGGTCTCATCGTTTCTTCGCGCTTCGCTAACACTTCCTGAAACGTTGAATATACAAGTTCCGCGTGGTAGGGACTTTGTACTAATTAAAAAATGACGATTTTATATGAATGTGTACTGTCTACTTAATTAAAAACACTTTTTTTACTACAAAACTGTATATCAATGTTTTTTTTTTTACCCTCACTTGGTAAGCCCTTGGCATCAACTCACCTGATGGCAAGTGATGATGATGCCGAAGATGGAAGCGGGCTTACCAAGATTCCCAATGATGCGAATTAACATTAAATCTAAGTCCATGGTGACTTACCTTCGCCGGCTGATAGTTCCTCTGGAACTGAATATCAATGTGACTCCCAGTGATTCCAATCAACATGAAATCCAAGTCCATGGTGACTTACCTTCGCGGGCTGATAGTTCCTCTGCAGCAGCGGCAGCGGCCGCGAGCCGAGCGCGGCCGACGTGGGCGTGCCCGGCCGCGGCGTGGCGGCGCGCACCGAGCCCGTTATCACGCCCGTGGCTGTGCGTCAATTACGATATTATTATATTCCATTTTATTTACAAATACAAAGGCCTTTATTGATAATATTTTATAATACATATATTAATATTGTAATTAGGTGTAATAAAAAAATTCCATAGATGTAAATCTATGTAAATACCTTACATGTGACCGTGGATGGTGCTAAGGGCAACACCAGGCAACCACCGTCTATACCTTGTAGACAGCATAGTTAAATTGTGCCACATGATATGAAGACTAAATAAAACAAAGTATTCCATTCTATGGTTCATTCCAATCAAAAAAAAAGCAAAAGGTAAACAAACATAGTATGCAGATGACATTGACATGTGTCAGTTTCATAGTAAGTTTGTTTACGTTTTGCTTTTTTTTGATTGGAATGAAGTATATAATAAAATATGAAATGTAAAATTTTCTATTTAATCAAAAAGACAATAAGATAACAATAATTTCAATGGCTATTTTACTGACGAACTGCAAAGTCTCTAAAAATATTTTGTAATAGAAAAATACTATTGATTATGCTGCTTTAGTAAAACCAAACTGTTTTCTCGAGTCTCGCCTGACCAACAGCTTTGTCTACACTTCATGTTACACCTGCTGGTTCACTTTTTAGAGTGGTTATTGGTCTCAGTAATTACATACAAGTCATGACTAGAGTGGCGACCGCTCATTGGAAGACAAAGGCATTACATACATAGACACTCTGTGGACTGATGCCCTGGTAAGGATACGGGAAGCCACTGGATGTGGGCAGCGCAGGACCGGTCAGTGTGGAAATCTTTGGGGGACACCTTTGAACAGCAGTGGACGTCTTTTGGCTGATGACAATGATGAAAAACTTACATGTAAGAACAGTGGTAGCAGGCAGAGTGATGATAGCAGAATGCGGCGGCGGCGTCGGCGTGGAGGCTGTAGCGGAGGATGCGGGGGCGGAGCTTTGCGTCGGGCCGGGCGTCGCGGCGCGGGGGGCGGCGGCCCGCGGCCCGTACACTAACGCCCGCCCGCGGCCAGCACCGAGCCAGTCTATGGAGATTAAAATATGTTTATTTCTCAATAAAGATTTACTATAACATACCTAAATTCAAAGTTCCACTTGTATCTGGTTCCACTGATTTAAGATCTATGTTTGTATCAAAAGACAAGTAATGGGAAAAAGTGTTACAGTCTTCTTGCTAAGATAATATTCTAAATCATTAGATACAAAAATAATTAAGAAGAGTAGGGTTGTTGTTTTATAGGGTTTAGCTGATTGTTTAATACTGGCGAAATACAATAATTTAAGATATTTGATTTATTCTACTAGATCACTAGTTTGAGGAGTTAGTACTCACTCTGACCAGCAGGCGTAACAATGGGCGTAGCCGGGCGCACGGCGAGGGAAGCGCCGGCAGCGAGGCCCCGCGGCACGTGACTTGTCACACCCTTGCTCACAAGTACCCCCGCAGTGCTCACATTGACTGTTGATAGAACTGCTAACAAAAATAGGACACAATGGTGTCAATTCGATTTTCACGATTAAACTTATTTGACAGGATTAAACTTAATTCTGTCTTTTTCTTTCTATATCGAAAAGACAAGGACAGGATGCTTAAATTTAGTCCTGTCAAATAAGTTTAATCTTAAATACCGAATCGACACCAGTTTATATAAAACTTTATTTTCTAAGGCAAATTCTGAATAAATAAAAGATAAATAACCAAAATTGACTCATGCAATATGATATTACTAAATGCAAAAAGCTGTAGTTGTCTGGAAGATATCATGCATCAGAGTTAGTTGGTCTGTAAATCAGAAAGCTTCTGTTAGACATATAAGCATCTTATAATCACTTCTCTCAAACAAACTATTAATTCACCAATAACACAGACAGAAAAATATATAGGCAGAAAGGCATTCTTGAAGTAAGATTTAAAGAATATTATTTACCTGGCCTATTATGATGGGGCAGTGGAGGCAGCACTCTGACACTAGGTGGCAGAGTTCGAACTGATGAGCTGACAACTAAATTAGCAGCACCACTAACCAGTTGGCCCTGACTGCCGCTCACAAGCCCCCCTACACTTAGCATTTGTGTGCCACTGACTGACGAAGGTACTGTCACTTGGACGTTACTAGAACCTGTGTTTGCGCTTGACACTTGCGCTGATAACTGGGTTCCTTGGCTTATGATCTGAGTGCCAGGACTCAAGAGCTGACCGCTGTGACTGTGGGCAATGAGCTGCGGCTGTGAGATGATTTGAGTGCCTTGGCTGATCAGCTGGGATCCCTGGCTGACTATTTGAGCACCCTGCAGGATTGGAGAACCACTCACAAGCATCTGAGGCTGAAATTAAAAAAAAAAAACATACAAATACTATACATATAAAATACAAAGGAGTGCTAAGACTGAATATCTTATTAATGCGTATTGTATATAATGAGTGTTTTACAGGCAAAAAAGTAATATTCACCATTTCGTATACTTCTGACAAAACTCAATACATGCATAGTTTAACCACTTGCTTTGTTACAAAATATGAAAAATAATGATAGGCAAAGAATTCAAAAGCTCTTTTTACCTGAGAAGAGACACCTGAAGACAGAATCTGAGCAGTTGGACGCATCAGTCCTACAGGGCCGGTATGGGTTATAATCTGGCCTGCGGCTGTAGTTTTCGGCTGGCCGGTGATCAGGTGAGCCATCTTCACCTCGCTGTTCGTCACACTCTTCACTATAGTTATCTTTTGGGGAGCTAAATCTATTGGGTACATTTTGCCCGCCGTGACCGACCTATCATTTTCCAAATTGCCACTCATTATGACACACTACACTGTGAATTGCATCAAGGTAACATGTCACAACCTCAGGCGAATGATAATAAATGCGAAGAATTATTAGAACACAGAAAATATTGCCTATTTTCTTCAAAATCTGCGTCCACAAAAATGCTGAAAACGAAACGAGTATTCAGTCAGCCATAGACAAACAAAACAACAAAAAACAAAATGCTGTCATATGTTAAGGTCTCGTTTACACGAAGCGATGAAAAAGAAACCATAGAGAAACCGTCGTTCTAGAGGAGCGCGCGCTCCTTATTGTTTCGGTGATGGTGGTGGTGTTATTTAAAAGTTGTAGAAATAACAGATTATTTATCGCTTGTTACAAAAAATACATCACTATGAAATGTCAATACAAAAAAAACAGTTCATGTTTATGGTACACCATGGCGGATCAAGTGAGTGATTGTGATTTTTCGAATGAAAATACATTAAAATATATTAATGAAAGGCGGAGCAGTAAGCAATGGGTAAAACTCAACGTTGGAGGAACATACTTCCTCACTACAAAAACGACTTTATGTAGAGATCCTAATTCATTTTTGTATCGATTAGTTCAAGAGGACAGCGACTTGATTTCGGACAGGGTAATTTCACTGCTTTTTTGTATGCTAATGAGATTTCCTTTTTAACCCTGCGTTGGATACGAATTTAAATTGTATTGGTATTGTATTCTTATTTGCAGGACGAGACCGGCGCATATTTAATAGATAGGGACCCTACGTACTTTTCGCCAGTGCTCAATTACCTTCGACACGGTAAGCTGGTTATCAACAATGATATTGCAGAAGAGGGCGTGCTTGAGGAGGCCGAATTCTACAATATAACTGAGCTTATAAGACTTGTCAAGGAAAGAATACGTTCGAAAGAAAGGAGACCACTGAAGGACTCTAAGAAACATGTCTACCGAGTATTACAGTTGCATGAAGAAGAACTCACTCAGATGGTGTCTACGATGTCAGACGGTTGGAAGTTTGAGCAGTTAATCAATATTGGGTCACAGTATAACTATGGCAATGAGGAACATGCAGAATTCTTGTGTGTTGTTAGTCGAGAGTGTGGTAGTTCTGTGAACAGCAATGACGTTGAGCCCACGGACCGTGCGAAGGTGCTTCAGCAGAAAGGGTCGAGGATGTGAGCTTTCCCATTGAATTTTAGTGCTGGTTTCTCTGACTTAGTTGTGATGTGTGTGTGAAATGTGTAAATAAGTTTTGTAGAATGGACACCCTGTTGGGTGTTGCCATCAATGGATACTTCTGAGAGGACATCGCCTGTTGATACTGTCTGAATGACCTATTTTTAGTTCCATTATAATATTAACATAAGGAATTCAAAGACATTTTTCAAGTAGAATCATGTATAAAAAGTTTTGCAAAGTCAATTTTTTATTTCAATGTAATGACTCATTATTGGAGTTTATGTAATAAGTTGAATTATTATTGTCCTATAATTATTTTTTTGGGAACATAATACCAATATTAAAATATTTTGAAAAGTGTGAATACTCTTAATGATTAAATTGTTATCTAATAAGTAAAAACATGCAATATTTGTTGTAAAAAGCATTTTACTAATTATACTTTTGTCAAACTGGTTTGAATAAATCTGAAAAAGATTTTTTGATCATTTTTATTTATTTTATTTATTATTCTATATTATATTATTATTTTATCAACTGTAAATGGAGTAGAAATACGCTTTTTATGTATTTGAGTTGAGTTGCACGGAACTGCATTATTGAAAATGCATCCTATGAACCACATAATATAGCCTTGATGAATAAATATCTTTTTAACCCATGATGATGACCGAAAGTGCTTGTTATAAAAGAATAGTATGAAAATCATCACATACACTTAATAATATATTTTTTTTTATGGCAAGTACTAAATAAATTTAACAGCCCTGCTGTGCTTTCTCATGTAAACTTTAATCATCTTTTACCAATTATTGGACCACCATAGTAATAATTAGAAAGATGAACTGAGACCTCTTCCTTTTTTATTTATAAGTATACCTACAACAAAAGAGAATAGGAGTAGTAATCATTATTCCCTTCAAAATGATAGTGAACCGTATATTGATTGTGGTTGTAGAAAGAAAATGTAGTTTATCTGCATTTTTTGTGTTTCAGAGCAAGAGGTAATTCATATTTTGTAGTAGTTTTTTAGAATGTTTGAATACTGTGCCAGAATAAAACCAAAGAATATATTTATGATACGTTTATTTCAATCAAAATAAGTAAACAATTGACTGAAAACATAAGAAGTATGATTTGACACACCTTCACTTATTAATTAGTAATCAATATTACTTTCTAAGTTATTCCATTCATAACTACATAATAATAATTATATAATTCTATAACACGATGTTTTAAAAAAATAAACATTAGCACTATTTAAAACTTACATTATTAAATTACACAATTTAAAAATATTGCATTTAACTGCATTAAATACAAGATAACAAGAGAATCATGTTAGACACTCTACTACTGTTAGAGATAACACTTATTCAATTAAGAATATTTAACACGAGGCACAAGGCATTGGGGGTTTATTGTTAACATGATATTGCTACTTGAATGTTGTATGAATTTTGTATTATAATTTAGCACCAATCTGCCATGTATGTGAAGTCGTTGAAAAGCTTCTGATCAGTGGCGCTGAGCGGGCGCGGCTCCTTTGGCGGCGTGAGCACGGCCGCTTCCGAGGTGAACTCGCTGTCAAAGTTACTCACGTCTTCCAAATTCCTTATCGTCGGCACAAACGGAGGCTTTACTTTGCGCAAAAGCAACTGTTCCCAGTTGACACTGAAGAAGAATGCCTGCTTCTTGACATCTTCAGCATCGCGTTCAGAGGATCCCAGCCGCCTCTCAGGGTTCTTCCTAAGGAGTCTTCGCATCAGCGCTATCGCTTCCAAGGATAGGGTTCTGGGATAGCGTACTTCGTCATTTACGATGGAATCGAATACTTCGCCCTCGTCTTCACCTGGGAAGGGGGATTCGCCGACTAACATCTCAAATATTAAAACGCCGAGGCCCCACCAATCCACAGCCCGTGTGTATGACGTCTCCGTCAATACCTCTGGCGCTAGGAACTCTGGGGTGCCACAGAATGTACCAGTGCGGTCTCCCCATCCCATTCCCTCTTTGCATAGTCCAAAGTCAGCAATCTTAACATAGCCATCAGTGTCCAGAAGTAAATTGTCTAATTTCAAATCTCGATAAATTATATTGTTTTCGTGTAAATACTGTAGTCCTAATACTACACAAGCTGCATAAAATACTGCCCTCGGTTCAGTGAACACGTCGGCGTGGATATGCATCATAAGATCGCCTCCAGCTGCATATTCCATCACAAAACAGACATGTTGGTCAGTTTGGAAACAGGCAAACAGATTTACCAAAAATGGATGCCTAATTGCATTAGCTACCTCGAAAATTCTCTTTTCTGATAATAAAGAGTCTACTTCATCTCTGGCTATAATATCACCTTTCTTTAAAGCTTTAATGGCAAAGTATTCATTTGTAGGTTTGTACTGAGCTAATATTACTTTGCCAAAGTGACCTCTTCCCAAAACGCTCAACAATCTAAAGCTCTCCATGGACATTTCGCCAGACTGTCGCCTAGAATCCTCTTTGCCCATGCTTTCAATAACAGATGATGAGCGGGAGGAAGATATCCTTAGATTTGTGACATCCACTATTTGATCTTCATTGCTTGGAAATTCCAGGACCAATTTGGGCGATGGTGAAGGGGGATACTCGACCAAGGGCGTGTCGCAAGAGGGAGTTTGAGGTTCTTTGACAGTATAATTGTCTCTGTTGTAGGAGTCATCTAAAAATGCAAATGCCTCTTGCAGCTCTTTTTCCATTCTAAGTGTAGATACATGAGGGGGTGGTTGCATGGGAAGTGCAGGCTTTGGTGGAGGAGTGACTGGCACTGGTGGTGTTGTAGGTGTAGATGGCAGACCCAGAGGTCGTACTCCAGCCATACCCCCAAGAGTAGCATTAGGATTTTCAAACTCTTTATTCTCAAGGGAGGATTCATAATTATTGTACAAAGCTTGCTGCTGTGGCTGCGAAATATGTGCAGTTTGTATGTTTTGAATCGAAGGTGATGACCGTTTGAGAAGTCTACCCAATACAACAGCAGGTATGTGCATTTCGCCATAATTGGGTCTTGGGATATTTTTACCTTGCTGCTTGAAAATTTTTCTTTGCCGTTGAAGTTTTGGTTTTCTAGATATTATTGGATTTAAGAACTTAATCTCAGCAAACAAGAGACCCTGTGGCTCCAGCTCCAGTGCCATTCCATGTCGGATATCATCAATGAACTCTTCTAATCTTAAAAATTTAATGGCACAAAGACCTCTCCAATCTTTCCAATGAATACCAATTTCTAGCTCTCTTGATTTGTCCAGCTTGATGGTGAATCTGTAAAGAAAATGGTTTTGATCATTATAATGGTTCACTTCTTGGTAATTTAGTCATTAATGTGAGCCAAGTGTATAGATAAGATAAAGTATCCACTGACTAACAGGTGAGGAATCATAAAAGATTATATTCTGAGAAGGAGATAAGATAGACATAGGCATTATATATTATAGGTAGAAAGGTTCATTCTTGCCCTATGTGTTATACATATATTATGTTACCTATAGTGTAGAACAGGGAATAATACTATTTATTTCATGATGAAGTAGCACACAGATATTGATGAAATATGTATATGACATAGAAGCAGGTTAAATATGTCTTAGAACTATTTAAATATTTACACTGGTACAATAAAATGAATCCTAGAGAAAGTATTTGTTCCAATTACGTGTGAGAGAGGTGTTTTGTAGTTTTTCAATGTAGGAAAAATGTATAACATATACTTTGAACAATTACCTTTGATCCCATGCTTGTTGAGAACAAGGCCTCCAGTTTGTCTGTGCCACAGTATGATTGTCCAACTTTAAAACAGCACAGATTTCATTGCTTGTGTCATCTTTTATGCTGTATGTGTATTTCATAGAATTACGAATTGCAACTCCTTTAACAAAGGATTTCAAATCTGAAGGGCTGGCTAGCGGGTCGCGGCGACTGCGGCCTGGTACGTCATCAAGAAGATCCTGACAACCCATGAGCCTTACTTCCAGTGTTCCAGTCACTTGAACACATGGGCTGATCATAGGAGCAGGCGATAGGAACTGGGATCTTGATCCACTGCTGCCAGTCAAACTGGTGTAACCAGGGCTAGAACCGGTGCTTTTAAGTTCGTGTCCTAATTCAATAAATGCCGAACTTTCAGCTGGAAGCTCTTGTCTTCTCATATCCAAGGATTTACGTAGCAAGTCCAACTTTTGCGTAGACTCAAGAAGGCTGGTCTGGGCTTCTTGAAGAGCTTTTTTGTCAGTTATCTTCTTATCACTCTGTAATAGTCTGATAGCATTCTTAGACCCTTCCACAACAGCTGCCTCAATCCTAAGGCGGTTCCTGAGCTCTGCTATTCTCTCATCTAGTAATGGTTCAACACCACTCATCTCGGAACTCTTACCATCACCATTTGATCCAGCATTTTCACCTTTTTGCTGTTTGGTTAATTTAGAAATACGCAGTTTCAAATATTCTATCTTATCTTTTGAATCTGCCAGCATTTGATGGGCTTCTGCTAATAATTTCTTATCCCGAGACTGGTTGCTAGTGCTTATACTTTGGATCATGTTCTCGGCTCCTTGTTTCACTTTCAATTCAATGTTCAGTTGCTTTTCCAGGGAAGCCAGCTTGCGATCTGCTGTGGCCTCACCCAACTGCCGCTGCTGCTGTGCTGCTTCAGACGCCAGGATGATCTCGTCATCGTATGACAGGTCCTCGGGTGACGTAGGAGTGGACTGCCCCCGAGACAGCAGCAGTTGAGACTCCAATTCTTGCAGATCTGATTTGAGCTCATTGAGCTTGATGTTGGCTTTCTTCACGATGTTGGCCACATCGGACAGCGAGCGGCGATCCGTGGCTACTTCTCGAAGCTTCTCCGCACCCTCTTTTATTTTGAGTTCCTTACGTATCTCTCTACGTATGACATCTTTGAGTTCCTCCAACTTAGATGGTAATGCTATTTCTGGAATACACTCAGTTTTGATACCATATTTAACGCCTAGTTCATAGAGAACAGGGTGACGAATGTAATCACTGTGGTAATAACCTGGGTCTGCCATAATTGAGGATGCACACACTAACGTCAGTTAACCATAATTATATGGGAAAATATCACTTCCACCATTGTTGCCTCTATCACAAAACGTAGCCAGACGTATTGGGTTCACATGTACAACTTGATATGATTATTGTAAGCATTATGTCACGGTGTTAACTATAATTATCTTATTTAGCAGAAACACAAAACAAAACAAAGTATTTCTCAATTTTCATCCGTGCATGAAATCAACGAAACGACGACGAACGAAAATCTCTACCATTACACCATAGACTATTTCCTGCTTTTCTCATCAAGGAATAAGACTCAGACTTCTATAGTCATACAGTCTTGTCTGATGTTTAAAATCACACCCGGACACTTCATACAAAGAACCAAAGAAGTTTTATATCGTCGCTCCGCTCCTCTATAGAACGCTAATACGTCAGTTTCAATATGAAACCGCGTGGACCAAGTTGAGGGGAAAATCTGAGGTGCGGGAGGGGGAAGCTTCATAACTGTTCGAATTTTTGAATCTAAGAATGTCATATGTTTGAATTTCGACCAATCACCGCAAGATGTCAACTGTCTAAGGATTTAAATCGTCGAATAGCAATAGAGCGCTACCGACTAAAGTATTTGAAAATGACAAAACTCAAAATACGACTGAAATATCTAGTGATGGAGGTAATAGAAAGGATCACAAATATCGAAAATTCTTACGATAATTTTTAAAATGAGGATACCAAAATAAATTAAGCATATTGTTCCTTGTTAAATCTTAATACCTAAACAATACTAATACAAATTCACAAATATAATACAGTAAAAATACATATTAAGACAAAATATATTTTAAAAATAAAAATCAAACCGAATTATAGTTTCCAAAACATATCTATAGCTAAGCTGGGCAGAGATGTTAGGAGAAAATTTTCCAGCTGTCGTGTCTGCTCATAGTCTTAATTCTCGTTTAATTTTTATTTGGGTTCCTTTGGAAACTGCAAATAATTAGAAGAAAAAATAAGTCAAATACATTTCATGTCTACTTTGGATAAAACTATGTAAATATGTAGTCGGATATTTTTTGTTGCTAAACTTTTTGCTATATCTATCGAAAAGTCGATGAAGTGTTACATCACTACCATATGTTTAGCAACGAAGTTATTTAAATAAAAATTTGTCAATATATGGCTTACTTCTGGTATGAAACCCCGCACATTTGATTTATTGAGATGTCCAGTGCGGTTTCCGCATCAGACAACGATGCAACTTGGCATTTTTACGATAAATTTACACACATTTTGTCCGATGTTACCTCGACCATTGACAGAAATAGACTGAAAGATGAAAATTGAACAAAAATGACATTTCAATTTAACTTGGCCATCTGCCCACCTTGCGGCGAGCGGCCGATGCCCTTTTAGCGAGTTGGTTAGGAGTTTAAATAGAAACTTCACATTTAGTCCAAATCACTAATAAAATATATTGTCAGTTCCACAATGTTGTAGTACTTAAATTAGGACTGTTAAACTAGATTAAAATATATTTTTAACAGAGAAAAGTTAGCGAGACGCGCGTCGCGTCGACGGCGAACGAGAGAAGAGAGAGATAGCTATATTAGAGCGAGAGGACGCAGCCTCTCAGTGACAGTGACATATTCAGTGGCTGTGTTACCATAACGCAGATGGTAAACACTCCACATCACCCCCCCACGGAGAAAACAAGGGTGTTACAAGTCGAGGACGTCCCTAAACCTTACGCGACGACCTGCGCGAGTAACAACAGGTGGAGGAGCAGTAGCTAGTGAAGGACTTGCAGGTGACGAGACTACAGGTGCAGATGCAGAGCTCGTGCGTTCTGATACCGACGGTGCTGTAACAGAACAAGGTAAGTTTAAGGAAGATGGTGCACGAGGAGCAGCAGCAGCGGCTGCTGGATTCTGCTGGTCTTCAAGGTGAGCAGGTTTGGTGCGATCTATGCTCACTTCCTGCTTCTTTCCTGCAATGTCCAAGGCAAGAGTTTTGGTGTTACGGTCTAAGATCTTGTATGGACCCGTGTATGGTGGCTGTAAGGGTCGCCTTACAGTGTCGTCCCTGAGAAAAGCGTGCGTAGCCGTCGACAGGTCTTTGAAGACAAATGTCGAGGGCTGAGAATGTCTGGAAGCAGGCACAGCACGAAGGCTTGCCATTCTCGATCGGAGTTGAGCCACAAAGTCCATAGGATCGTCGCTTCGGTCACGTGGAGTAGGCACGACGAACTCGCCTGGTAGACGCAGCGGCTCACCGTAGAGTAGTTCGGCTGATGAGCATTGGAGATCTTCCTTGAGTGCTGTGCGAATACCTAGAAGTACAAGAGGTAAGGCCTTGCTCCACGACTCTGAGTGGCACATCAGTGCTGCCTTGAGCTGTCGATGGAGACGCTCAACCATCCCATTCGCCTGCGGGTGATAGCTGGTTGTGTGGATTTTCTTGGTGGCACAAATCTCCATCAGCCTGTTGAACAGTGCAGACTCAAACTGCCTGCCTCGATCCACTGTGATTATAGCAGGCACGCCGAAACGAGATATCCAGCCAGATACAAAAGTGTCTGCGACTTCTTCTGCTGTTATGGACTTCATAGGCCACACCTCAGGCCAGCGGGTGAATCTGTCAACTGCAGTTAGACAGTAAGCATAGCCATCCGAATGCGGCATGGGGCCTATGATATCCAGGTGGATGTGCTGCAGACGAGCTGAGGGGCTGGAGAAATTCCCGAGAGGAGCTGTGACGTGCCGCGAGACTTTACTGCGTTGGCACGCGATGCACGTGCGCGCCCATGAGCTGCAGTCTTTCTTCATGAGCGGCCACACGTAGCGGTCAGCCACCAGGCGGGCGCTTGTGCGCGCGCTTGGGTGACTTAAACCATGCAGCTTCTGAAACGCAGGATAACGGAACGACGCAGGCAGGTAGGGTCTAGGCTTACCCGTAGAAGTGTCACAGGTGATGGTGATATTGGTACCAGGGACCAAAACGGGCTCGAGCTTGAGGGAAGAATTTGTCTCCAGTTTCTTCAGCTCTTCATCTACCTTCTGGGCTTCAGAAAGAGCTGAGTAGTCCTCCACGAGAGCGATGGACTCGATCCGCGACATTGTGTCGGCCACGACGTTGCTTTCGCCCTTGATGTGGCGGATGTCAGTGGTGAACTGGCTGATGAAACTGAGCTGGTTCAGTTGTGCAGGTGGGAGTTTCTCTCGGCGCTGTATGAACGCATAAATCAACGGCTTGTGATCCGTGTATATGGTCGCATGCTGTGCCTCCAAAATGTGTCGAAAATGCTGCACACTTTCGTACACTGCGAGAAGCTCGCGATAGTACGCCGGCAGCTGCGACTGCTTGGGGTTGAGCTTCTTGCTGAAGTATGCCAGAGGCTGCCAGTCATCATCATCGCTACGGCGTTGCTGTAGACAAGAGCCAATGTGGGTCATGGAGGCGTCAGTAAATAGACCTAGGGAGGCATTGCAGTCTGGATGTGAAAGCAAAGTCGCTGATGACAGGCTTTTCTTGCAAGCTTCGAAGCACTCCTCTAGTTCTGGCGTCCATATAAAAGGCTTTGCACCTTTACTCTTGGTAGCAGCAACAGCTTCAATAAGAGGAGCTTGATACTTGGCAGCATTGGGCAGAAACTTGCGGTAGAAGTTAATCATCCCGAGGAAACGTCTCATGCCCTGTACAGTTTTGGGAGGAGGGAACTCCATAAGGCTCTCAATGCGCTCGGTTGGAGGTCGCGTGCCAGCAGCATTAATGCGGTAGCCCAGGAAGGTAACCTCTTCTGCACCAAAAACACACTTTGAAGGATTGATGACCACTCCATATTCATGCAGCCGTTCAAACAGAAGTTGCAGGTGTTGTTCGTGCTCTGTGCGATCCTTGGAATGTATAAGGATGTCATCGATGTATGCATAACAGAAGTCCAGGCCTCGCACTACTTCATCCACGAAACGCTGGAAGGTTTGGCCTGCGTTGCGGAGCCCAAAAGACATATATGGGAACTCGTAGAGTCCAAATGGAGTAATAATTGCTGTCTTGCACACATCATCAGGGTGAACCGGTATCTGTTGGTATGCTTTGACTAAATCAACTGTGCTAAACACCGTAGAGCCAGACAGATTCTGTGTGAAATCTGCAATGTGACGTACTGGGTAGCGATCAGGAACAGTTCGTGCGTTCAAGCCACGATAATCTCCACAAGGACGATATGTATCATCTTCTTGCTTGGCCTTGGGTTTCGGTACGAGATGCAGTGGAGACGCCCAGGAGCTGCTCGAAGGTCTGGCTGTGCCTGCACGAACCAACTCGTTGAATATTTGTTTTGCAGCATGGAGCTTAGCAGGTGCGAGGCGCCGAGCGCGTGCGGTTACCGGAGGACCATCAGTGGTTTTAATGTAGTGAACGGTCTCATGCTTGATAACCCGGGGTGCTCCTGGAGGTCTGGTGATGCTTGGGAACTTGGCCAGTATTGCAGTGTATGGAGAGTCAGGCAGTGAGACAATCTTGACGCTAGGCTGCTTTGCTGAAGAGAGCTGAGCGGGAGCAGACAATCCTGTCTTCCCATCGCGCAGCTGGCCTTGAGTGCAGTCAGGCAACAGGTGAAAGTGCGCCAGAAAATCAGACCCGATGATAGCGCTGCTCACATCTGCAATAACAAAATTCCATACAAAATCTCTCCGCAGACCAAGATTCAGGTTCAACTGTATGAGTCCGTAGGTTTTAATAATGGTGCCATTTGCTGCCACTAGTTCGTAGGGCTGGGGCTGCTTGTTGTGGCCTTGTGTAACCGGTGCAAGATTTTTAGGTAAACAGCATATGTCTGAGCCGGTATCTACAAGAAATTTTCTTGAGGTGTAGCGGTCAGTAACAAAGAGACGGCGACTAGTGGGAGAGCGATCAGTTGCCGCCTCTACTGATCGCTGCTTTGGTTTTCCTGGTTGGGTTGCTTGGCTGTCCAGTTGCAGGGTGACTGACATTTGTGGGCATTATTACCAAAACGGTCATGGTACCAGCACATACCCTCATGTTGCCGGCCTCTGGAAGAAGAGCGAGAGCGATGTGCGCTGGACCTGCTGCGGGAACGGCTTCGTCCACTTAGTTTTGCTGAGATGTCAGCCAACGCCTTTGACATTGCATTCACCTGGTGTTGTAGGGCAGCCAACTGGTCAGGTTGACTGCTCGACCCAGCTAAGGCATGGACCTGAGGGAAAGATGGTTTGGTCACTTCGTGAACCTTATCTGCTAATTCTCCGAGTTCCTCCAGAGAAGCGTTTGCCTGGGCTACCAAAACACTCTGAATGGCATTAGGTAGCCGGTCCAACCAGATGGTCTTTAGTAATCTATCAGGAACAGACGATCCTCCCAGATGCCGGAGGTGACGCAGGAATGCGGATGGCTTCCTGTCGCCCATATCTTCCTTTTCAAGTAGTCGTCTGATCTTTTCCCCAAATGTTTCTGAGAAGCGGTTAATTAAAACCTCTTTTAGCTTTGAATATGGGTTTTTATCTGGGGGGTTCATGATAACCTCCTCAGCCTCTGCTGACGACCTTGTGTCCAGCTGTGAAATTGCATAGTAAAATTTTGTTGATTCACACACAATATTGTTAATGAAGAACTGGGCCTCTAATGTGCGGAACCACAGTGCAGGCCTGTCCTGCCAAAATGGTGGGACCTTGATAGCTACCCGATCCACATGCACCTGCACCTGTTGGTCACCAGTATTTGTACTGTTGTTGGTATTTAAATCTGACCCCGCTTGTGGGTCAAATAGCAAAGCATCAGGGTTATTATAACTCATTTTTGTAATTGTTACAGATTAGCAAACTTGAAACACCCTTGCTCACCCAGATAGTTAGTACAGTTAGTTATAAAATGTGAAAAACAACACAAGGTTATACACACAATTAAAAGAAATAAACAATAGGCATTATCAAAATAAACAAGCTATAAATTAATTATGGTTAAAATGTCTGTACCAAAACCGTGCAAGTCCACATACAGTAGCAGTATCACACAAACGATATTTTGTTAGTTGAATTCTAGTTCACTTTTAGTTAGTTTTAGCAATTTTTGTTGTAAAATATAGCACGAAACACAAAACAGTACGAAAGTTGTTGTTGACACTCGTTGACATTGACAGTTAGTGTAGAGCACACCTACCTCTACCGGAAATACCTGGAAGCTCGTAGTTCTCGATGTCGCCGTTATGGACGCCGGGTGGCGCCACCATCAATGCGAAATGCATGATGAGCGTATGGCGATGAAAAATGGCGGCTGTCGAACACTGACGAAACCGAAATGGAGTCCGAATGCGACGGAACACAAACACATTTTATGATTTCTAGCTTAAAAGGCACTAGGAACTGCCGCGAACGCGAACGCTTCGGCGAACTGACGCCCCGCAGTCATCGATGCCGGGTGCGCGGCATGCGCGCCCGCAGGAATCTCGGCAGGCGTGCGTGCGGGCATGTGCTCCACACGCGAGGTGATGCTGATGATGATGTGATGATGCCACGTCGAACGAAACCCTCGACAGCCACGTTGAAAATGCCGGCAGAAATGTCCGGCCGGCGTACGTTGTCCGTTGTCGGGGTCACCAATTTAGCGAGTTGGTTAGGAGTTTAAATAGAAACTTCACATTTAGTCCAAATCACTAATAAAATATATTGTCAGTTCCACAATGTTGTAGTACTTAAATTAGGACTGTTAAACTAGATTAAAATATATTTTTAACAGAGAAAAGTTAGCGAGACGCGCGTCGCGTCGACGGCGAACGAGAGAAGAGAGAGATAGCTATATTAGAGCGAGAGGACGCAGCCTCTCAGTGACAGTGACATATTCAGTGGCTGTGTTACCATAACGCAGATGGTAAACACTCCACACCCTGTATTGCTAGTCTATAGGGGGGGAGCGGGTGCATGTCTGTGCAAAGAACCTTGTCCCGTTTTGGGCTATATGGCGAACAGTAATAAAGTGTATATCGGCGAACAGGCAGTCATAATCTATTGAAGGAAAAAATAATATAAGGTTTGTAAACTGTATGCGTTAAAGTATAGACAATAAAAATATTTTACTGAGGTGTCAATCGATTCAATTTTAAAGCTGTCAAATCACAAAAATATGATATTTATATGTTGAGACCCCCGTTTCACCATCGCATCAACCCTCTTGATTAAGAATGTCAGCAAAAACTGCATACTTATCTATTTCCATTTATTATATACTATACATGTATGTATATATGTATATGTATGTATATTGCCACATTCACCGCTCGTATTTCTTCACCTCCAGAAAAAGGTGCCTTGGAAGTGTCCACCATAAGGAGGTGCCCTAGTTGCAAATAGATTTCAAAGACATTAAACGATTGATACTGCTTAGTAAAAGTGTCCCTTTCAATGGAAGTTTTAAACACCCTGCATAAGTCCACGCATACAGTATTAACAAATAGGACCTTTATATTTCTAAAGCCTGCGCTTTCTTCTTTCATTTAACATATATCACATTGCTGTTCGCTCATAGTCCAGAAACCATAGTCTTCAGGACAAGCTTCTTTCACGCCATTGTTTACTACATAGACATTCGTGTTTGTACACATGTAAATATATGCGTGATGTACTAGGGTTGAATCGAGATTCAATTAGCCCTCATTGTTCTTTATTAATAGCTAGACTTTTACTAATAAAGGCTGTATACACCAGACAAGGCTGTATAGCCTTAGAAGGGTTAGCTTTTTTTCTAATGTGTGTCTTAAAAGAAAAATATAATATCTGTCGTATAGAGCGTTTCAACTAATAGTTCCTATGCCGTTATGTTGGCAGCAATGTTTTCCACGAACACTACATAGAACTCAGACACACACTACATAGAATACAGACACACACTAACAAAATGGGTAGAAGAGTCTTCGCGTGTTGATGCCGTTGATAGACAGGGGAGCCAACATAATGGCATAGGAACTATTTGTTGAAACGCTCTATAAGTACCTATTAGGTAGGTACATGAACTATGTTTTGTCGTTCGTATGTAGAGAGCGTTTCAATAAATAGTTCCTATGCCGTTATGTTGGCTCCCCTGTCTATCAACGACATCACCACGCGAAAGACGCTTCTACCGATTTTGTTAGTGTGTGTCTGCGTTCTATGTAGTGTGTGTCTGAGTTCTATGTAGTGTGCGTGGAAAACATTGCTGCCAACATAACCTCATAGGAACTATTTGTTGAAACGCACTCTACTTATAGTTCATTTCAATCAAAAAAAAGCAAAAGGTAAACAAAGGTAGTACGCAGATGACATTGACATGTGTCAGTTCCATAGTAAGTTTGTTTACCTTTTGCTTTTTTTTTATTGGAATGAACTGTAGTTAGAAAGTCACTCATAGTAGTTTGCTCTCCTATAGGGTCGTTCATTAATCACGTGTTGTTTTTAGTAACTTTTTAGACCCCCTCCCTCATCCCCCTGGTGATACGTGGTGACTGGTGAGGTTTTAGACTACCCCCCCCCCCCCACCCTTTACACAAAATCACGTGTATTTTTTTGGTACAAAATAATTTCTTCAAATACAGGTATAATGCAACGTAATTTAGGAAATTAAGCACGGTGATCAAAATGTCCAGACAGACATTAAGGTTGCAGGTTGTTTCCGACTGCCTGAAGCCGTTTTCAACCTTGGGATGAGTTAAAAACAAAGTAACAACAACAGTCCGACGTTTGAAACTTACTCTAGAAATCGCGCATTCAACGAAAAAATAAATACACGTGATATCTACGTACACCCCCTCTCCCCCTTTGTGATATTTCGTGTTTTTTTCCGAACCCCCTCCCCCCGTTTTGAGCCTCATGTAATTAACGGACGACCCCTATGTTGAGTAGTGCTACCTTTTCGCGCACCATACCTAATCTGTCAAGCGACAAGTCAACATGTCTCACGCTCCCTATTTAAATGATAATATGTACTGGCGCCGACTCCATAGGGCCTGGGGGTGCCCGAGCCCCCCCAATGACATTACAAACGGGGCTGAGCCCCCCAATATTTTATAGTTCATTCCAATCAAAAAAAGCTAAACGTAAACATACTTACTATGGAACTGACACATGTCAATGTCATCTGCATACTATGTTTGTTTACCTTTTGCATTTTTTTGATTGGAATGAACTATATATGAAAATAGGTACTGGTTTGGCCTACGTGCAGCTCGCGAACTGCAATCCCTCAAAGATAATCACAAAAAGATATCCAAACGGGCGAAGCAGTGGTAGTCGGGGATTTAGTACGATGAACCGTTTTATTTTGGATCCGGCGCTCAAACTTAGCACAGTTATTCCCTGGGTCGTTCTGAGTGGATTAAGCCCGGGAGCCATCGGGAGCCATCCCTCGTTTGGCAGGGGGAGGGGGGAAAGTATTTTTCTGCCGCGCTCCATTTTTGGGCTTATATCTCCAAAACTATTGGTACTAGGACAAGTGAGATATCATTTTCGTATGATTCAAGGATAAGGAATTCATTTCTGTAACAAAAAAAAATGACTTTCCATATATAAAAAAAAGAAATATTCGATAAAACGTATAAAACACGACTACCTTTATTCCGCATATGTGTCGATTAATTTTTAATGGTCTAAGATATTAGCATGAAAAAAATATTTTCTGAAAGCCACACATTCTAGCATTATAAAAATATAAAATTCATAGATGAATATAGGATTCATAGATGAATTTTATATTTTTTATTTTTCATTCAGAGATGAATTTGTCATCCTTGAAATATCCAAAAATGATATCGGACTTACCCTAGTACCTATAGTTATGGAGATATAAGCCCCAAAAGAAGCGCGACCCAACAAGTAGATGATGAAGTATGTGTGGTTTTTTCCTCATATGTGTCGATTAATTTTTAATGGTCTAGGACATTAGCATGAACAAAATATATTGTGAAAGCCACATTTCCTAGGATTAAAAAAATATAAAATTCATTAGAATAGCACGATAAATACATAGTGAAAAAAAATATATAATTTAATGCTCGGCAGAGTAGCATAAAACGCGCGGTTTTAGTATCTGTTGTTCGTAAGTAAATAAAATGAATAATTTAGCGCCCACAAATGACTGTTAAGTAACATAATATATATAAGTACATAATATTATTATTTAAATATTTCTCGCACGCACAAAATATTTGTCACGTAGAACAAAAAATATTTTCCTTAACAAAAACATATATGTGAAAATCCGAAAAATGTGACTATTTCTCATACGAATTATGTTGGTTTACTATCTATCAGCCGAAAGACGTCCACTGCTGGACAAAGGCCTCCCCCAAGGATTTCCACACCAATCGGTCCTGCGCGGCTCGCATTCAGCGGCTTCCCGCAACCTCCGGGGTTGCAGGTGTCTATGGGCAGTGGTGATCACTTACCATCAGGTGACCCACTTGCTCGTTTGCCTTCCTTATCACATAAAAAAAAAAAAAAAAAAAAAAAAAAAAAAACTTTCACCGGTCGGTCGGTCCACGGAGGCGGAGGCCTGCCCACACTGCGTCTTCCAGTGCACGGTCTCCACTCGAGAACTTTACTGCACCAACGGCCATCTGTTCTACAAGCTATGTGCCCTGCCCACTGCCACTGAAGTCTAGCAATTCTAAGAGCTATGTCGGTAACTTTAGTTCTCCTACGTATCTCCTCATTTCTGATTCTATCACGTAGGGAAACACCAAACATAGCACGCTCCATCGCCCTTTGAGTGACCTTGAGCCTTCTTATGAGGCCTATAGTAAGCGACCATGTCTTGGATCCATATGTCGTCTCATTACTGGCAAGACACACTGGTTAAAGACTTTTGTCTTGAACTCTTGAGACAGTGCGGTATTTTGGACGTGAAGATATTGCGGAGTTTCCCGAACGCTGCCCTACCAGCCGAGTTGGATTCGACGATTGATCTCTTTCTCGAAGTTGGACCTACCTAACTGGACTGTTTGTCCCAGGTATACATATTCGTCAACAACTTCGAGTGTAGAGTCTCCAACCTTCAGAGGAGTGGATGTTACACGGACGTTTGTCATGATTTTCGTCTTATCCATGTTCATTTTAAGACCCACTTGTTGGGAGACTTTACTGAGTCCATCGAGCATTGCGCCTAGGTCCTCCAAGGTCTCAGCCATGATCACGATATTGTCAGCAAATCGAAGGTGAGTGATGTACTCGCCATTGATGTTGATGCCGAGTCCTCTCCAGTCTAGAAGCTTGGAAACGTCTTCCAGTGCGGCGGTGAACAGTTTCGGAGATATAACGTCTCCCTGTCTCACCCCACGCTACAGCCGGATAGGTTTCGAATTTTGATACTGGATGTGGACCGACATGGTGGCGTTTTCCTACAAACACTTCAACTCTTCGATGTGTATCGATAGTCAATTTGGCACCGTTGGAGAGACTGTAACACAACCCAGGTCTCGATCGAACCAAAAGCTTTCTCATAGTCCACAAACTTCATTATACTCTTCGGTCTTCTGTATAATCTGCCGCAGCGTATGTATGTGGTCTATGGTACAGAAGCCTTTCGGAAACCAGCTTGTTCGGGAGGCTGGAAGTCGTCAAAACTGCGTGCGAGACGATTCGTAATGACTGTCGACATGGCTTGTAGACATGGCTCAGGAGTGAGATGGGTCTGTAATTCTTCAGCAGAGTCTTATCACCCTTCTTCAAGAAGAGCACCACCATATTTCTGTGCCATGCTGTAGGCGTTTTTCCCTCGAGAATGACGGAAATGAATAGCGTCTGAAGAGCTATAAGTATCGATTTTTCACTTGCTTTCAGAAGCTCAGCAGTAATTCCGTCATCACCCGGTGCCTTCTTGTTCTTAAGCTGTTTGAGAGCCATTCTAATCTCGCACCGGCTGACGTCTGGGATATCTTCGGTATAATGTCGGCTCAATCCGGCTCTCGGATCTTCAGCCAGATTACTGACAGGTAAGGATGTAGTCGTGTATAACCGTCCGTAGAACTTCTCAACCTCTTCCAACAGCTCGGACTTAGACGACACGACTCTGCCATCCTCGATCTTCAGCTTTGACCAGCAGACAGATTCCTTGCCAATACTTTTGACCTTTTATTGCGCTCGATAGCCTCTTTAATACGATTGGTATTAAATTGGCGTATATCATGGGTGAAGAACTTGGAGATCTGTCTGTTTAGTCACCATATTGACAAGCATCTTCAGAGAATTTCAGAATCATGCTCCGTTTTTACTCCATGAGCTTGCTGGTGAAGTCCGAGATCCGATATGTTTATTTTACGTCTTGTTTTGAAGGCCTTATTCCCAGCCGTTTGGACAATTCCCAAAAACCTGTCGTTGTATTCGTCCACATTTTCACATTCTCCTAGGCATTCGAAGCGGTTGTGCAACTCGAGCTGACAGCTTTCGGGGTTTTGAAGTTGTATAGGCGGTGGTCGCAGCTTCATCAGTTGTCATGAAAATAATTTGACGTGGCTTGCGAAGCACGGAAACGGTTACGAGATTAATGCGCCAATGAGAGCTAAACTCATTATGGTTATGTATGACCTTTTCTGAAGTCAGTTAACCTGGGTGATCAACGTGACCACGCAAGTTACATAGTAGACCACCATAATACAATGCAAGTTAGATAGTAAACCACCATAATTCGTATGAGAAATAGTCACGTTTTGCGGATTTTCTCAAATACGTTTTTATAAGGAAAAAATATTTTTTGTTTACGTGACAAATATTTTGTGCGTGTGAGAAATATTCAAATAATAATATTATGTACCTTTATACTTTGTTAATTAACAGTCATTTGGGCGCTAGATTATTCATTTTATTTACTAACGAATAACAGATACTAACACCGCGCGATTTATGCTACTCTGCCGAGCATCAAATTATTTATTTTTTTCACTAAGTATTTATTATGCTATTCTAATGAAATTTATATTTTTATAATCCTAAGAAGTGTGGCTTTCAGAATATTTTTTTTCATGCTAATATCAAAGACGATTAAAAATTAATCGACCCATATGTGGGAAAAGGGTAGCCATCTTTTACACGTTTTATTAAATATTTCTTTTTTTATATATGGAAAGTTATTTTTTTTGTTACAAAAATAAATTCGTTATCCTTTAGTCATACGAAAATGATATCTCACTTGCCCTAGTACCAATAGTTTTGGAGATATAAGCCCAAAAATGGAGTGCGGCAGAAATAAACTTTCCCCCCCTCCCCCTGCCAAACGGGGGATGGCTCCCGGTGGCTCCCGGGCTTAATCTACTCAGAACGGCCTAGGGAACAACTATGCCAAGTTTGTGCGCCGGATCCAAATTAAAACGGTTCCCATACTAGACGTTCACTAAATCGTCGGGTGTTTGCGTGTTGTCGCGTCGGGTGTTGTCACGTCGTCGGGTGGCGTTTCGTTAATATGTTTCCACCTTAGATCCTCCAAGCGGAGGAAAAACCGCATTGTGCGTATACTTATATTGTCTTTGAAATAACTAGGTATTTAAAATAATAGCTTTCTTTGTATTTGTATTAGACATGGGCGTTATCAGTTTTTTTGGAAAACGGTTTTGTAACCGATATGAAGTTATCATATCGATATCGAAAACCGTTTTCAGATATCGATATGGGTAGCACGATATTAATCGCTTTTCAAACGTAACTTATCTATTTGTTTAGAAAACGAACAGAAACACAAACTCACGCGTTATCAAGTCCAATCTAAACCGTATTGCAATAACCGTAATGTTCAATTCGCCTACATCTGCTGATATCCGTTCTTGTTCAATATTCGCTGCATTTCTTTCGCACTAATGAAATGTCTTTTTGTTAGAAAGAGAGAAAGCGAATATGTCAAACCGTTCGATATCATATGCTTGGGTTGCGGGAGTTTGTGTTTCGCGCGTTACTTAGCCGATGTATAGTTGTATAGTTTTACTAATATCCGATATTAAAAACTGCCATATCGATATGTTATGATATGAATCTCATATCAGTTTTTAGTTACGTTTTGATATATCGGACTCATGCCTAATTTGTATTATCATTATCTATAATAGTTGCGCAGACTCAACCGTCGACGTAAAGTGCACTTTCACTTCTTTTTCATTATTTTTTTTTGCAAACAAGCATTTCAGAATTCGAAACTGTTGTGGAGTTTTGTTTAAATTTATTTATCAAATTATCTTGGACATTGATTTGGTAGTTTAGGTCAAGTTGTAAAACATAGAATTTACTGGAAGAAAATCAGGTCTGTCAAGACAAGAAGCTTCAAAAAGAAATCACGCTTGTCGTTCTCGTCTGTCAATACAAAGGTCGAAAGCTGGGTCACTGTTTGGATGGAAAAATAATGCCAGTGAAGGTTGATATAACTCCTCCGCCACCAGCAAACTCGAAGCAACCGGGTGTCACAAAATCCCTATTATACAACGGTTCTAAATTTCAAGGACACCAGAAATCTAAAGGCAACTCTTATGAAGTAGAAGTCGTTTTGCAGGTTAGTTATAAAACCAGAGTAAGTACGCAATATTGCGGAACTCTAAGAATATGAGTTCTATCTGGGAGCTTATTAGAGATGACCATGCATTTAAGAAGTCTATTTATATTTCATAGCGTATTTCTATTTTATGCTACTACCTATATTACAAACCCAACCCATACTTCGCTTGCCTAGTATACCTACCTATTTACGAATTTACTTTTTACAGCATGTTGATGAAGAAAATTCATATCTATGTGGTTATTTAAAAATAAAGGGATTGACTGAAGAATTTCCAACACTCACAACATTCTTTGATGGAGAAATTATATCAGCCAAATATCCTTTCCTGACTCGCAAATGGGATGCAGACGAAGATGTTGATAGGAAACACTGGGTATGCAGCTTTTAATTTATTGTATATATTTCTGTAATGATTATACTACTAATTATATGGTACAAGGTACAAGGTGTTAAAAAATTTGCTGTCATTACTTAAACTGGGGCTTCTGCTCATGAAACTGAACAAGTTTCCCAAAAAACCCATAGTGAATTTGCAAAAAAATTTGGACTTCCCATACTAAGGGGGCTGATCAGGTGATGGACTTGTTAGAAAAGTTTTTTTTTTTGCAAATTGACTATGAGTTCCTTGAGAAAAGTTGTTCAGTTTCACTAGTAGAAGCCCCACTTTAAGTAATGATCACTAATTTCTTAACACCTTATATGTATAGTTATAGGTATATGTATAAGTTTTTTCTTTATGTTTTCTTTTTGTTCTTTCTATTATCTGTTTTCTGATAATTTTAGAAATGTTTACTCGTGTCTCACAGAGGTGGGTGTTAATAGCTGCAACCAGGGTTCGTAAATATCCGATATTTATAATAAATATCAAAATATCAGATATTTTTGATATATATCCGATATTTTCGATATCTTTGATATTTTTGATATTCATCAAAATTACATACTAATTTCAATTTCTTACTTTAATACATGATTTTCGAAATAGCTTAATTTAAAATGTAGGTATATGTTTGATAATTTGAAGATTTTTATTAAAATAACATTCAAATTTTATACTCTGATATGTTTTTTCGAAATAACTGAATCTAAAATGTATATTTTATTTTTGCAAATTTGAAGATAGTTAATTAAACTAAACTCATTTATTTATTATTGTGATAATCATATCTTTATTCTTTGCATTTGGCACATTCATTCGTAAGAAGCAGCTCTTAGAAGCTAGGAAAATATAAATATCAATATTGATATATATCAAGCATAAATATCAATTGATATATATCATGATATATATCCGATATATATCAATTGATATATATCATGTGAACCCTGGCTGCGACACAGTTTGAAAGGACTAATGCAGTTGTTATTGTACAATTTTGTATATCTTCTATATATGTTAAGTTTACAACTTTGTGTAATAAAAATAAACTTTTATTATTTATTATAGTTAAATTTTCAACTATAGTAAGTTGCTATTTGCTAATATTATATATAAGATCTCATAGTTGTTTGCTTAAGTTCTGCTCAATTCAAGACATTGGTAGTAATGAATACTTATTTCCAATTACAGAGTAAATTCGACTTATTTGTACCATATTTGAAAACATTCAATTCGGACTCATTTGACTATGACTCCCTTGCGAAGGCAGATTATGTATTCATGAGGTGGAAAGAACACTTCCTAGTCCCAGATCACACAATCAAAGATATCAATGGTGCTTCATTTGCGGGTTTTTACTACATATGCTTCCACAAGTCAGCAGCTACTATTGAAGGATATTATTATCATCGAAGTTCTGAGTGGTGAGTATGAGATAGTTTGGAATATTAAAAAAAGAAACTGGTAAATTCAAGATACAATATGAAACTGGGTTCCATGACATATATCCGTGATATATTGATATACAGGATTACAGGAAAAGTCGTACTGAATATTAAAACACTTTATTATTCAGGTGATTTCTGATGGATTTGATTCTATGATATGGTGTCCGAAACTTAACCGTTATGGAGATATTGAATTTTAAATATCTTTTTAAAAATCCTCAATTTTTTGGCTTTTTTGTCGATTTTTTTGGGATTAGTGCTTCTGGGGTACGTTTTTTTGATGTAACTAGTTAGAAGGCATGTCAATTAATAAAAATGATTAACCAAAACTGAACCTACTACTAACAGCTTAAAAAGACAGCTTGACAACGGTTAGAATTAAATAATTTTCATTAAGTGTTTTTAAATTTGAAGCTCTATGTTTTCAGAAAAATGTATGGAACTTATTCTGCAAATAGTTTTAAAAACTTCTACGTCTCTTTAGCTATTCAAAAAGGTATAATACTTACTATTAAATAGGCAAAATATTGACCAAATAACAGTTAAGTTAGCAGAGGGTATATTTTTGTGACAACTCTTTAGTCCTTTTCAGCTCCAAACGAAGAGCAGTTTTCTTCTCAAAACTTTGTTTAAGGCCTTAATTCTTGTTAATCGACTGTTTAATTTACAGTTTCTCATCGATTAATAAGACTAAAGGCCTTAGGGTGCATTTCCACTGATGCGGAGCGGGGCTGAGCAGGGCGGAGAAGATCAGAGAATAGTAGCAAGTGTTTCCACTGAAGCGGGGCGGAGCAGAGTAGAGCAGGGTGGAGCGAAGTAGGGCGGATCAGAGTAGAGCAGAGTAGAGCGAATTAGGGCGGAATGGAGTGGAGTGGAGCAGAGCAGACCTAGAAAATGGTCACATGTAGCTCCAGACCACTCAGCTTAGCTTCGCTTCGCTCCGTCCCGCTCAGCTCTGCCCCACTCCGCTCCGCCCTACTTCGCTCCACTCTGCCCTACTTCGCTCCACTTTACTCTACTCAGCTTCGTCCCGCTTCAGTGGAAACACTTGCTACTATTCTCTGATCTTCTCCGCCCTGCTCAGCCCCGCTCCGCATCAGTGGAAATGGACCCTAAGGCCTTTAGTCTTATTAATCGATGAGAATCTGAAAATAAAGAGTCCATTAACAAGAATTAAGGCCTTAAACAAAGTTTTGAGAAGAAAACTGCTCTTCGTTTGGAGCTGAAAACGACTAAAGAGTTGTCAAAAAAATGTACCCTCTGCTAACTTAACTGTTATTTGGTCAATATTTTGCCTATTTAATAGTAAGTATTATACCTTTTTGAATAGCTAAGGAGACGTAGAAGTTTTTAAAACTATTTGCAAAATAAGTTCCATACATTTTTTTTAAAACAGAGAGCTTGAAATTTAAAAACACTTAATGAAAATTATTTAATTCTAAACGTTGTCAAGCAGTCTTTTTAAGCTCTTAGTAGTAGGTTCAGTTTTGGTTAATCATTTTTATTATTTGACATGCCTTCTAACTAGTTACATCAAAAAAGCGTACCCTAGAAGCACTAATCCCAAAAAAATCGACAAAAAAGCCAAAAAATTTAGGATTTTTTAAAAAATCTTTTAAGTTCAATATCTCCATAATGGTTAAGTTTCGGACACCATATCATAGAATCAAATCCATCAGAAATTACCTGAATAATAACGTGTTTTAATATTCAGTACGACTTTTCCTGTAACCCTGTATATCATGACTGACTTGGTGGCTTAGTGGTTAGCGATCCTGACTACTGATCCGAGAGTCGTGGGTTCGATCCCCGCCCAGGGCAAACATTTCTGTGATGAGCAGATTTGTTTGCTCTGTGTATGGGTGTATTATATCTATATATGTATGTATTTAAATGTATATGTGTATGTATATCAGTCTCTGGTTCCGGAATCCAACAGGGAATCCTAGTTTGGGGCCAGATGACCATGTGTGATTTGTCCCGGATATTATTATATTATTATTATATATCATGATATTTATGCTTGGATATATGTATATCAATGATTCATATTTCTAATACACACATTAAAACTAGTTTTTTTCTCGTATTTTGCGAAACGCTGATATTGGTGTCGATTCGAGATTGCAAAAATCACTAAACTAAATTAAAATTAAGTTTAGATGTGTCAAAATAGCGTTTGCTATTCGGAAAAACAAACTTAATTAAACTGACAGGACTAATATTAATTTTAGTTTAGTCGAATTCAATTTAGTCAAAATCGCCATTTTGCTATTCGGAACAGCCATTTATCTGTCATTTTTAGAGATGTCAAACTAAAATTCGACTTATTTTAATCGCGACCTGTTTGGGTGACGATTAAATTAAAATGTATCAAGGAAATCTACAGAAATGCCAGATTTGTTTCGAAGATACGACAAATAGTGATCTGTGGTAGTGGGAGAGCCATTGCGGTTATGGCAGATGCAGAAGAAATGTATGCAGCAGGAGTAAAATGAATGTTTTCCAAAACTAGTCATGACGAGACTTTTTTTCCAAGAATAATTTATTACAAAAACTACCGAGCTTGGGGAGGACCTTTGAACTTGCGGAGAGCACCTAAGGCTTCTCTCTGACCGAAAATGACACCAGTAATGAATACATGGAAAGTATCTGCATGACATGGAAGACTGCTCATGTTTCTATGTTTCTTGTAGTATCACCATCAAGGCTATTACTCTTATAATACTGAATACCTACTGTTACGTGGATGCAGAGCAACTGGACGCCTGCGTTGCACCAGCAGCCAGCAGGCACAGTTGTAGCCTATGAGTAGATTTTTTGAATAAACGAGAAGCTTGTAGCATTTAAAAAGGGGATTTATAGTGAAAGTTCAGGACAGCCTGCTATCCAGAGGCTGTCTCGGAACAGAAGAAACAGTCATCCACTTAATCCTGAAATGCACTGGTCTGACCGAACAATGGACAAAATACTTCAGCATGTAAGGGTCGCTTCGAGAAGCCTGTGTATGTACCAGGAGACTTCTGTGCTTCTGGAAAGAGCTAGGTTAGCTGGAGTAGTCGACCACGCCTGCACATTTAAAGGACCTAATAGGAGTCTAAATGCGGAAACAGGAGTCCAATAAAATACAAAGGGGGATGGATGGCCCTCTGTTCATCCTAATATTTGTCCTACCTACAAATGGTGAAGTTCATTGTGAAGTTCATCGCCCCAAGACAATAAACATTTTTATTATTATTGAACTATGACTCTAAAACATGTAATTATTTTAAGGATAATAAAATACAGTTCTAAATCAGATTGTTTTATTATTACATGATAATTTTATGAACAGTAGGCAGTCTAGAGGCTGCTTGGTGTATCTGACTGTAGGTCCCTTCTGTTCACCATTCTCGTTCCTCTTCGTTCGCATCGGCAGGGGAATATGTTGCGGCTGAAGTTGCACCACAGGAGGCTTCTCTCATTATGGCCAGTATCTTGACCATGGAACCATTTACTGGCAGAACCTGAAGAAAAATAAAATAGGCAACTTGATAACAGTACCATAAACATGAAATCGACGCTTGAAAGGAAAAGTTGACTAAGCACCATTCGTCCCTCACACGACTATCACAGTGATAGGAGTGTTAGTCGTGTGAAGGACGAATGGTGCTTAGTCACAGTGATAGGAGTGTTAGTCATGTGAGGGACGAATGGCGCTTAGTCACAGTGATAGGAGTGTTAGTCGTGTGAGGGACGAATGGCGCTTAGTCAACTTTTCCTTTCAAGCGTCGATATAATTATTAGGCCTATGTGATAAGTCATATATGCATTTAACGACAGGCCCAGCTGCATTAGTTACATTCCAGTGCATAATGTTAAACTCCTCAGGTGCAAAAATTATCTAAATTCTATATGATTTTCAAAAACAATACAACAGAACAGCACAAGTCGATTAACTGAGTCCAATATTTCTGTTGGTCTGTATATTCCCTCTGCTGTGGTAAGGAACTGTGGAATATATGGGGGCGACCACTGGATTTATGTGAGTTAAAGTAATATTCCTAGACGCGTATGGAGTGATAACAATGACCATGGCTACAATTAGTTAACTCATACAACTTCAACCTGAGTAACCAGTCCTGATTGCTATTCAAGGACTTTATTGTTATAGCAGGAAGCTGCATCCGTTGGGCACCTGCAGCGCTTATGCTGAATACTGAGGTTGCACCACTAGATGCTTTTCATTTACTAAGATTTCCTCACAGACACTAACATAATTTATAAACAAAGAATATGAAGAAATTACTTACCACTTACCAAAAGTATATTAGAAGGAAACTTCTTCCCAAATACCTCCAGCTTTTATTGTTTTTCTTCAGTCCATTTGTTTGTATTTATTCACAAATTCACATAAACAAAAACAAAGAACAAAACTCGCATTTTCTATTTGACAATTGTTTTTTTTCATGGGTTGATTATTTCCCCTGGAGGCAGAAATTAATGACAGATATAAAAGAGATAGCGCTACATAAAATCCTATGAAAAAGTCTTCTTTCTTTGTCTTGCATACGTCGTATCACCGTATCATTCGTTCTTTTTTAGAGCGACTTTTGAGTCTTTCGTGTGACGCGCGATTTCACTTCACTGTTTGTTATAGTCTATGGATCAAAGTCTATTAAATTTAATCGTGTCATTTACGTTTTAGTGCTGTCAAACAAGAAGATTAAATTTAGTAATCGCGAAAAACCGAATTGCGCATGCAAATCACTAAACTTATTTTAATCGTATTTTAGTATAGTTTAGTATAGTCGTCTTTTAGTCCGAATCGACACCAATGTTAACTGAAACTTAATGAGCCAGCTGTCATTGATACTGTTATGGTGAGCTATGATGATGACTCTAATGAAATTTTTTCCCTTATCTCTGTTGAGAAAAAAAAACTAAATATTCATATTTGTTTATTTTTTATTGTATAAATGATAAATGGTATTTTTATTTAATTTCCATTCCAATTATTTTTACACATAAATTTTATGACTCCTGAATAAAAAAACATAATGAATTTACAAGGATTAGTCAGATTAATGGATATATATCCGATATATATAAATATTGCATATTTTGATATTTATTACAAATATCTGATATTTTTGAACCCTGAATGAAAATGTTTTTTACAAAATTCTTCTTATCGTGTGGTACATTTAACCGTCCTATTCACAAGCTATAGACAGCGGTTGCCTAGTGTGCCTAGGTAATAAATAATTACCTACATAATAATATTAATATTTAAATGAACTAATATGTATGTATAGGTATGTTGAAAGTATCATTTTCATAAAGAAACTGTTTCATAAATATCTCAGTCAAGATTACTGTGGACCTGGAGTTGCCTAAAAATATGCAAAGAAAAATGATTGCTTGTGAAAAAAAATTAATCTTACATGTATTAAAATCCCTTAAAGTGAAACAGAATACCTTTTTATCAGTTTCTGTATTATCCATTTTTAGTCATGAGAAAAGTATGTTAAATATTACAAAATGTCAGTCAACTACCAATTGATGCAGGAATAGCATTTATTTAAAACATCTTTTGTTGCTTTTAGGGATTCACAGAATACAAAAACACTATTTTGTGATTTATACAAAGCATTTGATTGTATTAAGCATCAAATTTTATTTGTTTAAAGCATCACGGGGTAGAGGATGGTGCTCTAAGTCTTTTAAATTCTTACCTGATTAAACACAGTTCCAAGTAAATGTCACCAATTCTTTTTGCTGTAAAGTGAAATTAGGTGTGCCTCAGGGATCCATATTAAGCCCTTTACTTTGTCTACTTTGTATATAAATGATTTATATTTATGGTGAATATTTTTTAAAATATTGTTTGCAGATGACACTTCTCTTATTTTAAGGTAGATAGAAAAAAACAGCAAAATTCATGAAGTAGGTAAATGGTTTCTATATTTTATGAAAAGATTAGTTGGGTATTTGAGGCTGTATACCACCTCGTTAAAAATTTAAAATCCATGCAGAAATAAATTTAGAAAATATTTATCTATATTGATTGTTGGAATTTCAATATCTTAAAAATTAAATGTCGTCAATTCACCGTTTTTACATAACTTTATTTGTTTCAGGTATCAATCCTTGACATTGAGCCATGTTCCAGAGCATAGCATTCAAATCTACGAGTTCAGATGAACGGTCATACGGATTTATCACCGTTCTGATGGGTAAATGTGTCTCGTACTTACTTGTTCCTTTATGTCTATCTGTTCACATCTTTGCAAAAGGCAATGACCACCAATAAATTAAGCTTTAACATGAAATAAAGATGTTAAGTCTAACCCAACGAAAGTAGCTTTCAGAACAAAAGAACCCAGTAACTGTGATCCTGAACAACTAGTGATATAGCCTGCTCTTGCATATACTTGTGTTCAACTGAGTTCCTTAGGCCGAGTAGTGATTGTATCCTTTATGGAACATAATGAATAATCTAATGATACTGCTTTACCTGCGTCTTGATGCATAAACTATCACGGTAATGTAATTATTCAAAAAGACAAGTGTTACCTATATGTGCAGAGACGTTTTGTTCAGTTGGTAGGATAATGATATTATCGCGATAATTTACGCAATAAAACGCAGATGGAGTAGTAGCATACGATTTTTTTTCTATAATAATTTCTGATCATCGACATTATGGAGGACATGAAGAGTTCATTGTGTATATAAAATAGTTTTTAAGTTATTTTTGCCTAATATAAATAAAATTGTGATATGATAAGTTGATAAGTCATAATAATTCTGTTTAATGTCAATGTAGTGGAAAAATCATGACGAACAAAAAAGAGTGATAAGGGAAAGAAAATTTATATTACTGTTTGGAAAAGAGCAGTAATATACCCCAGTAATTACCTAAAATTAACAAAAAATAATATGATAAAAAATACTCAGCTGTAAGAACAAACAAGGACTTATTAAAAACAAATCTTTTTTTAAAGACACAAGCAGAAATATTTGTAAGACGGTGGATTTTAGAAGAGAAAACATCATATTATAAGGAGACAATACTTATGGGCAATTAAAGAATGTGCTCAAAAGAGCCCTCATCTATGGCACATCCAAAGGGGAGCTGTCTTTCTTATTTTAGCAAAATTGGCTGGAGTGACAGCACATCAGAGATGTAGTTTATGAATGGATTATATATATCGCTTGAAAAATTAGAGGTTTCAAAATATATTTTTATTTGAGATAATCAACTGAATTGAACCAAAAGAATTCCATAGATTAATCCATGTCTGTTTATAATAGGAAAATATAATTAAAAGATCTGAGGAATAGACAACCTATCTGATTGTTATTTATTTTGCCCAATGGTCCATTCGTCGCCCGTACCCATGCCATTGTAGCCATCACATTTGTTTTGACACAACGATCATAGATTTCTGAACAGGAGCCAATATTTGTTCATGTAGTTACGAAGTTTACCCGAACGCCCGAGTTTTTTAATACAAATTTCGATCTATAGATTTCAGATTGAGATGTTCTGGAATATTTGAGACCTGCATTGGGATACCAATATAAGGATCAGCCGTGAATTTAACATGATTGGGCAAATTATAAGCTATGAAACCGACCTGAGTATACCATCCACTCGTAAAACAATGGTAGGTAATGAAGCAGACTCAAATTCTAAATCAAGGCCATCTGTCCTCCAATTTTGAGAATCAACGGTAGTTGGCTGACCATCATTCAGGAGAACTCATTATAGTAACGTATGAAATCTAAGATGGCTCGGCCCCAAGAATCAATACCAGAACAATACCAAATGGAATGATGAACATTAAAGTCACCCGAGCTAAAGATAGGGTTGAAATACTGTTTAGCAGGTTTATAAATGATTGTATTGAAAGTATACTGTTCTACCTGGACTGTAGCTAAGCTAACAAAATAATATATTTTTTATTAGGTAATTTTGTATTTTAACAGCTACATTTTATAGTGAATAATTGGAAGTATGTTTAAATTTTTTGATACCTAATTCAATCTATTTTGTTATTAAGATAGTTACGCCACGCCATCGCCATTGAATTCATTGCTACAATCATCTTTGGCTAAATGACAACCTCTTACTGAAAAATGTGTATTATATGGTTTAAAGTAGCGATTACTCTATCCTGAATAAAGGAAGCCTAATTAGGAAACCAGTAAGGATATCTGGAAAAAAATATGAAATATAACTTCTTATGTCCGATTATACTGTCCTTCCTAATTCCTTTCTTAATTAGGCTTCCTTAATTCAGCATTGTGTAATCGCTACGCCGTGTTTCTGAAATAATACCTACATGAATGTAATTTTCATAAAATATCGTATTATTTGTAACTATAGTTGATTGGTTAGCAAACTTTGTGCATTCCACTGCATTATTAGGATTTGGTCTGTGAATTTTGATTATTTTTTAAATTAACCGAATGTTTCCCTTTGGGTGTCAGTAGTCGGGAGTATTTCATGTTTGTATTCTGTTTTATTTAAATGAATTAAAATCCCCTATACTTTTGTCAGACATGAGTAAATCAAGCAGATTTTTTGTTCAGCCTTGTTGAGTGATGGAAAATTTTAAAGCATTAAACAGATCTGAGAACTTCAATAGGTATTTGTTTTAATTGTCAGCTGTTTTAAATATTTTACTAAACTAAACATTCTACTAAAATCGAGGTGCTCGTTGCCTCGCTAGTTACGCATAATCAGGTGAAGATATCGAGAAGGCATAAGTGAGTTAGGAAATGGACGACCCAATCCGCGACCTAATACCTATATGTGCAGAAGTTTTTATAATTCAAAGAAAAAGTTATATTTATAGCAAACAAAAAAAATATAAATAGGTATATAACCTATGTATGTTTTTTTGTTTGCTAATGCTAACATACATAAGATTCCTATATTTTGTAATAAAAAAAAATTTATAGCCCGTTTTCTAATGGGAATGCTTGTATCGAGAGGTATACAATTTTGAGTAAAGCAATGCCATTTGGTACGGGTATTATACACGTCCACCTGAGCCCAAATCGCCCGGTAGCCAGTGATAACTCCGCGACAGGTGTGGGGGAGGGGGGTCAAAGTACAGAGCTCCCGGTGCTCAGAAAAAAATTCTGACGGATTAGTTTGGACCTTTGAGTCAAGTTTGGTGTCGTTATCAGGTAACTAGATGATACCCAATTTATTTCCTATACCAGTTTTTTTAGGGTTCCGTAGCAAAATATGACACAATACTTAAAATAATGAACTTTTAGTAGTAACGAAATCCAAACAAACCCTCATATTTCATATTTTTTGTATTAAACTTGGTTTATTAAAAATACTGTCCGAAAGCCGATTTAGTGCAGATTATAAAAACATTAACATTAAATATACATTTAACTATTTTCAATGTAAAATAAAATAATTATTGCACGTACCTACTTAATTTTTGCGTGCGGCGCGCGGGTATCTCTCGGCGCGGTGAATGACCTTCGCCATTCAAATTCAAATTCAAAATATTTTTTTATTTAAGTAGATGCTGTACGCATACTTTTAAATCGTCTTTTTTTCTACCTAGTACAAAGTTCCTACCACTCGAAACTTGTTCACTCAACGTTTCGGGAAGTGTTAGCGGAGCGAGAAGAAACGTCGAGCCCAAAAGAAACTCGCCCCAACACATTTTTTGAAATAAATATCATACTTAATGTCTATTACAGTTGATGTCATTACTAAAGCTATGAGCTGGACAATCTATACATGTCCATACATCATTGTTATTAACATAGTCTTGGGTTTTATAATATCCTCTTGAACACAGGCATTTCTTTACATAAGTCTTAAACTTATTTTCGGATAAACGAATTACATTTTCAGGTATTTTATTGTAGAATTTTATACACTGCCCCATGAACGACTTCTTTGCCTTACTCAGTCTCGAATAAGCAACTTCGATATTATTTCTAAGATTAAAATTATGCCTGTCACTGTTTTTTGAAAATAAATCTAAATTTTTACGAACATACATGATGTTTTCATATATGAATTAACTGGCAACAGTTAAAATATTTATTTATTTAAACTTGTTCCTCAATGACTCTCGAGATCGCATCTGATAGATAGCGCGAATGGCTCTTTTTTGTAGTATGAAAATAGTTTCTATGTCAGCCGCATGCCCCCAAATTAAGATGCCGTAAGACATTATACTATGAAAATAGCTAAAATACACTAGTCGTGCAGTATCTACATCTGTTAGTTGCCTTATTTTCTTGACGGCGTAGGCAGCTGAACTAAGCTTTCCTGCTAAGGTTTCTATATGTGGTTCCCATTGTAAGGAAGCATCTAAAGTAATACCAAGAAAAACAGTGCTATTTACGAACTCTAAAATATTACTATCTAATATTACACTATCGTGAGTTTGCTTGACATTTGGTAATCTGAATTTTATCACTTTTGTTTTTGTGGCATTTAATAGCAAGTTATTAACAGTAAACCATTTATGTATCTCTGAAAGTGTGTTGTTTACTTCGTCAATTTTGCTGTCTTTCCTGTCTACCTTAAAAATAAGAGATGTGTCATCTGCAAACAACACAATATTTGAGAGACTGCACCATAAATGGTAAGTCATTTACATAAACAAGGAAGAGAAAGGGGCCTAAAATAAATCCCTGGGAAACGCCTATTTTTACTGTAGAGCCATGAGAATTCGTGCCATTTACTTGGACTGTTTGTAACCTATTGTTAAGGTAAGACTTGAGAAGACTGAGAGCCCTATCCTCCACACCGTAATGTTTTAGTTTAAGGAGTAAAGTTTGATGTTCCACACAATCAAATGCTTTAGATAAATCACAAAACACTCCTATTGCATCTTGTGTTTTTTCAAAAGCGTTCATTTGACTTCACTCGGCAACATACAATCAGTTTTGGGCCAACTTTCATTGTATTATGTTGTATCGTGTTAATACTGATTGATAGGCTTGGAATCTAAAGTTTGTTGCCGTCAAATTGCTAGTGACAGCAGTGACAGCAGCAGTAGTAGGTATGTAACATGGTAGGTATAAAAAATGACCCCAAGGTTATCTGGTACAGAATGCCTCTTGGCATTAACACAAAATAAATATTTAAATATGTGGTTCGTGTGTATTTAAGAATTTGGTTCGCCTAGTGCAAAAAGTTTCCACTTCCAAAGGCATCCACTTCATTCAGTTGCGACAACATCTTGTAACCAGGGTATCCTAGAAACAGCCACCTATATAGAAGACTTTAAGATTTTAGGTATGGTTTCCGAAGCCCGTGATCTTATAGGAGCTAAGTATCATATCAATTGTCTGAAGGAAAAAAAAAATTAAAGAAGCAGGGAGCAAAAGCAAATAGTCTTGCTCAAATTATTAGTTACATTAATGAAGTGAAGGCAACAAGTGACCAAATACCATCGTTTAATGTAGTTGAATTACCAAAAATGCAGAGTACGGCTATGGCTAGTCTCAGGGTTGAATATGAAGTGAACCCTGCCAGGCTAAGAGAAAGGCTTTAGAAGAATGTCCCTACTTAACCTGTACCGTCATGAAAGGAAAGCCGGCATTACTTACGTTCATAGAAGATGTGGATTGTGCAATACGGTCATTTAAGGAGGCTCAATCTATCGACAACAGTGACGATGTAACATTATGCAATGCTGCAAAAATAATAAGGTCGCATATTTTGGTTCGTTCGTTCTATTATTATTTGTCTTTATTTTTAACAATGTTACCTGACTTCGTTTATAAATTGAAGATGATTAAAAATCACACTAATATAAAGGTGAAAGTTTGTGAGTGTTAACTTAACCGGGCCCTACCAGACCAGTAAAGATGGGATGGGATAAGTAAGTACGGATCGCTCGATGCCCGAGTCAGACTTGTTATTGGCTGGTTTTTTTTGTTAGTAGTGCTTGTTTTTCGGGTCTTTTTGCAGTCTCCTACGCTGCGCTGACGAACGTTGCTGTACTTTCAATAATTTATTTTACATTAAAAATAGTCAAATTAATATATACTTTTAATGTTTTTAGAATTTGCATTAAATGGGCTGGGCTTTCGGAAAGTATTTTTTATAAACCAAATTTAACACAAAACATATGAGGGTTTGTTTGGATTTCGTTACTACTAAAAGTTTATTATTTTAAGTATTCCGTCATATTTTGCTACGGAACCCTAAAAAACTGGTATGGGGAATGAATTAGGCATCATCTAGTTACCTGACAACGACACTAAACTCGACTCAAAGGTCCAAACTAATCCGCCAGATTTTTTTTTCTGAGCGCCGGGAGCTCTGTACTTTGACCCCCCCTCCCCCCACCTGTCGCGGAAATATCACTGGCTACCGGGCGATTTGGGCTCAGGTGGACGTGTATAACATTCGTACCAAGTGGCATTGCTTTACTCCAAAATATCATACTGTTTCCCATTAGAAAACCGACTATTATTATCCTGTAATCCTAAACGCTGGAGCTCCTTATTTGAAACAGGGATGGGCGTTAATGACTGCGACCTGCGACACAGTCTTTGACTACAATCAATCTATCTATACATACATATAATAAACATGTAGAGATCGAATGTCTGTACATAGAAAAAAATGCTAAAACCCGAGTCAGGGGGATGTAAGAAGAGCAATAGAACAAATCCAGATTTTTAAAAAATTTTTTGTTTCTCTGTCTGTTTGTCTCTTTATCTGTTTGTACGGGCTAATCTCCAAAACTGCTGGATCGATTTAAATAAAATTTGCATGCATGGTGGTCAATATCTTAAGATACTTTTCATCCCGGAAAATTAAAGAGTTCCCGTGGGATAGTTAAAAAACTATAGTAACTTATACAGCTTAGTACACAAGAACTTATGCACCTAATTTAGTAAAATTTGGCATGCTGATGCTGATAAAACCTTAATTTTTTGAAAAGGCGTGTCGAGTGTTAGCCTCGAAGAAGCTTGGTGTGCTCAATAGATCGAGACAGTATTTCACTGCGGCCCATCGCCTGCAACTTTATAAGGCGCAGGTTCGTCCTCATATGGAATACTGTTCCCATCTCTGGGCAGGGGCACCCCAGTACCAGCTTCTCCCTCTGGACCGCATTCAACGGAGAGCAACTCGAATCGTCGGCTGCCATGATATTTCAGATCTGCTTGACTCCTGGCGCTGCGTAGAGATGTAGCCTCGCTCTGCATTTTCTATCGCTTGTACAATGGGGAGTGCTCCGAGGAATTGTTCGGATTGATCCCTGCCGCCTCTTTTCGCCATCGTTCTACGCGACAAATATTTCATCCCCATCATTTAGATGGTTGGCAGTCCACAACTGTGCGTTTCACTAGAAACTTTCTGCCTCGCACAACCAAACTGGAATGAATTTTCGCCTGCGGTATTTCCGGACCAATACGACATTCAAACCTTCAAGAAAAGAGCGTACTCCCATATTAAAGGCCGGCAACGCACTTGTGACTCCTCCGGTGTTGCGGGTGTCTATGGGCGGCGGTAATCGCTTACCATCAGGTGATCCGTCTGTTCGTTTGCCACCTCTGCCATAAAAAAAAAGAGTACTTTCGTATCATTCGTAATATTGGTCCTGGAAATTCAAAGGGACCCCGAGGAAAAAGCTGGAAACTGTATCTAAGTATTAAGGTGAAACCTTTACTCTTAGATTAGGCGAATCAAAGGTATATTCAGTTAACATTCTTGACCCGGAATTGTCAAGGGCTGTCCCGAGGGAACTGACAAGATCCTCTTTTTAGATGAGATATGTCTATAGAGTTTTACGGTGTAGGTAGCTGTAGAATACCGAAAATATACGTATAACGTAGTGAAGCTGAAATAAGCAAAGCAAACTGCGTTTGTAAATGGTATTTTTATTTCGTGCCCAACTATTTAAGTGTATTTATTAAAAGGTGGTATACAGGGTGTTATAATGGCGTAGGCATTATCATGGACCTGTTTTTCAACTTGTTCTTTAAGTACCTAATATAGGCGGCTGAAAAACTTCTTAAGCTGGAGTTGGCCATTAGCCTCACATCTTACCACTATCCAAACTTCGATCCTGTGTGTGGGGATGACCTGCCCCAGTAGTGTTAGTTATGAATTCTTAAATTTTATGCAATTCTATGCAATTATATTTTCTTTTTTCTTTTTCTTTCTCTTTATCTTCATATTTTTTCTTTCTCCTTAATTTTTTTTCTTTTTTACTTTTATCTTTTTCTTTTTTCTCTTTTCTTTGTCTTTTTTCTTTTTCTTTCATTCGTTTTATTGTTTACTTAATATTGTTATTTTCTTATTTCTAAAGAATAATTTAGCACAACATATGAACTATTTCGAAAACCCCAACACTAACGCGTACGAAGTCGCGGGCACTAGCTAGTGTTAAATATATATGTTCAATAATGAATAATGAAGAATTTTAAAGAATTAACGGGTCCTAATTAATCTTTTGTTCAATCTGTATATAAACTCTTTATAAGCTTTCTGTATAAGTCATTCTCCAGCAGTGGAGCCAAACAGCATCATGATTCTGAATGACGAAGCCCATTCGCCATAAAGAGCTCATAATGATAAGCCTGGTACTTGAGGAGTTTGTCGCTTTCTGTTTTGAATAATGCAACCGAAATCAAGATTTATTGCGATGGGAAGCAAGGAAACAGGCCGTTAACAGTCAAATCCATTTAGGTTATGTTATGATCGTGTATCGTACTGTCTCGTTTTTATGCATCCAACAAGGTTGTATGGTTATAGAAGCCTTTGCCTTTCTTTACTGCTGAATGTCAGTTCCACAATCTGGGCCACGTTCAGAACCTGCACTCTGACAGTAGCCGTTCACTCTGGACAACAGGATAGCATAATATAAATCGCTTAAGTGTGAAAGAGAAGGTCCGAAACGGTTGCTGTCAAAGTGCAGATTCTGAACGTGGCCCTTAATTTCCTCGACAATGACTCTCGGCATGAGTTTTGTCTCTTTCACACTTGAAACACGCCTTGGAAGAAAACGCAAAGCTATTTTCAGATGGCGCTACGGACTCATATTGTGCGTTTCATCACACGCCTTGGAAGAAAACGCAAAGCTATTTGCAGATGGCGCTACGGACTCATATTGTGCGTTTCATCAAATAGTTCCTATGCCGTTATGTTGGCAGCAATGTTTTCCACACACACTACATAGAACTCGGACACACACTACATAGAACGCATACACACACTAACAAAATCTGTACAAGAGTTTTTGCATGTTATGTCGTTGATAGACAGGGGAGCGAACATAACGGCATAGGAACTATTCGTTGAAACGCATTATAACTTTTTATTATCGAGGTGTTAGAAATTAGTTCTTTTTTCTGTAAAATTGTTAAATAGAAAATGTATGCAACTTGGACTGTTCCTCAATTAAAGGCGAAGTTGAAAAGTACATAATTGGAAACGTAACTTTTCCCACGTCTTCTTCATCCGAGAATCTTTATGAAATTAATGATTTCCATTATTATAGCAACTACTCGCCACACAACGAGGCATTTTTTTAATAATCTTATGTTTAGTTTACGTAAACATTTTTTTCTATACGTTTTGACAGTTAGTATGAGTCAAGCGATATCAGCACCTCTATCGGCGAGCTTTGTCAGTTATCTTTTTTTTTTGTTTTATTTTACCCCGACTTGGGGAAGGCAAAAGATCAGAGCTATACAGCCTAGTCTGTTGTAAATCTTCTGTAGTATTTAAAGGCCAAAAGCCATTTCTTCCGTATTTCTTAGTCTTTATAGGAAAATTCAATTAAGGCCAAAGCCATTTCTTTTGTATGATATATAATGATAATGATTATAATGATAGCACTTTTGATGAAGATTTCATGGACTTCTTGAGAGCACTCGAAACACAGTCTACACACTTTTATTTCATTATCCTACATATTAAATACTTAAATGGCACTTTATTGAACAATACACTATCAATATTAAGCATTAAAAACCACGATATCTATTTTTTCGGATAATAAAACAAAAATGACAAACTCTTGCCGCGAGTTCCCGCCAAAAAGACTTGTCAGTTTTCTTCCCCATACGCTAAGGCGCTTAGCAGATGGGGGACAACGGAGGCGTGGACAATTTATCCGCGAGAATAGAACGTATGGAAATCTATGCAGTAACGCAAACGAGGGTCAACGTGATTGGCGGACAAAAACACTGAGGGACAGGACTGACCGCGGCTTTCTCACTCATCTCACCAACTCGAATTCACTGTATTTCCATGATTTCGATGTTTGGATACGATACGTGCTTCTCACTAGAAATTTACTGATTGTCCCCCGCTGACCGCGTTGAGCACGCGGACAATTTGTCTGCGTCTGTCCGCGAGAACCGACGACGGACAGAGGCGGTCATTTTTGTCCCCCGAAAAAATGACCCTCGTCTGCTCAGCACCTAATAATCCAAAACGCTATCACGCACGGCTGTCACGTGACGTGTTTTAGAACAAAACTTGACTTCTTTCTATAGAGCGTTTCAACAATAGTTCCTATGCCGTTATGTTGGCAGCACTGTTTTCCGCACACACTACATAGAACTCAGACACACACTACATAGAACACAGACACACACTAACAAAATCGGTACAAGCGTCTTTGCGTGTGATGTCGTTGATAGACAGGGAGCCAACATAACGGCATAGGAACTATTTGTTGAAACGCTCTATAGTATAATGCGTTTCAACAAATAGTTCCTAAGCCGTTATGTTGGCAGCAATGTTTTCCACGCACACTACATAGAACTCAGACACACACTACATAGAATGCAGACACACACTAACAAAATTGGTAGAAGAGTCTTCGCGTGTTGATGTCGTTGATAGACAGTGGTGCCAAAATAACGGCAAAGAAATTATTTGTTGAAACGCTCTAGGATGCCTCCACACCACAGACTACTTAGTACTTAGAAGACACAAGTGGATGCCTCCGAATCTCCGATGACTGCTCCGATGCCTCTCCCTCAATCTCAATCCCTCGTTCATTCGTCTCGCTCGTCTCTCAGCCGGCTTCCTGTCAAATCAAATTGTCAATACAAACATCGAAAGAAGGCGTGTTTTGTGTACCGTTTTATGTTATAAATGGGAAAACAATGCCAGTAAAGGTTGATATAACTCCTCCGCCTCCAGCAAACTCGAAGCAACCGGGTGTCACAAAATCCCTATTATACAACGGCTCCAAATTTCAAGGCCATCAGAAATCTAAAGGCAACTCTTACGAAGTAGAAGTGGTTTTGCAGGTTAGTGATAAATCCAGAGTAAATACGCAATATTGCGGAACCATAGGATTACTATAAGTTCTTTCTAGGGATTGATTAAGGATGACCTATCTTTGATAAGTCTACATTGTGATTCAGAGCACTTCAGAGCTTATTTCTGTTTTGTTGTTTTTGCGCCAAGTATCTTGTACTAGTGTTTCATCCTTTGGTTGCCTATTTTAGTAATACTTACGCAATTACTTTTTACAGCATGTCGATGAGGAAAACTCGTATTTATGTGGTTATTTAAAAATAAAGGGATTGACTAAATCATTTCCAACACTCACAACATTCTTTGATGGAGAAATTATATCAGCCAAATATCCTTTCCTGACTCGCAAATGGGACGCAGACGAAGATGTTGATAGGAAACACTGGGTATGCCTCTTTTCATTTGTTATTTGCTTATATTTTTTTTTATGGCATAGGTGGCAAACAAGCAGATGGATCACTTGATGGTAAGCGATTACCGCCGCCCAAAGCCACCTGCAAAACCAGAGGATTTATGTTTTAATGGTAGAAAGTTGCTGATATTACATGAAATTGGTATAAAATCTATTTATAAAAGATCTAACAATACATATTGTTATTTTTAATTTCAGAGTAAATTTGACTTATTTGTACCATATTTGAAAACATTCAATTCAGACTTATTTGACTATGACTCCCTTGGGAAGGCTGATTATGTATTCATGAGATGGAAAGAACACTTCCTAGTACCAGATCACACAATCAAAGACATCAATGGTGCTTCATTTGCGGGTTTTTACTACATATGTTTCCACAAGTCAGCGGCTACTATTGAAGGATACTATTACCATCAAAATTCTGAGTGGTAAGTATGAGTTACTTATTTATTTTAGTAATGAATGAGGTCTCAGTCTGAGAAAGTAACTTGCTTTCTAAGTTCATCATCCCCATTGCATTGAGAAATCTTGGTACATCTGCTTCTATCTTTGGCATTATCAACACTTAACACCAGGTGAGATGATGCCAAGAGCTTCTTTTTCTTCTTATTGTGTGGCACATTCAACTGTGCAATCACAAGAGATAGATGGCAGTTGCCTGGTGTTGCACTTAACATCACCTGCGGTCACATGTAGGGCATTTAGATTACACCTATGGATAAAAAATAAACAAAACAAAAAAATATTTCAATTTGGTCATATGCTGCCCGCATCCAGCGGCTTCCTGAAACCATCACCAGGTCGTCGGTCCACCAAGAAATTCAGATTGTTTTTTTTTTCTTAAATAGGATTGAAACCATGTAACAATTATCTATTGATATTTCAAAATATATATTTTTTAAATTGACTGTTTCTCTAACATTGAATCTGTTTCAGGTATCAGTCTTTGACATTAAGTCATGTTCCAGAGCATAGCATTCAAATATATGAGTTCAGATGAATGGTTTTATGGATTAATCATCATCTTGATGGGTAAATGTGTCTCTTACGTACTTACTTGTTCCTTATGTGTCTATCAGTTGAAATCCTTGCAAAAGATAATGACCACCAATAAATAGTTTTTTAACATAAGATAAAGATGTCAAGTATACGCTCACGAAAGTAGCTTTCATAACAAAAGAACCCAGTAATTGTGATCCTGAACAACTAGTGAAGTTGCCTGCTCTTGCATATACTTGTGTTCAGTTTAGAATACATACTTCAGGCTCAGTGTAGTGATGTATTCTATAGGATACCTTATAAAATACTCTTAAGATTTTGTTATATAATCGTTTCTCACCATTAATATTCGAAATACAGGGCAATTTTGTTATTATCCTGGAAATCTTCATAATGGTTTCTGCTTTTGAAACAACTACTTTCCCATAGGAACCTATAGTTGATTTCCAAGGTGGTAAAATATAGCCCTGTATTATTAATATAATAGTTGACATGAAGAGCGCATTTGCATTCTGTATATAAGTTTCTCAGTAATACTAATTATTATTGTTATTGTGATATTTTGTACAAATTATTTGCAAGTAAGTAATTCTTATGTTGATTTATTTATCACTTTATGTGGTTTGATTAAGTTACCTGGTTTAGAAACAGACAAAGTATTTGCAAGTGCAGTAAACCTCTTGCTTCAGTGAGATAAATAGAATTTAACTGTTGTAGACATTATTACTTAATTAAAAATGATGTTCATAAAATTACATATTTTTTCCAATAAAACATTTTGCAGTGCATTTTTTTATGTTTTTATTCAATATTTACTCCACTACATTTTTTCTGTAAGAGTTTTATAAGGTTAATATATAATGAAAAATGCTATTTAGATTGATTTCATTTTAATTTAACATATTTACAATTAAATACTGGCATTGATAAGTTTATTAATTTGCTTTTGCCAAATAGTGGCACACATAAGCTAAATTCATCAGTTTTAAAATACATAACTTTTCCTATACTATTTGTACACAGTAGGTATTTTGTTTCCGGTTTAGAAAATGTTGAAATCTGCTGTCTCTTGGATCCCATGACAGTTATTTGTGGAATTCTCTTTTTTACACTGGTCTATTAAAAATGCATTTTTTCTCATCATTATAAATCAGTTATATTTTCTTAGAACATCTAATATTATCAAAACGCAATGCTTATACATATATCTAGTTATGATAGTTAAATGTTCTATCATTTACTCTAGACACATAGATACTCTAACTAGTAGCACAAAATAGACACAGAAGGTCCGCTCAATACAAACCACTAAAATCGTAAGCATATACATGCTTATAGAAGTATACGGTCGTTCGAGGCAAGGATCGCACAGTATGGTGACCTTGCCTAGAACGACCGTATACGTCTATAAGCATGTATATGCTTACGATTTTAGTGAGCGTATTGAGCGGACCTTCGGTATGTATTTTGTGGTAGTAGCTCATAATCTATTGTATCCATTTTATTAAACTATATTTCTTATACTAAGCTTTGGTGGGATCGTTATGATATTGTGATTGTTAGAATGTACCTATTTTTTTCTGTAAACAAAATATTGTTTTTACGAAATAATGATGAAGTCAGATTTTAGTATTAAGTACTGTAAATCGCTTAGGCAAGCATAACGAAGGAACTAACATAATACGTGTTAATTATATTTTTGCAGTTTTAAACATGTTTGATTTTAGGTGGGCTTCTAGTATCCAAAACACAAATAAGTCGTATTATAAATAAAATAATACCACAACATAAAACATGCCTACTAGACAGCTGGTTAAATAAAACACCAACATGAATTAAAGTATTCGTAAGAGACCCAGTAAATTAAAAATAGGCTATAGTGATTGATGACAAACCAGTGCCACGTTTTTTCAAAACGACTTCATAACGTAGACATTTAACACGAAAATTAACAATAGTCCTTACAGCACAACATAAATGGTTACAAAAATATACACCGAACATAAATAATGCACATTTAAGTATTTTATCATATTAAAACAATTTACATTTAACACAAAAATACAAACAAATAATACTATGCAATTGATTTTACCATCAAATGAAGAAGGAAAACACTTAGACAATAACAGGCATATTTACACAAACTAACAAATTTTAACTTAACTATGACTGTAATATTTGGCTTTGAAATAAATAGGCTAATATACTGAAAGCTATGTTCAAAAGAACATCAGCGGGACGTAGCAAAATAAGTTTATTATGAGAAAAACTTTTTTTTCAGAGAAGCCTGTATTATGTGGTCAATGGCGTTAATTTGTCCATAGCTTCCAGTATACATTGTCGGGTAACATCGATTTGTCTAAATGCTGACAAACAGACTATCTCTTCGATGCCCCTTCACTGCTGAACCAGTGTCTCAGCCCGAGTAGACTGTAGAGGTCTTGGTTGTTAGAGTGAGATTGCATAGGGATGCCTTGGTTGGCCAGCACTCTGGGGGGATAGCCGTGTTGCTCGGCGTACGGTTGTTGCATTCTGGGATACGTTTCAGGTAGTTTTGCGTATGTGCCACGCAGTCTGTAGTAGTTGTGTGGATAATTGTGATGATGTCGTCTTGGGTTTTCATGTCCGGTGTTGTAGACTCCTCCGATTTGGTTCCATCCTGGCCAGTAGTCTTGCAGGTGGCGGAACGGATAGTCTGGCGGGGGCGTGGGTGAGTGTTGGTCCTGCCACGGGTATCTGTAGTATGCCGGACTCTTGACATAAGGAACTTGCATTGGTATATTTTCGTTGTTTTCAGATTTGGGCACATATACCGGAAGCAGTTGTTCGATATCTGTTTTTGGTTTGTTTCGACGATATTGCAGCTTAGTTCGTGTGCCCAGTACACTGTCATCTTTAAACGCGTACTTCTTGCGGTCCTTACTAAAATTGTCATCAGTAGTCACTTCCGCATAACGACTTATAAGTTTTATTGCTTCGCCTATATCTGCGTAATCGTGCTCTGGATTCAGTTTGCTTTGCTCTCCATCTTTCTTTAATTCGTGAATAATTGACGTCGATATGTTTGATTTATCTAAAACGTCTGATTCGTTAACGTTTGTTTTAACTACTTTGTTATCATCGCTGTCGGTGACAGGTGGTGGTGGAGGCGTTGTAGTTGGTTCTTCTGTTGTAGTTTCCGTACTAGTTTGGCTCTCAGTGTCATACAGATATGGATCAAAATTTACATGTCCAAATACTAACTCTTTTTGTCCTTCATCGTTGTCGTTGGTTGCTATAGTGTCGTTGGCTACCATATCAGTTTTATTCACAACTTGGCTGTCTCGTTTAGGTTTGTCAACGGGAGGCATCAAATTGTCTAAAACGTCGTGGTTTAGTACGTCTGTTTTATCTGATGCAGCTGTGTCGTTGCCGCCGCTGGGAGACTGTTGCAGTTTCAGCAGTTCCAGTTCAGCTACTATGCTGGCGTCAGTATTTGTTTTGTTTTCGTCCTTCTTGTCGACTTTCACAAAGTTCGGTTGAAGTTCTTGAGCCTGAAAAACAAAGTTACGTAAATAATTATATTTTGCACACAATACAAATCTAGCTATCAACGAAGATAAATCTAGCTATCAACCAAGATAATATGACTACTTGCGTCCGTCAGTTTCATTCGAGGATTGCGTTTGGGTACTTCTTCAAGGTCCCTGTCAAAAAACCACCTTAACAGTAAACTATCTATCTAGATTTTGTAGTTAGGTACCTGTGCAGATGGCTCTTGTGCCTGCAGCGCTGAGGCTTGCGGATCTAGTGCGATGGGGATGGACAGCTGGTAGGGGCCGGGCTCGTCCTCGCCGTAGTCGTATACCACGTCGCCGCTCGGGGCAGACGTAAACAGTGCGTTCAGCTGTTCCAGCAGGATGCGCTCATGTTCGTCCTTGTTCACTGTCACCACCTATTTATGACAAAATAAGCTGTTAATATTTATAAATACTTCTTTGATATCTCTTGATGTTTCATTTATTTTTGGAGCTTTTCATTGACGACTTCCGTTGTTAGCCAGTAGATGATATGTACTAGAATTATGTTAGTATAGTGTTTCGCTCTTCGCTCATAAATATTGTCAAGTGTAGTCCTTCTAGTCTTTGTGTAAAACTTCAGAATCAGTACTATTTATTTTAAAAATTACCTGTACACATCCGTTGCGGTCAAGCCTCTGCCCTTTCGGGCAGACCAACGGTGTGATGAAGAGAGATTTCGTTGTGATGCGCCTGGGTGGAGCATTTTGACTGCCGCTCTCTGGGCTCTGCAGCCAGGTCCGCCAGGCCAGCTCATAGTTCTGCCGGTCGAGGGTGCGAGGGGGGGCGCGGGTGGTGGCGGTGGCGCCCCCCTCCACCCCCGCCCCGCCCGCCGCCACCAGAGCGCACGACAACACCAGTGACACGGCCCACGGGTACCGCATTGCAAACACCTGCGAATAAACAGTTCGAAATTTTAATCGAGGATATCAATCATGTGCTAGTGGTTAGGGACCATCACGCTACGAATACAATCACTAAGTGAAATTTTGAATATTACGACGAAATACGTTCCTTTTCCTTCTTTTTTATGGCTTATTTTGAACAAACAACTCATTTGACCTGATTGTGGCTTTCTAAAATGATCGACTGTGGGTTTTTACTCATTCCCATGTTGACCGTGTGTCATTTAGCAATTAAATACTGGAACGTATCGATGTATTGTGGTCGCCAACCGTTGGGATGGTCAACTAGAGCAAGGTTAGGTCTTTTCCGTGAGTTCATTTGATCTGAGAGCATACCTATCTATCCAACTATTAGAGCATTTGTCGCAAATTTGTAGTACTTATGTTCATTATAGTTGCGATATGTAATAAAACTAATGAAATTAATAAAGAAGAATACGTAAATCTCGAAAGACATACTAATAGCAATTGGTGTCTGTCCCAACTTAAAAGTATTACGATTATTACAACACAATACATTTATTGGCAACTTATATAAGTTGTGTATGTTGTAGGTCGAATACAAAATACATAATACATTTTATCTATTTTGTTCGGAAAATAAACGGTTGTTATTAACTCCTTAGATGGCTATCACCAGATATCTCTTCTATAAAAATCTAAAAACTTGCTTGACAATAAAGAGCTTCAAGAGCAAGGAATAGGAAAAACTAACATAAACTTAAGAAATTACCTATTAAAAGTTTTTTGATATAATTTGACTTGTAGGCAGTTCATTAATCTATGATTAGGCATTTGACATATCAAAGTATTTACTAAAGTACCCTGATTATCCAAACTAGGAATTATAACTCCGTTAATTGACTGGTTTCTACACCGGAATTCGTTAATCGCCATAGCACAAGCTTACCAACCGTATGTATCAACTTGGCTCTCGAACAGATTATCATTTTCATTATGGCTTCACCAGTGACATGTTCCAAATACCTCAGTCGGCCTTGAGGCCCTTTATCACTAGAAAAGTGAAAGCCATCGTCAACCACCTAAGATCTATTTTTACCTTCACTTTTTAAATATTATCTTTTCTCATTTATTATTTGCATAAAAGTAGAACAAACTATGTGTTATCAAGAGAAACAAAAGGTACATTCGTTTGACAGAAAATAATCGCTAAATAAGTTTAAGATTTACGTATGGAGCCATTTTAAGTGCACGTTAAATTATTGCATTTAAAATCCTAACTTTAACGTTATAAAGGTGAAAATGTGTTTGTATGTTATCTGTTGACGCCTCAACGCCTAAAACCAAATTTTAAGATATTTGACATGCACGTAGGCTGTGACAACGAGAAGGACATAGGCTATATTTTATCCTAATTTCTCGAGTGGGATGTTCGTGAGTGAGAAAAGGTAGTATCTGAAAAATCTGTGATAATAACACTGTGCTTAATGCAAGTGCTTATAGTAAAAACAATTTCCTATAAGGTAAGAGACCCAAATAAAGCCTATGCCCCAATAAGGCCTATGCCCCAATAAGGCCTAGGTTTCAAATTTCCCGCTTAGACATTTCAAATAATCGCGATAATTTACAGTGGTGTGCGTAAGGATGTATCTGACACATACAAGAATAGCGAGCGCCACTTGCGACGAGTATGTCGGAACATGTAATCGAAAACAGTCGGGACGCGGAGAGTACGCCTGTTTTATAAAATTTCTACAGGTAATGATGTAAGTATTTTGATATTTTTGCACGCATGCCTAGATTTTTTTTGTGTGTTATTTAGTTTAAAAGTTTAGTAACCCCTACATAAGTATTTATACGCCATTTTTTCAATGTACCTATTTTTTGTAGGTAATATATTTTTTCTTACACATACGACAGGTCCAAATAAGGCCTATCAAAATAATATAAGTGCAAATAATATCGAATGGATGACATGCGGCAATGCCTTGCTTGTAATATCTGGTAGGTATCATGAGCTGTGTGTTGGCTTAACCCCTGCTGATAAAAAAAAAATCTGTTCAGGAGATTGCTTGAAGAAAATGAAGAAAGGAAGGATAATATGTTGAGACGATTATCAAGACTGATTATAACGCCCAAATATTATTACTAAAGGATCTTACTAAATTTAAATAATATTACGTTGATATTTTTTAGTAACTGAAGTTTAATGATTGTTTTTTCTTTCTTTTAGTATGAAAGGCCTTATTGCGGCATGGGTCATCCAATAAGGCCTAAAAAATTTTTTTAATATTTTGATTCACAGAAGTCTTATTTTTGTTTTTTTAACGTTTCAACTATATTTATTTTAAAGTTAAATCAATAAAGATTAATATTTAGAAAGATGAGAGTTTTTCTTAAAAACCTACTAATTACGTCAAGATAAAAATAAGGTAGGCCTTATTTGGGTCACTTACCTTACAATAATAATTGAAACAATACAACTATTTATTTTATTTAATTAGTCTTTACAAAAATTATGATATAAATACATCGAAAGGGTTGTTCAACCTTAATAGGTTTGTAATCAATTTCTAGTCTCACTCATTCATAGCAAGTGCGTTAATTACGTATAAATATACATCTACGAAACTTGAGTCATCAAATCATAAACAAAAACGATAATTGCTCCTTAAAATGCAAGTTTCATCAATTTATATTTACAGATAAATAATACAGACTATCTACTGATAGTTCATCATCATACACATCAATATCATAACGCTCGAAATTTAAAAAAAAAAACATATTCGCTGTCGTCGTCATTTCCAATAGCTTACCAAAAGTTTACTCCTCTTGACTAGCTCTTGACAATGACATTCTCTATCGGCTCTGGAATGTTAATAAATCCCTAATTGGGTGCATAGTTTGTGCTTCCGCCTCAAGTGAGATGAGAAAGTGAAAGACAAATTACATGTTACATTCTTGTTTGGATAATGACAAGCGGCGGTGGTGCTACTTTTTGCATAGGCAAACGCACGTTGCGCTTCTGACAAGAGAATTCATAAACATTTGCGGAGCCTTCAAGCAAGCACGCAACTCGCTGCTTACAATATAAAACACTGGATTTATGATTATGAGCAAAGAGTAGGTTAGGCTGTCTATGGTCCTGGTGTACCCATCAAATTCTAAAGATTATTAGATTATTAAATATTCAAAAAGTGACTCTTAATATGAACTGAATAGATTATGAACTTTGTATCAGCTATTTTTAAGGGCTGCTACAGTACATACATACATTACATACTATCTAAGTAAAGTGCCAACTTCACGAAATAAATTTGCTCGATTCGTGATTGATAATGATAATTTATTCATTTATAGAATTCATTACAAGTTGTAAAAGAAACTAATAGGTATACCCAGTTATTTCGTTTCAAAAGAAGAAAGAAAACCACCTCAAAGTTTGCTACACGTGTATTTTACTTACACACTGTATACTTCATGCGATAATACAACTTGAAAATAACCAGTACCTTGCCCGTTACAACTATTTCGATGTAGTTATATTCGTTAATGTTTTGATAAATGATATCTAAAACTGCCTTTTAGTTTTTGTAGCTAAATCGTGCGCTTTATTAACTGTTTCCTTAATATAATGATTTTTATCTTAAAAATAGGTCTTACCTCCTAGAGGTACCTCCAGCCATTCGTGTAACGAGTATCTCTATGTACTTAATTTGGAAAGGGGTATCTTAACAAACTAAATTCTGTATCCTAACTACTGACTAAAAATTAAAATGTTCTTTAAATTTAATAAAACTACTTTATTTATACATACATCTATAAAAAACAAAGATGTTATTATTGTTCTGATTATAAAATTTTAATTATTATTTAATTGGTCTATGTATTACGGAAACCAATAGAGCGAGTTTTACATCTAGGTACATATGGTTAATTTCCTTGACCCTAGCAGTTAAAACATTGCCCATGGAGTACGCTAATAAAAATAAATAAAAACTGAAGTGCGCAAAACAAGGGCAGTGGTTGCCGACCCCGCAATCCATCGGCGCCGGCGGCATCTGGCAATGGTCGGTCGGCGCCTGCGCACCGGGCACGCGCCGCCTGCACGCGGAAGCATCGGGAATTGACCCTGATTCAATGGGCTCTTGATTGAAGCCCATCTCATCGCTGTGACTTGTGTGAAAAGGATTAGAAAGTGATATAATCCCACTCGATGTTGTAACTTGATTACTCACAGCTCACACTCGCTCTTTCTGCAGCCTCGCGTGTCATGATCAAACGAAGAATGCCGGACGCATTACCGCGCTTTTAATGTTTCCCCTCGAGACAGTCGAGACTGACTGACGGTAGCTGTCTGGTCTGACCTAATGAGATCGCTATGTTTACACAAAACAGACGCGTCTCGTGTATTTCCATTGAAAATATAAAATTATCTGCACGCACTGGATCCTCGAGTGTTGAACTCTACCTTGACATGTATGCGAGAGCGAGACGTCGTCGTTGCGACGGACGGAGGTGCGTCCGCGCAGGGTTGAACACAAATAGCTTTCCAATCAAGAACTCGAGTCAAGTGCTTCTCAGAACACTCGGGCCAGCTTCAAAAGCTCACTAAAGCTAAAACGCAATATGAAAGGGTCTCGTTAATTAATTAATTAATTAACGACAGCTTATAAGAATAACTTTAAACATTTCACGTATGCGTGCGTGACGCATACGTGAAATGTTTAAAGTTATTCTTATAAGCTGTCGTTGCTAATGCTATACGAGAAGCTTTTGATAAATCTTTAAGCATATAATACATATATTAATTGTGGAATAACTAAGGTCCCAAACCCAACTATGGAACTTGCAGAGATCTCGAATTGAATGTCAAGTTTATTGTTATAATGTTATCTGAAATAAAGAGTCACGTGTAAGAGAGAGTACACTCATATAACGAAATGTGTTAATTTCGATATTAACATTGCCGGCTAGCGAACTAAAAAACCCACGTTGACTTCTTTAATTTTTTTTATTATTATTATAAGCGTGAATTTACCGCTTATTACACCGTAGCACTGTGCTGTGGTAGCACCAACATCGCCGGGTGGGGCCGGCTGTCCATAACTCTTCACAGTCACGCTTTGCCCTTGCTCTGCCAAGGATTGGCAGATGCACGGTGCACAGCACAACATTTACATAAAACTTGACGAATTTATGGACGATGTTCGATGGCCGATGTTTTCCTTTATTTATATTTTTAACGAGACAACATCAAAATAGTCTTTGTGCAAGGTGATTGTAGCGTTTGTTTATTTTATCTTGACCGATACAAATTTTGAGCTTATTTTCGACGAGTTTCTGCAGATAATTACAATTCAAGAGAAAATGCAACGAAGGTATGATTTTGTAGGAGATCTTAAGTTCTATAAATTGAAGTGTGTGTAAATACAATATTTCAAATTGATTTTAGGAGCATTCAATAAAAAGACATTAGATATAATATACTTTAAAATACGTCACAGCTCTTTTGACAATATTTACGTTTCAATTAAAGTGTTCGCTTTCGAGATTACAGAATGACCAATCGGCAGGTTTTTTGCACGTTTAATAGGTATGTTTGACGTTTGCTCGTGTGTCGCTGAACATTGATGTGCATTGTATGGTAATGGTGACAGCCACGAGAAAGTGTCCAAAACTGAACTACCGGACATGTCGGTCGAATTTTCATTTACCTATGAGGTAACTCTGTAACTACAGACGATGATAACCAGTCAGGATCGATCATTGGATCATCGTTGCTTTCGCTCAAAATCTCGCTTCGTTAGAGTTTCATCCGTTGCGCCGTTTTGGCACGGTGTTATTTAGGCATTTTGACAAGTGAGTAGAAACCTTCCAACTTCATCATCAGCCGAAGGATGTCCGAATTCCAACTTCCTCGTTAGGCCATAAGTAATCACTTGATTATCGTGTATCTAGCTTTCTCCTTTAACTCTCAATTTAAACAGTCTGATCCTTTCTTTCCTTTGATTTTCCTTCGCTTCTTAACTGTAAATAACAAAAGTGTATTTCCGTGCTACCCATTGTTGTATCAGGATTTGACACCTCTTAAATAACCGTTAACAGTTTCGGCGCTGAGCTGCGGCTCGAGCATCGCGCGCGTGTCGTTTTAAACAACTAATAAATACTAATGAGAATGGTGTTCCCGCCCTAATGGCTGTGTCAACCATTAGCACGATATTCCGACTGTCAAGGAACTATTTAGATACGGTCACATTCAAAGACTTTTTTGTTTTATTTGAGAATACTAAAATAATTTTAAAAAAGCGTAAATATAATAATAAAAATACGAGTATCGATATCCCTATGGCAAAATGGTGTTAAATATATCCTTCGCCGTTGAATGACGTGTTTTATGTAAAGTCAAAGTGAGAAATATACGAGCTTCGAGAATTATTTTGCAGATATTGCTTTAAGATCTTTTGCCCACAATTTTTGCACAAGTGACATCAATACATCATTATATTGCTGTTCTGTTAGTAGGTACTGAGGAGGTAATATAAATGCCCCAGGAATAGAGTCTGGTTAGAGAAACGTAAGTACAACTCAGGTTATCTTTTAAAATCTGTTTAAAAAAAACATAGCTTTAAAGTAACATCAGATACTGTTAATGGCTCATTACTAATCACTGTAGGAATATTAATATTAAGTATTATATTTGAGATGCAAAGTAGATTTGTGAGTATCTTGAGCAAAGTGTGTCGCTGAGAGCGTCGACCTACTGACTGATCGAGTCAAGTGCCGCGACATTTCACTATCGTTTCTATTCTGCGTCTGAGATGATTTTGGCAGCCGCTGTTTGATATTTTCAGGTACTTGTTAATGAAAGATTTAAAATATCCAGCTAGGGAAACTAAAACTAAAAAAAGGGATTTTTAGTCGTATGTTTGGCTCCAAGTCTCGTTAAAGGTGTTCAAGGTGGTTCAATCAAGACAGCGATATTAATTGTAGTGTTTTCGTATGTCATATATGAATAATAATTAGTAATGCAGTGGTATAAAGTAGTTGTTACCGCAAGTATAACGTAGTTGTTACCGCAAGTACTTACTTGGAAATTTAAGGAAACTTAAGTAATTTTGAGTCATATGAGAAACGTGTCACATTATTAATTCAAACGAATATTTTTTTAAACTATGTACAAGGACGTGTTTCAAAGCAAGGTTGAAATATAAACATATACATATATCGTCCGTGGGAGAGCCATGCTTCGGCACGAATGGGCCGGCTCGACCGGAGTGATACCACGGCCTCACAGAAAACCGGCGTGAAGCAACGCTTGCGTTGTGTTTCGCCGAGTGAGTGAGGGTACCGGAGGCCCAAACCCCCCCCCCCCCAATGATAGCGCAGTTACCAAATGTGTTACCCCAGGAGGGTACCAGCTGCGCTAGCGCTGGAGAATCCCTCTCTGGACGTCCATGCTCAGGATACAATGTGCCTGAGCCTGGACGTCCAGGCCGCCCCTCGTCGTACTCTGGGGGGGGCATAACAGCGCTCCATCATCCAGTTGCACAAGGGAAGGGCAAAAACACCTTGGCACCCCCTGCCACGCTGGCCGTGGACTTCTGCAACATCAGGGGCTTACACTCAAACATTAATGCTGTTCACTACCACCTAGAGACAGCAAAGCCGGCCTTGCTCTTCCTGACCGAGACACAGATATCGTCCCCAGCAGACACATCATACCTCTCCTACCCTGGGTATGGACTGGAACACTCCTTCGTGCCTAGGGCTGGAGTGTGCGTGTACGTTAGAGACGATATCAGTTCTCGCCGTCTCAGCAACCTTGAAGGTAGGGACCTCTCCACCATATGGCTACGTGTAGACGGCGATGACCATCCCCGCGTCTATTCGTGCCTATATAGGTCCCATACCGGCGATGGCGAAACTGACCGACTCATTGAGCACATCCAAATGGCTGCAGATACTGTGCAGCAGCAGATCCCATCCGCTGAGATCGTGGTACTCGGCGATTTTAACGCCCACCACGCCGAATGGCTCGGTTCTAGCAAGACCGATCATGCGGGGAGATCTGTTCACGACTTCGCCCTGGCATATGGTTTGACACAACTGGTTACTACGCCCACGCGAATCCCAGATGTGGAGAACCATGAACCTTCACTGTTGGACCTTCTGCTGACTTCTCATCCGGACGGCTACCAAGTATCCGTTGACGCCTCACTCGGCTCTTCGGATCACTGCCTTATCCGGAGTACGGTGCCACTCACGTGCCCGCCGCGACCGCGAGTCGCCTGTCGCCGTCGTGTGTGGCATTACAAGTCAGCAGATTGGGATGGGATGCGGTCTTTCTTTGCGTCCTACCCTTGGGGGCAGGTTTGCTTCACGCCGGATGACCCCAACTTCGCTGCCGATTCTGTCGCTGATGTGGTGCTGCAGGGTATGGAGCTTTTTATCCCATCCTCAGTGGTCCCCATTGGCGGCAAATCCCAGCCTTGGTTTGGTCGGTCCTGCAAAAAGGCTTCTCGCCGAAAGCAGGAATGTTACCAAGCCTGGGCAAATGCGGCGAAGGTACGGGATGAAAAGACCAGCGTATTAAAAAAGGAGTTTAACTTTGCCTCCAGGTCCTTCAAAAGAGACATTGCCAGGGCAAAGTCAGCGCACATAGGCAGAATCGGCGAGAGACTAGAGCGTCTTCCTTCGGGAACTCGTGCGTTCTGGTCTCTGGCCAAAGCTGTCCAGGGGAATTTCTGCACGCCATCATTTCCACCACTGGACATGGGAAATGATTCATTGGCCCACGACGCAAAGGAGAAAGCCGATCTTCTAGGCAAACTCTTTGCGTCCAACTCAACGTTGGATGACGGGGGAAACGAGCCGCCGACCATACCGCGGTGCACGAGCTGTATGCCGGATATCCGGTTCCACCAACGCTCAGTGCGTAAAGCACTTTTTTCCCTCGACATTCATAAGTCGAGTGGGCCCGACGGAATCCCTCCTATCGTGTTGAAGGTGTGTGCTCCAGAGTTGGCTCCAGTTTTAACGCGCCTTTTTCGGCTCTCATACTCCACTGGCGTAGTCCCGAAGTCATGGAAGACAGCTTTGGTGCACCCGATCCCTAAAAAAGGTGACCGCTCGAATCCGTCCAACTACCGGCCGATAGCCATAACCTCCTTATTCTCAAAGATAATGGAGTCCATTATCAACAGCCAGCTCCTTCGGTACCTAGAGGACCGCCAGCTGCTTAGTGACCGACAGTACGGTTTCCGTAAGGGCCGGTCCGCTGGTGATCTTCTTGTCTACCTGACACATCGTTGGGCACAGGCGATCGAGACTAAGGGGGAAGCTTTGGCCGTTAGTTTGGATATAGCGAAGGCCTTCGATCGGGTCTGGCACAAAGCACTTCTTGCGAAGCTTCCTTCTTATGGGCTTCCCGAGGAATTATGCAAATGGGTCACTAGTTTTCTTGCAGACAGAAGCATAAAGGTCGTAGTCGACGGTGCATGCTCAGATTCTATGTCTGTGAATGCTGGTGTCCCTCAAGGCTGTGTGCTTTCGCCTACACTGTTCCTTCTGCATATCAATGATATGCTGCAAATCAGCAGCACTCATTGTTATGCGGATGACAGCACAGGTGATGCCTTCTATACCGGCCGTGCCAACATTTCTCGGGAAAACGTCATCGAGAGCCGAAACAAACTTGTGTCGGAAATTGAGGACTCTTTAAAGAAAGTCTCAGAATGGGGTCGACTTAATTTGGTCCAATTTAACCCCACTAAGACACAAGTTTGCGCGTTCACTGCCAAGAAAATGCCATTTGTCGTATCACCTCGTTTTGAGGACACTCCCCTAAATGCCTCAGCTAGTATCGGAATTCTTGGTGTCGACATATCGAGTGAAGTCCAGTTCCGTGGCCATCTAGAGGGTAAGGCTAAATTAGCCTCGAAGAAGCTTGGTGTGCTCAATAGATCGAGACGGTATTTCACTGCGGCGCATCGCCTGCAACTTTATAAGGCGCAGGTTCGGCCTCATATGGAATACTGTTCTCATCTCTGGGCAGGGGCACCCCAGTACCAGCTTCTCCCTCTGGACCGCATTCAACGAAGGGCAACTCGAATCGTCGACTGCCAGGATATTTCAGATCGGCTTGACCCCCTGGCGCTGCGTAGAGATGTAGCCTCGCTCTGCATTCTCTATCGCATGTACAATGGGGAGTGCTCCGAGGAATTGTTCGGATTGATCCCTGCCGCCTCTTTCCGCCATCGTTCTACGCGACAACATATTCATCCCCATCACATAGATGGTTGGCAGTCCACAACTGTGCGTTTCACTAGAAACTTTCTACCTCGCACAACCAAACTGTGGAATGAATTGTCGCCTGCGGTATTTCCGGACCGATACGACATTCAAACCTTCAAGAAAAGAGCGTACTCCCAAATCAAAGGCCGGCAACGCACTTGTGACTCCTCTGGTGTTGCGGGTGTCTATGGGCGGCGGTAATCGCTTACCATCAGGTGATCCGTCTGCTCGTTTGCCACCTCTGCCATAAAAAAAAAAAAAAAAAAAAAAAAAATATATACCTATACATAGAAGAATAGGTGACTTTCAAACAGTCGAGTCGTAGTGTAGTGCCGTATTCTTAGTTTTAACCAACGTAACGTATCACCAAAGAATACCATTTTATTACGTTTCAGTTTCACCTAACGTGGTTCGTCAATGTCAGGAATATAACCTGACGAACAGGCAAATCAGACTGGTTGTATATGAAAACCTTATGTACTTGGCAGCGCGATGCGGGCTTCCTTGCGCTAACGACGTTTATTTATAAAAGCGAACCATTCATCTCCTTTTAATCTGTATTTCAAATTTCCCTTAATAAGCCACAAGTTTACTCATATAACTTTTGAAAATTTTTGATCTTGCGTTTAAGATACCTACCTACTGGTAAAAAAAAAATATAGGTACCTGCATGTTTTATCTGTACATAAACAATGATGGGTAGTATAAAAACGATGTAAGACAAAGAAAATACAGTTTTCAAGTCACGATTGTAAGAGAAGGAAAAGTTTAATCTAATAGAAGTTGACAAACAGAACAGAAACGGAAATTTAGTTAGTTGTCCACTTTGTTGGGGCAACTCTTTTTCATTACATTGGATAGTAGCGCACTAGGATTTTAAGGGTCTGATTTTGTGCTCTATTAAGTAAATGTGCTTCTAAAGCAAACCAGTAAGAGCGCGAATTCTAACATCAAACGCGCCGAACCACAACGAATGCGTTCGGTGCGACGACGACGGTGTATTTTTGGAAAGGGAAGTTGGGACGGAAACGGCGACAGATTTTACAGGAGAATAATAATCAAGGAATATACTACTCTCTTATTCACGACGTCAACGTACGCTTCGGTCTTGAGACTAACAATGTCAATGTCTGAAGGTCTGGTAAGGATTCACAAACACCCATAGTTATTAAAATGAATTTCCTTAATCGCAAATCGCAATAAAATCGCAAAATAAATAGCATGTTCGCTATTTATATTAATATTGGTCACGGTTGAAAATACTAGGTAGATAGGCAGGAATGGTATTCGAACCAAAGGGCCTTGCTCGAGGAAAACCAAAGGCTCTGCTGGCCAAGATTTACTATGTAAAGATAATAGTAATTTCGAATTCGCAGTTAAGTTGGTAGCTTTCTTGTACATACAGCCTTTAAAGGTCTCCAGTCGGTACCAGTCTCCTTGCAGGACTTGTTCCAGTAACCTGATCCGTGAACAGATTTAATTTGTTTGTTTTCTACTTGCCACATTTTTTTAAGGGCCTAACATAGTATTATTTAAAAAAAAAATTTTGGTTACCAAGTTGACATTGTATAATTTTAGCGCTTAACTTTAGACTTGAATATGTACATTAATGCAAGCCTCTCTTAATTCGATAACGGTACCTAGTCTTATTTTTATTCAGGTATTGTCATGGCAAAAAAATATTATAAATCATATTATACTCGCAAACGTTTGTACAAACATTGTATTACTTTTTTTGGAGAGTCAGCAGAAATATAAGTATTTTCAGATACTTTCGCTAAAACAAATCATATCCATTCACTTCGATCCACTTCCACAACAAATCTTTTTAGAAAAATGACCCTTGTGCTACCTACATTGTTTATACCTATATTTATAGTCCGTTTTCGATAAAACAAAATTCAAATTGCTTTTATATACATCAAATCAATATTTGTTTTCAGGCGGTTCTAAGGCTCTTTGCTAACTGGACATGTATTAACGAATATATTTTACTATACTACCGATACTATTCACTTTATAGTTACTATCAGAGTCAACAATGTCCTTTTTATGTTATTTAATAAACATTTTGATGTAGGTTTTATTTTCTTTCCAATTAAATGCCGTCACCAACAAAATCATAAACATCAAACATAGTATTTCCTATGCCTAAAATCGAGTTGACAGACAACACGTAAAATGTTGATGGCTATGGTTGATGGCTTTCTTTAGTAGTCAGTATTTTAGTAATGAATGTTTCAGATCGTGCCTTTGTCCAAAGTTCTAAAAGTCTTGGGACGTTAATTGCTATAATGGCTGCGTAAGCTGACAAAGATGAGCTTCTACACAAGGGAATCATGAGACACAGGCACATAGGTAATTTAGGTATTACAACAAAGTGATGGTACTGTATCTCGGGTTCCTTAAATTTTTAATGCAAAAATTTATGCTGATGGTACTTTGGTTCAAGAGTGAAAATAAAAATGATATACAGATGGCCGTTGGGGTATTAAAGTTCTCGAGTGGCGATCGCGCACCGGAAAACGCAGTGCAGGCAGGGTGGACCGATGACCTGGTAAAGATCGCTGGATGCGGGCAGCGCAGGACCGGTCGGTGTGGAAATCCTTGGGGGAGGCCTTTGCCCAGCAGTGGACGTCCTTCGGCTGATGATGATGATATAACTAGGTTGTAACAAAAAGCTGTAGCTAATTAAACGTTGGCTTTTATTCATGAAATTGAACGACTTTTGCTCTAAACAAAATTTGAGTGATAAAAGTCCATTTGATTTGTTGTAGAACTACAGTTATTCTTAAATTCTGTATACAATCGATCATATACATTCTACAATACAATAAAGCAGGTACACAGTCATGTTCCAGATTCCAGACTTACCATCTTACATACTTACGAACTTACGATGTGCCTGCCTACATCGTTATTTCCCTCCCGACCAGTCCACCCACCGGAAAATACCTCTAAGTAACTACTACTACTACGAAAATAATACATGATTAGTTTTTTAAGGTATAAATAAGAAACATACACACTCAAGGCGCACGCGCAGTAGTTAAGGCGCGGCGCTAAGATGCTTACCTTGAGAGGAGACGCGCGAGGGGCGCCGCTCACATTATAACGGGGGCTCGTGCCGTGCGCAGGCGAAGATCTGGGCCTGTAACAAGGAAGTAGCAGCTCAATATATTATATTCTTTTGGATCTATAAATAGTTACGGTAATATGGTATACTATAGGACGAAAAACACGACTTCGCGGAGATTACGGCGTATGTTTCGCCCTAGGCAACAAATGTCATTTGTACCAGACTTAACTAATGTAAATTCATAGTTTATACAAGAACTCTGACATTATATACAATTTTTATTTTGAATATTAAATTTATCTCCATGACATGTATAATCTTAACCTTTTTGTAAAAATTTAATATCTTATTTTTTATTTTTCAAATGTTATAAAATGTGTAAAAGTGTATTTGAATGTGACTTGTAATATTAATTACCAATAAATATATGTCTATGTCTACCTAAAGGTTGGCAATACACGTAACGTCCGCGTCCTCTTCTGGAAACAAGTAAAGTTTGTCAGATCAATCGATACAGAATACCGTGCTTTGGTTTAGAGATACGAAGTTTTGAAACTTGGCATAAGTTCTTCGATTTTCAAAGTTTCAACTTGTCGAAGTAGATGTACTTAAAATATTTGTCGAGATCGTATTTCATCGAGAGAATGTATTTTTCTTCTAACATCATTCGTATAAAGAGTCAAAAAAATATTAAAAAATGATTCGTCTTATTTGAAATCGAATGTAGAGGTGAGTTCTAATAGTACAATATTTAGTAATCGAAACTAAAGGCATTAAAGACCGTGAATAAAGTTTCTCCTCATATTTCATTGCGGAGCACCGCGTCCTAGAGACATGATTCGTCTAGGACGCTTTCTAGCTAATCTAGCTATACCTGCGTGATGTGCGCGTTGTCGGCAAAATGCCGGCGCGGGCGCAAGGCTGTTATGAGCGCAGCGTACGCGCACGCTGGCACACAAACTACACGAAAGTGGACCGTTTGCCGAGCCCAAAGACTTGTTAATTATTGATCATATAACTTGTAGTAGCAGGGAACGAGATTTGGTTAAGAGTAGTAGATTTTATTTTAACTTCTTGGTTCAGAGAAGGAGCCATGCGATTCATACAAGGTGTTAAAGACAGGAACTTAAACGTTTACCCCTCTACTACACATTCTAAACAAATTTAAATACCTATAATTTAAATATACTGAATTATATTAATTAAAAAAAATACATACAAACCAGTCAACTGTACGGGCAACAAAATGGGAAGTCGTTTTATTTGGAATTTTCATAATGGGTTTCTCAGGGAAAATTGTTCCGTATTATAAGAAGAATAGAACCCCATGTTAAATTTTCCGAAAGAGGTATTTTATAATAAGAACCTACTCTACCACACTAGCGTAAAGCATTAGGCATTAGGGTGACTTTAAATTAGTTCTTGCTACGAAAGGCTACGAATGTGCTCATGATAACAAACAACTTTCCCTAAGAAACCCATAGTCAAATCGCAAAAAAAAATTTTGACTCTCCATACAAATCAATGAACTGACCGGCCAAATTAGTATGAAGAGTCCAAAATTTTTTTTGCGATTTGACTATGGGTTCCTTAGGGAAAGTTGTTCGTTATCATGAGCACATGCATAGCCTTTCGTATCAAGAACTAATTTAAAGTCACCCTATATAGCTAGTTGACTAAAAGAAGCGTGGTTAAATGTACCTAAGCAAGATACAATATTTGTTTTAAAGTTTATTTGACTTTAAAGAGTCCCAAATTCTTTCTTAACCGTCATAAATAGATTTTCGTCATGTTAAATTATTTTAAAACGCAAATCGAAGCCTGTTTAACAATGAAAGTGCATACAATGAGATTAGCTGTCTCGGTAAGAGCACAAAGCGAGTGTCAACACGGTTTGTTTTGATAAAACACCGGAGTCGGCTGCCGGGGCTGCGGGAATCCAGCTTCATCTAACCCTACAATAGGTAGGTATACAGGGGATGTAACAAAAATACTGATTGATTGAAGAGTATTCCGTTTTTTTCGATTTGAGCTAAGTCGTAGAACAAAAGTCTTTATGAATGACAACACCAACTTTTTTTACCAACCTGTATATTTAGTTTTAAAAGTTTACCTAGTTTTTATTTTTTAATTAAGTAGATGCTGTACGTACACATTCTTCTAAATCGTCATTTTAGTTTCAATTTGTGTCAAGTTTTGACAACTGTTGCGTCGAATAATTCTTGAAAAGCACCATTTGTTTTTTATCACCAAGTATCATGCAAGTTTTCGTCATTTCATATAATGTGGACTTTGCTCGTTTTTACGTTTTATTTGTTGATCGTGTTATAATTTTTTGAAAAACATGCAGAACTTAAAGACACGATTGAAAGAAATATGTACTTAAGTGCTATCAATCAGAAGTGTACACTTTATAGTGTTATTTATTATCTAATCGCACAAAAATCTATAATACTTAACCATATTTTTTGCGTGATAACGAAAAACCGACACAAAACAGCCTACAACGGATTAACCGAACAAAAAGCGTCTAAGAAAAATAGAGACGTTGTAAACTATCAACTGATGCATCTCACTTCCGCCTGGCTCCGAGCTCCATTGGGAACACCTGTCTTTGCCTGACGTGACAGCCATTCCTTCTTTTTTTTTTCTATTTTAATAATGTTTTGTTCTATTTTTATCTACGGTCTTAGACAAACATCTGCTACGTTTCTATTTTTTATATTCGTTATCCTATTAAATTTAGTAGTTAGATGCTAAAATGGAACGGAATTCTTTCGGAAGCTTTGTTGATCGTAACTTTGATAATAAGCACGATGAAGTGACGTCACTTAGCCATGACTAACACTTTCAAACAGCGCGTTGACCTGATAGAAAAGTCCTAATAATTATCATTATAGAGAAGACTTCTACTGTTGAACATAATTCTTAAGTCCTATGAATTATTTCTCAGGCGTATTGTAAACCGTCCATCTCGGACATTGTATGCAAATTCGCTGAACAACGAACTGACGATCAGTTCCTTGGTATGAGCTTAAAAAATCTTTAACTATTTAAGAGCGGTAACTATTTAAGCGGTAGAGCTTTTTCGGTGATGTATCGTAATACTATAGTGCTTAAGGGCAAATACCGATATTATAATAAAAATATCCTAACTTTTAGGAATTCAAATTTCCAGTTTGAGGATAAGGTAATGCAGGTAGCAACTACAATATTTGTATTCTTTGATGCTCGTCTGATGCAAGTCGTGATGCAAGTCCTTAGATGCTCCTAAGTTATAAATAACGATATTGGCAATGATTCAGGAATTCTCTATTTGTATTTAACACCATGAGTGATAACGCTTATTAACAGTTTCCACACGTTTGTTTCGACTACAGTTTTCGCATCTGTTGTATTTCACGAACGCAGCACGTCTTCAAGTAAAAATATACAGAATAGATAGATTACTAAATAAACCAAAACAAATAATAATAGAGATGGAGTGAAAATTCGAAGATTAAATGAAAATCATGATGATGAAGCTTCACATATATTATGTCATCTACAAATTCCAATAAAATTTTAGGAAATATTTATTGTCTGAAACACAGGATGATACATCTTGAATGGGGATGATACACCCTGAAAATGCGAGGCGAGTTTAACTGTCACGCGACGTTAGTATACGTTATCATAATATAGGAGACTGTCTGGGTGGGACTCGACATGACATTGCTTTGAACAATAAAATAAATTAATTGAATGATAAACTTTAATGAGTGCAAAAGGTTTCAGATAAAGGCATGATAAGTCATTTAAAAGACAAACACAAACAATCTTTTACTTTTTAATTATGATTTTATGTGCTGTGCATCGTAAACGGAAGATATATACGTGTTTCAAAAGTTTAAGAAGAGGGTTTATCTCAAGGACGTTATAAATATGCCTTTGGAGTGTTGAAAAACATGATAGGTATCTTCAGAATAACTCGAAACACATTACAACTCAGAAACATGTTAAACAGTTGGGGCAGTCCAAAGAGTTAATAATTCACCTTGAATAACCAATAACCACAAGTCATCAGGTGGTATGTCTGCCCTTTTTGATCTTTACGCGTTTAAAAAGATTTATCGTTTGTTGTACATTGTTTGGTTTAGTTTAAGTTTGTATATTGCATGGCAAATACATATTCCTCCAAACTTAAGACTCCATGACTAAACTCTTCTGTGTAAGGGTATCTATCCGAAACCTACATTTAGAAATGGGCTAGTGTAACGTGGTCAAACGCACAAAATTTATCGTGTGACGTGGTAACCTAAACAATCCGACGATGACCCGCGTTTATTGTTGTTTTGCGTGTTAGATACCGAGATACGCTGTGTAGTTCGGAGATACGATGCTCGTGCGCAAACCTATAAGTCAGTTATTAAGAAATTTTCCACGCTATAATAAATTGGTGTTAGTTGTAAACTGACATCATCATCAGTTCATCGCAGACATTATGATACAAATTGAGAATGTCGTGGTCTTGCGAAAATTTTCCTAAATTTCCGCTTTGTAATAGCATTTTTAATTCCTGAATCTAGTTATGCTCTCATTTTGACGGTTTTTATGACTTATTTTAATTACACACACATATTTTTGTTATATTAAATCTTAACTTTTTCAATATTTTTTGCATATTCTCGTATTACTTATATGCTTATTAATCAAAATATATCTAGTAAGGTGTGAGCATACATAAGTGTACTAGCACGAAAGGCTGGGAAACTTGCACGAAGGGCCTCCAATCAAGGCTTATGCAACGCTAATCCGGTCGCCTTGCCCAGATAGTGAATTTTGGCCACCGTGTAACTTTGGGCACAAATTAAAAGCGCCATCAGTAGGCGCTTTTAATTTGTGCCCAAAGTAATCACATATTTGTATTTTTGTGTACTTGGTAGCGTTATTTCATTATTACTGTAATTCATGTCTTTGATTTCGGTAATGCACCGGCCTGAAGACGTAAGTACACATGGAAAGTAAATTAAGATGGTTGAGTGAAGGATATTTCAAAACTTTTAAATTTTGATTTAACGATAACTAAAGCTTTTTACCAAATGGATTGATAATGAATCTGATTATTTATGACGAAGTGAAACTAAGACCAATGAACACTCAGATTGCGGAGGTGTAAATGCTGTGAGGCTGGCGCCAGTAATTGCACCCATTGCACTGTACTGCACCGGCTACAACTACGGCTGGTTGCGCAGGCGACGGTTCCTGCGGTCACACTACTCAGTCTTATGACACCTTGTCCTTATGTTTGGGAATTAATTGGGATCGTGTTTGCTTTAAGATGCTCTAAGCTAATGTAATATCAAATATGATGTTGGAATTCAGTTTATTGATTAAATAGTCTTCTAATGTTATTTTTTAAAACGTTATCTTGTAATTATCTCTAAGTGATGGCTATGACTGCGAAGAGTAAATTGTACTATAAGGCGACTTTACTACTCGTATTTTAGGTATGTATTGTATAATAAGTACAAAAAAATATTAGGATTTTTTTGAAATAAGCTTCGGATCATATAACAACATAGTCAGACAAAAACAAAATCACTTCGCAAAGTAATATAAAAGTGATACAGTGCAAGTTTATTTTATCGTATCGTGTCTTACATTTACAGAACCAAGTTACAGAAAGGCCTATATACACTCGTACTTGCTTTATGAAATGCAATAAAGGCACTTTTGGACTGGTTTGGTCAGTTTTATGGGCGGAATTAACCTAGCAACAATCGTTTAAACCAGCGTTTTTCAACCTTTTTTAATACCCGACCCCTTTACAAGTTAAAAAATTCTTGTGACCCCCTACATATAAATGTAACATACAAAATGTTAGTTATTTGAAAGACTACGTTTATAATTTTCTTTAATTTATAAAATGATTTACTTATAAACGTCTCCAAAATAGAACCACGTTTTGACAAATTGTTAAAAAATAAAGAGGACTAGCCTTCTCACTGAAATCGTATTTTTTTATTGCAGTGTAGGACCTATAAGCACTTACTTTTTCTTTTCCCGCGACCCCTTTAGAAAGGCTTCACGACCCCCCAGGGGGTCACGACCCACAGGTTGAAAAAAACTGGTTTAAACAAAGTAGTATTAACATTAATATATACTTTTAACCAGAACTACCAATTCACACACCAAATGAAAGTAAATGTTATGTCCAATAAAATTATTTCATTAATGACTAATGCGAGATAGAGAGTGATATAAGCTATGTTATTAGCTTTTTGACCGACTTTCCGGTCCGAGGAGGTATAGAGTCCTAATAAATGCAAGCATAAAATCTGGTGATGATTTTTTATAATGTTTTTTTGAAATCTAAAAGATGTAAATAAATTTAAAAAAATAACGACTTGTTTCTAGAAGAAATGCAAGAAAAGAGGGTAAAAACTCTGTGGCCATGTCTGTACGTGGTCCGAACAAGATAACCATGAAATAAAAATGGATAAAACAATGCAAGATATAGGAATGAGCATATTGAAAGCAATTTATGCACGCTGAGAACTTTTGAATCATTGTTTAATGATATGCTGGATAAGATCTTTGCAATACAAATAATAATATTCTGTTTATAATCAGGAAACTATAATAATTATAGAGGTGCATCGGAGTAACATGTTGTAGAACAAGATCGATGAGAAGATTAGATATTCATTTCAGTTTGTATGAATAATAATTTTGAAATATAAAACTTTTCAATATGATTATATTTGTGTGATCAATTTTAAGAAATACAACAAGGGGAATAAACAATCTAGTAATGCACTATGATTAGTTATAAAATAACTGTGTGATAAATTTTAAGAAGGTGCGCCAAGGCTATAATTGTCATTTATGTTCAATATAGGCAGAGACAAGTTCTCCTTCTATTTGATATAGGTACTCCTGTAAGCCAGAAGAGATCCACTGCTTAACATAAGGTCTCTTTCTCCTACTGATTTCCACTCAGAACTGTTCTAAATCACATACATCTAGATTTCAAATGCTTCATATTTATTGATTTAATGAATAAGTGTATTCATCATGTGTTTAGTATCCCTAGTGTAAGTACTAATTTATTCACCACAATGGCATCATGATCGCCGATCCTTGTTTGGCACTGTCCGACGCCGAGGTCGGGCTGATATAATACATTTCACTTTTACTTAGCCATATTGAGACGACAAAGGCGGTTATGTCACTAGCTTATTGTACTGGCTCATTGTTATACTTATTGTAATAAGTAAAAGTTAAAAGAAATGTAACAAGTGGTCAGGGGACGGACGGTTCGTTATCGTGCCATCTATTGTTGCCACAGAGTGAGAGAAAAAAAGTGACAAATTCCGCAACAAAAATTTATGATTTTGTAGTTATTAAAAAAAAATGATTTTGTAATTGTTATTTTTTGCTCACGACTCGTGGTTCCACCGCATTGACCCACTGGTGGGTCGACGAGTAATTGACTGTTTACTCGTAGTCCAACCGATTCACTCTTGGCCCTTGATTGTATTACTTAAGTAAAAAAACAATACCTTCATTTGTATAAAATTTGTGAAATCGTGGACCGACGTTTATGAAACTGATCAATTTTCCCCATGGAACCTGTATTCAAGTAAGATAGATATTTACAATGATTTTTAGTGAGTTAGGTTTATACCTGGGTTCCTTGGGAAGAGCTGATTAGATTCTTATTGATCTTAGTTTGAAATTACAGCCAATGATTTCAATGTCTTTTTTACTTCATTACTCATTTTGTTGTCATTTTTTTCAATAAGTACATAATTTTATTAAGTTAAAAGTAATTTCAACTACTTTTACATTCAATTCAATCATATCTATTTGCATGTATATATCAATGTACATACAAATAGATACAGCTTCAGTTGTCGTAATAGGCGTAATCAACAACTTGCATTGCTTCGGCAATGAATCCAAGGTATGCATGAGTACAGTAGCAGTTTTCACTTTCGTTTGCATTGATGAATGAGCGCATTAGCCATTCCGCCTGCGGTGGTGAGCCATTACCAGCTTCTATCTATATTCCGGATAACACTTATTTTGGTCAGTTTTTTTATAAGAACTTAAACAATATTTCAACCCGAAGAAACAAAAAATAAACATTTTGTAGAACTTTGTGCGTTCTATTTTACAAGATTTACCTACATCACGATATCTATATGTAGTAATTTTCACCAATGTGGTGGTCCCGATGAGTGGAGTATGTCCCAACACGAGATTTGAAAAGAGACCTACATATAAGATAAAGTAAAAATTTTATTTTATTAACGGTAACGGAAATTGCTCATTTTAATTTCAAATGACATAAAGTACGATATTTAGGAGTGGGCGGCCGTCGTTTCATTGTCTTTGTTACTTTCTCTCAAATTGTTTATGATCTTGGTATTGCCATAAAAATAAGTACATAATACCGAGTTTATCCTGCGGACCTTGTTTTCACTTCCGAAGGATTGACGAAAGGTTATCTAATTATTTCTCTTCAGAGACACAATACGGTATGGGCGAGAATGGACCCAACTGCCCCAGCAGACGGTGCAGCAGAAGGATTTGAGAAAGCGAGGAACGTTTACTGCAGTCGGGTTTTTGCATATTACAACAATAAATCAGAAAATTATATTACCCCCTTTCAGAGGTTTCAGTCGGGTTGAAAAAAATATTTATAGTTCGGACAGACACATAATTTTATATGCTTTAAACTGTCTATTGCGTCTGGGGCCAATTAAATAGATGGCCATATGTTTCATCGTTTTTAATTAAGTATCGCATTTAGCAATGTACGTACATGGTTACACGTTAATTAAAGCGCGGCAAAGCAAATCGTTCTACATATAAATTATTGCAATTTACAGCATATAATGTGCATCAATCACTGCGATAGATAACTCATAAATTAAGTAAGTATGTAGGTAGGTACATACAACATAAAGATACTAATCACTTCGCAACTCATTACATTAGTAGTACAAGTTAACAACATTTTTTATTAACTAGTCAAGCCTTTTCAGCTGCAATGCGAAGATACAAATTATTACAAGTACACTCTCGCGGATATCTTCGTAGGTAAGTTTGTTTTTACTTGTAATAGCATTATGGAAGTATGGACCTACACGACGATATATTTTATTATAGGGTACCATACAGTAAGGTAGCAATTATACAATAGGTAGAACTAATTAATAATAATAAATAACTGGGACAAATCACACACGGTCATCTGGCCCCAAACTAGGATTAGATTCCCTGTATCTTGGGAACCAGAGACTGATATACATAGACATATACTTTTAAATACATACATATATAGATATAATACACCCAGACTCAGAGCAAACAATTCTGCTCATCACAGAAAAGTTTGCCCTGTGTGGGGATCGAACCCACGACTCTCGGATCAGTTAGTCAGGAGCACTTACCATTGAGCCACTGAGTCAGTCAATTGCACGAAGCTTTAAAGTTTCCTATACTAAAAATAGTTTCAACAAGCAACTGGAGCTATTAACTAGCTTTTCGTAGTACCATTTACTTTTTGTTCGGAACGGAATCTTGGAAATCGGAATCGGAAAGAGGGGCCTGAAGTAGTGTTTGTATAGGTTTATATTTTACCTGCTCATTTTAAAATATTTTTGTGCATGTAATCGGATTACGTATATCTATGTCAGAAAGCGTTCCAGAACACTTTCGTGAGATTATTTTTTACCCTGACAGCAGGAAAGCCTGTTACAACAAGCCGTCAGGCCGGCCGCAAGATTTAAAAATCTTTTAAGTGCGAAAGGGACAGACTCCTGTCAGGTAACTCTTACCTTAGTTCTGGAACGGTATTATTTTTTAAAAAGCTTAACTGAAGTTTAATGGAAAGATTTCTCGGTATTTTAGATTAGACGATATCTTCACTGAGTTAGTTTCGAAAATCCTTACAATATTGAAACATTAAAGGTATTTTGACTACAACCCATATTGTCCTCATTGTATGCATATTGTCAATTAAGCGAAGACTTGAACTTTATTTTAATATTGCCAGATTGTGAAAAAGTTTTTGACGCTCAGTGCGCTCTTAACTAAGAAGTGCATTGAGTGCAGTGCGACATGCATTGTTTATTGTGTACGGGTACGGGTTGCTTCTCACAATTCGAAACGAAGAATGGAAGATACGATATGATACGATACTACTGTTATTTTACTTTGTGCTAAGCTAACCATACATTACCTTTACTTGTTAAAGCTAGCGAGCGGGAGTACTCAGAGTAATTAGAATGATAGAAAGGGCCAACACGTCGCCAGTCATTAGGTGGAATTGGTTCTACGAAGTACTGTGTTGTAGTGGACAACAAAAATAGTGTCACCAGTCACGCCTTGCCTATTTGCGTACTGTGTGTGTACAAACATGCAGCTATAGGTTTGTTTGTGTTGATAACTGTTAGCTGGGTATAGTAATTACAAATTTAATTTATGAAATATTATTTTTTAACTAGGTTTCACCATTTATTCCGTTACTTTGTTTGTCTGAATACATGTAGTATAAAGTTGCTAAACAAGTTCCGGAAATTCTGAATAATTGTGTATTACGAAATGCAAACTGTAATTTTATGAAAAAATCGTCTGAATCTTTTAGATTATATGAACGATTATATGCGAACATGGCTGATGTTTCCCGTATCCCGATTACCCGAGTTTTTCACGATCTTACGGACTGTACCGTTGTTTCGTGAAATTACGGTTTGAATTTTCCATTTGTTATGAATCAACAAGTATACTCATGAAATTACGGTTTTGGCGATCTTACTGTGACTGATTGTGATAAATAAAATTATGTATTATGGTAAATGAAATACATACTTTTTTTAGATTCAAATTATTCCATCAATAAAACTTGATCATGACTCATGCATGACGATGAGTATGATGATGAGGGTAAAATGTAAAGTTGTGCGTTAAAACCTTAACACACAATAATATTATTATTTTTAATATTTTATCAAGTCAGTAATTTATTTGCGTATGTACGTAATAGCGTAGGCAGTTACGTTACGTAGACGTAGCGCAGTAGCGCAGCGTAGCCCTTTCCGCGTTCGTCACACAAACTTTACGTCACGCCGCGAGTTAAGGTCAGTGATCTGAATAAATCAAATATTTACTCATAACGTAAATAATAAGAAGTCCGCATTTACTGGAATCTTAATAAAAAGGAATTGAAAGGAATTAATTTATCAGTATTTTTCATGGTCAATGTGCTCGGCTCTGGGAAATTTCAATGTATTTAAACGGAGTATTGTAAGATTTTATACAGATGCGAGGAGCATCCAGGTGAAGTGATGAAGAACAATGTATACACAGATATAAATTAAAGATTTTTTAAACAAACACGCGCCGAGATCAGTTAATGAACTATTTTAGCGTAACTGCGTGTTTTCAGTTAATGATTTTGTATTATTAGCAGTTTGACGCAGGTTCAACTTAGTTTTGGCATGAATCCATATTTGCTAAGTATACAAATATTAATGGATTGGTTGAAACTAATGAATGAATTGTTCGATGTTACTGCTTTTTGAACAACTCTATCGAGTGCGGTAAACTTGTCTAATATTAATTCTAGACTTGTCCTTCTTCTTCTTCACTGCCTTACCTTTTATTTGGGGTTGGCCCTCCTCGTTTCAAGGCGCCAAGACAGTCGGTCTTGGATTATCTTGTACGTGTACGTGTATATGTGTTGCTTTGTTTTTTCGCAAAATATTTATTCATGAAAGAACAGATATTGACAGTACTGCTAACTTGTCCAATATTAATTCTAGACTATAATAGTTAAAATTTTGTCGTGAACAAAACCGCGATTGTCTTGGATTGGATTGGTGATTGAACGCGAAGGGAAAGCACGACGCGGAACCGAGTAGGCTTTGCCCATTGTATGCCTCACTTCGGCTATTTGCCTCCACTTTTACTGGTGTCTCGATGTCTTTATTACGAAGTTGTTGTGCTGAACAATGCATTGTTTGCATTGGGCAGACAATCGGACAGAAGCGTGGCGAATGCCGACGCCATTCTCGGGTCAAAGATCCTGCCTGCCGATGGGAATGCGCCGAATGCTTGCTGCTTTTGTCTGCGTGCGGCACGCCATCGCCACGGCAGTCTAGTTCGATGAGAAAAATGTGCGATATGATTTGGTTCTTCTTTGATTACAGTCGTTTGCAGTCATCGTATTGACAATCGTTTGGATTCATCGTGTCATGACGTATGTTAGAATTATTAAGGAAAGCGAGGTCAACACTGAAGTTTTCTCACTGTACGTAGGTAATATGGATGATCGCGTTTTGGAAACAGAATTGCAAATATTACGCCGGCGCCGGAATAATCGTGGAAAGTATTTAATAAAAAAAAAATAAGTGCGGTGTTTGGCGTTGCGATGTTGGATCATTTTATATATATTGTTTTTGTATGTAATTGAAAACAATGTATACAAACTCCTAAGGTAGCAAATAGCGTGCGTGTCCCCCCAAGTGTTATGTAGGGGGTGGGCACTTAGATATTACAACAGTGTACTTAATACATGCGTAAGCGCCATCGAGATTGCCCATAAGGCGATGTCTTTGTACCCATAACACATGTTGTAAATTGACAAATCCGAGCGCGGAAAGCGGGCGGGCCCACCTTAGAATATTCATATCGTAGACGTGACTGGATTGACGAGGGTTCCGTATTGTCACGGTTCCCTTGTATCGATCAGTTAGTAGCTAAACAAAACAAAGGACTTATGTTTATCAATAATGCCAGCTTTTGAATATATTGACAGGTGTGAAAGTTGGCACAGAAATAGTGGTTGTTTTATTTATTAACTATATGGTAGCGAAATTTGCTGGGACGTATAGATTGTTGCTTTATTTAGGCCAGGAGGAAAAAAAGTTGTAGATAAAATTCATATGTTTGCATTTTCTATTATCTTCACCAATAATTGAGTGTACAAGTTCCGCGTGGTAGGAACTTTGTACTAGGTAGAAAAAAAAGACGATTTAAAAGTATGCGTACAGCATCTACTTAAATAAAAAATATTTTGACTTTGACTTTGACTTTAATAAAAAAAGCGGCCAAGTGCGAGTCGGACTCGCCCATGAAGGGTTCCGTAGCAGCAAGTAACATAATATAATAGTTTTTGTAGTTCGTTGTAACTTGAATGAAATTTAAATTGCGGTTTACGATTTATGACGTATTAAAAAAAAACTACTTACTAGATATCGTTCAAACCAATTTTCGGTGGAAGTTTGCATGGTAATGTACATCATATATTTTTTTTAGTTTTATCATTCTCTTATTTTAGAAGTTACGGGGGGGGACACACATTTTACAACTTTGGAAGTGTCTCTCGCGCAAACTATTCAGTTTAGAAGAAAATGATATTAGAAACCTCAATATCATTTTTGAAGACCTATCCATAGATACCCCACACGTATGGGTTTGATGAAAAACTTTTTTTTGAGTTTCAGTTCTAAGTATGGGGAGCCCCCAAAATTTATTGTTTTTTTTCTATTTTTGTGAGAAAATCTTAATGCGGTTCACAAAATACATCTACTTACCAAGTTTCAACAGTATAGTTCTTATAGTTTCGGAAAAAAAGTGGCTGTGACATACGGACAGACAGACAGACAGACAGACAGACAGACAGACATGACGAATCCATAAGGGTTCCGTTTTTTGCCATTTGGCTACGGAACCCTAAAAATCTATCAATTACCCCGCTGAATGCGGGCAGCGCAGGACCGGTCGTTGTGGAAATCCTTGGGGGAGGCCTTTGTCCAGCAGTGGACGCCTTTCGCCTGATGATGATGATGATGAAAGTAGAGTATGTAACGTACTAATTACAATCGAGAGAAAAAATAAAGTGTCGGTTATAAAAATAATAATAACTTCCCAGATAACCCAAGGTTAGATATTGAAGTAAAATAAAATATATAAAACTAGTAGAGTGTCCGCGACGTCATAGATTTCGTATGAAGACAACAGCTAGTCGAAAAAATATATCTTGTCAGCGTACAGTTACGGCGATTTTTAATTTTGCGACCCATTCTCTTTGCTTTCCAGTGTATTACCTGTGGTCCTATTAGTATTAGTCACGTAAAAGTTGTCAGAAATTGAGTATAAGTTGAGGTCTATTATAGTTCTAGATGATCGTATTTGAACTTGGAAGTCAAATGCTCGCCTTCTCCTTAATAGTCTTTCAAGAAACAGTAAATAGCACCAAAAAAGTAACATAAAAGTACAATACTAAACTATTGGTATTACATAATTGTTATGTAAACAGGTTAACGCTTGCAAAAATTTAATCAGATCGGATTTCCAGGCATAGCTGAGTGGCATAGCGCGCGCAGTAACACTTGTTGCAATGTGAGCCATGCTACGGTGCAGTTTCGGAACGGAAACTATTTTACATGGCTGTTTGACATGGAAATTAGAAATACCATCTACTATAGGCATTTGAATTTCCTAAATAAACTTTGCTTGTTAACAACCCATTACGTCCCCACTGCAGGGTCACGGGTCTCTTCCCATACATCGGGAAGTTTAGGCCATACTCCACACACGGGGGCCAAGTCCGAATTGGTGGAGGTTGTGAGGCTATTGGCCAACCCCAGTGTCAGAACCCCTTAAAACAAACGCACTTTTTAACACCCTGTACAGTTTGATTTTTACTATACATAATTTGATGAATTTCTTGAAATAAAATCGACGGTTCCTTTTTAAAATTATTTAATAAATCTGTTAGGTAACTGTTCTGCAACCAAATGGGGTTTCATTCATTAAGCAAATTGGGATTAAAGTAGTGAAACTAGCATTTTATACATACATATGCTTAGTCACATTACTACGGTCATTAGTGCATTTACTTCAAGTTGCTGACTCATCACTTCGTGCACCTTACACAAGGGACCGACATTTCTTTGCGTTACAAACAGTAATTACAGTGTATTCACCTCACCTGATAGTCTTTCTCGCTCACACCCATATGACAAACCCACGGAGCATATAAAATCACCCATGTTAGGGGAAACTGGGAAAATTTCCCCCGTGGGACTTACAAGATGTATGGCTATAGCAATTTCCGTCGCCAATACAAACATACATAGTACAGTTACACCAATGCAGGTTTATGGACACTAAAGTAGAAAGTTCATGCAATATTTAAATGTAGGAAGGGCTGAATTTAAATTTAAATTACATGGTGGTTGTAAAATGTACCTCAGACGCAGTAAAGAGGACACTGCGTGAAAGAAAATATAAACAAAAAAACCTTTATGTGCTTAGACTTCCCAACCGTTCTATTGAGACCTATAAAATTTCCGAATAATAAATTCGCGTAGGCGTACTGATACTTTGTTGAAGATAATTTTTAATTTTGAAATTGGTAATTTTCGAATGACAAATCTTCGATTCCATAAAATCCTGTAACAGGATTTGAAATAAGTATAAATAAAAAATTTGTTTGCGATGTTTTCTTTTTATGTGGCCTAAAAACGTAGGCTGTCTAATAAACTTATATTTTCTTTTGAAATTCTGTTGCTTGTTTGAATAAATTATTCTAGATATTTTCAAAGAAAGCTTTGATTGAGGTTATTGTTATAATGTGATTGGAACCCGAAAAGATTTATGTTTGCATTTCACTAACTTGCCTTGATTTGAAAAGTCTGAGAAAACGATATCTCAGCGTTATATAAATATAATTAAATGATAAAATAACAAATCTCCATGCCACTGAAGTAAGTAGTTCTATAACAGTTCTATATGTACCTACCGTTGGCTTATCAATGGGTACGTTAAGTTGCTTTAAAAGTTGAATTAGACACGACTACAATTTTTAAGGATCCTCTGCAAATACTATACGCATGAAATACGGTTTATTAGCGAAAATAAAAGCTCTTTAGTTACATGAGATAACACCCACGACGACGTAGCGAATTCATTACAAAACCTATAGCAAAATCTACCCCTAACCGTATTATTACACGCCGTTACCGACACGTTATGAGGCAGTTAAATAAATTAATTTGAGAGTAATTAAATTTAATAAGCTAATTCAATTTCAATTAATATCTGTGGTTTCGAAATTAAAACCCGTTTGTGGTCGGGACACAGCGGCGCAAAAATGTCAACGGGCGCCGAGACCGTTTTAGAGGCATTAGGTCTTTAATGGGTGTGGTAGAGGAAATGTGGGCAGTGAATATAAATTGAATGAATTAAATTAATAGTTCAAAGGTGATATATTTATTTTAGGTCTTTTCTAAAGAGCTAAGCTCTTGTCGGTGGAGCAATCGCCATTCTCTCCTACTCCTCGTTAATTCCTGGACTTCTACGTACGGATACGACGTTGACTTTGGTCTTCATCATCATCAGCCGAATGACGTCCACTGCTGGACGAAGGCCTCCCCCATGGATTTCACACCAACCGGCCTTGACTTGATCTATACGTATACAGGGTGTTAAAAAAGTGCGTGTGAAATTTTAAGGGTTTACTCAGAATCAACTCTCTTTGAATAGAATCCAGGAAAAATACTGAAAAAATCCGCTCTTCAATTAATGAAGGTACGAAGACCACCGTTAAAAACTTTTTGTTTTTAAAACATTTACAGAGTGTTAAAAAAGTGCGTTTGAAATTTTAATGCCACACTCAGAATCAAGTATATTGTAGAAACCTGGAAAAATACTGAAAAAGTCCGCTTTTCAAATTTTTTTGTCAGTTTTTCATACAAATTCTTGATTCACTATTCAGATTTAGTATGAGAATCTGAAAAAAAATTTGAAGAGCGGATTTTTTCAATATTTTCCCTGGGTTCTATAATTAATTCTGAGTAATCCCTTAAAATTTCAAACGCACTTTTATTAACAATCTGTATAAATATTTATTTACCTAAAATATATCTTGATCGATATCTTTAGGTAAGTAAATAATAATTACAATATAAATAAAGTATGAGTTAATTGGTCTGGCTAGCAACATCGACAGGCCACCGACTGGTTCCCGGACGGAGCCGTAGCCGCTGCGGCCGGCGCGGGCGCTTGTTAGCGCGCCTCCAGTCACCGGCAGCGGCGGTGCGGTGTCCAACTGTCCACCTATCAGAATAATCTTACTTTCTATAAAAGGAAATCGAAATTATCTCACTACATGGGGCATGGGCAACGGACATTCCATTTCTCTCTCTACGCATTTATACACTTTTGATAATTGATCCCACGCTTGATTTTACTTTTAAACATTGAAATTTGAGAAGCGCAATCGCAATCAACATTTTTAAAATACCTCACTTGTTTGTTTACATTAAAGACGGACAACATGTTTGTATGTGTATTCAATCGCTTTGTAGTTGCGGTCAGTGGTGTGTGTTGCTTTCTTTTTATGGCTAACCCTCTGAATGGCGCGACAACCGATTGTTAGAAAATTGCTGGGACCAGGGTCTGAGGAACAATGATTGGACTGCGGGTGGCTTCTCAATTTACGATCGTGTTGTTTTGAGGCGTCCTTATGGACAAGAGTCACACTCGGAGACTTCAAACGTATGAGTGAGTAGCTTATTGAGTCGCCTCCCCCACGTGATGCGAGAAACTCGATTTCCTGTTCCCATTTCGCTTGGTAGCCCTACTCGTTGTTGTCACACAGAGTTAAAAACGTAACGTTGCGTAACGAAAAGGTCGATGCAAAAAGGTTAGGAAAACCGCCAGTCATCGGCTGTGAGGCTGCTCGGAGTTTTCAATGGAAGCCTATTTGGTTTCGTTTAGAGCACGGGTTTGATTTTTTCTTTTTTGGGTGTTGTATATATAAGTCGTCACTATCACTATTTAAATCGTAAAGGATTTGTACGTAAAAATAAAATCCAAATAAATTTGCATTTTTCATATCCAACCTGTCAATGACATATCTAATTTGCCATCGTTGCATTCAGATTCTTGCAAGATCTAATTAGCAACCACGGCAGCATTTATAAAGCTATAATTCTCTATTCTGCGTTGTTAGTTAATATAATTGGTGTTTTGCAATGCATCTAGTTGCCATAGAAGGCGACTAGCCATGTACAAAATAGGCGCATGGCTGTTGACAGGACACGTTTAGAGTTCTAAGAAGTGCCGGATTGAAAATGCTTGGTACCCTTAAGTTATAAAGGTGCTCGTATTTTATTAGAAGAACAGAGTGTTTCGACAAAGAAAAATAGTCAAATGCCAATGACTATTTGAAGCGGCATTATTTGACAAATAATAATGTTACTGACATATAGCTGAACGATAGCTTAGTAAGGCAGAAGTGGCGGGATACCCCGTTACATTTTAACAGAACTTACTGAAAAAGCAATTTTTCAAGTACGGGCAAACGTTGCATTAAGCATGAAATATTCTCACTTACCAATATTACACCAAAAGACTGGAGAAGGTTGAATTTGCCAAAGAAGAACAATTTATAGAAGTAAATGAACGTAGCCAAAAGTATTGATAAAGTTCTAGTCCAGGGATGCACAGACTTATCGCGACCAGGGGCTACTCGAACATATATTATCAGCTAAAGGCGGGCAGCAATTTAAAAATTCAACAAGAATCTCAGAGTAACTGCATTTTTAAAAAGTTTCATGTAAACTTTACGCCATCTTCTGTATGTCCTTCCACTATTGTAATTAAGAAGGTAAAATAATTAAGCACTTTAACTTGTATAAAAAGCCGCAACCGAAGCGAGCGCGAAAATGTTTAATTTATAAAATTAAAAAGTTCAATTTCCCTGCAGTTTTAGGAAGTTTCGTTTAATTTGTGTTAAGTGTTCTGTTAAGATTCAACAGAAGGAGACAAACTGCCTTCTAGCGAGTCGGGTAAACAAATGACAAGGTTCAAAAAGTAAAAAAAAACAACATCAATCGTAACTACAATTTTGCGTTGTTTTTGTTAATTTCCTAAAAAGTACTGAACCGATTTTATACATTCACACTATGCCACCTCGGACTCATTACCCATTGAACAAATTAATATAATACAATAAAAAATACTGCCGTTTTTTTGGAAGTCGTTTAAAAAGGGGATCGATTTAAAATGTGATACTGTAATCAACTATGAAAAACGAATATAGGTTTCATTGGAACGTTTAAAAAAATATATATTCAAAAGTATAATTGCAGTAAAATTAAAAGGATTTATTCCTTCTGGCCCTCCCATATCTGCATTTTTATCTTCAAATGCTAATTTAGTTCCGTATTATGTTATTTGTTCGTAACCCAATTATATTTGAGTACAGTACAAAGAGCACAGTATTAGCAAATAAAATCAATACTTAATTATTTACCAACCTATAGATATATTGTTCGTTTAGGTCCGCAACAAGATTAAATGGACTTATTGGAAATATTTGTGCAAACAATTATATTCAGATGATAAGACAATTTGTGTGACAAGTTTTGAATATTTGCAAGAGTTAAGGTTTTATTACAGGGTTGGGAGTTTGAAAGTTAACAGCTGACAAAATAAATTAAATTGGGTAAATGATTAATAATTTCTAACAAAGATACATGCATATATTCACGGCTCATTCCCATTGGGATAAGAAGGATATGGATTAAGAATCCCCGACTTGCATAATTAAGTACTACGTTATTTATTATTGTGCGATTATAAACTATCGCGAACACACAATATCCTGTCACAGACACAAACCGATAGATAGCAAATAAATATGTTCCTTTTAATTAAAAGCACACCGCGTGACAGATCTAATTTCACAGTTAATCAGTTTTGTTGAGGCATTGTTTACTTCATATACAATATTATGTAAGTTACTATAATTTACTATATATGTACACTTCGTTTTTACCACCTTCGTGGCCTAGTGGCTATTCCGCTTGCTTATCAGGAGGTCGCGGGTTTGATTCCTGATTGGGTCCAACTTTTTTTCCTACGAATTTTTTTCCTACCACTTAACATTATGAGCGCTTTACATGGCTTTTTAAGCCCCATTCAGCAATATCCTAGCTATTTGTGCAGCACGGTCACTCAGTGTTGAATTCACCACGTGTCAGACTTGCATTGTCGGCTGTCACCGAAAATACCTGAGCATAAGGAATGCGGTGACAGCGCGGCGCCGGCGCCCGCAGAGTCATCGGTTCTACTACATTTAACATGAAGAGAAGCCGCTTCTCACCAGCCGATGCAACTGTCTTATTTCAGTATTAACTTTGTGAACGAGACAGCATCAGCTTAGTGGAACCAAGTGCGAAACATACAGTATGTATTTCGTGTTACAGCTGTAGCTATCTTCCCACGGCGACATTTCTGCCAAATTGCTACATAACGTAAACATTACCGATGCATTTCACACATTCCTTCGATCAATCAGTGCGGTATTGACTGAATATACTTCGGTTATCTGCAGTATGTCACGACAGTTCCGTTGCCATTCAAATAACGGTGAGTAAGGTAATCCACGAAATGTAGATAATATTTAATTATAAAAATACTATTAGCGTTAATTTTTGTTTAGTTTCTCAAAGTATTTGCTATCGTGATTACAGCAAGCAACTTTTGTCAACAGTTTGTCACATACGCTTCCGCCAAAATAAACGCACTTCGTCACAAAACTAGTCGATCAGTTTTGCGTTTTATTCCTGAGCGCTCGTGTTTAAATGCTTTAATAGACAATTGTATGCTAACTCTTGTAAATGTGAAAAACATTGAAATGTTGTTGTTGTTGTTCAAAATGCTTGCTCTTTGCCTTTTGTGAACATGGCTACATCGAGTAAGTCATCGCAAAACTTGGTGTGACGACAACTACACTACAAATAAATAAAGTATTTAAGGCTTTCGGGTGCCAGGTGTCGCCTTTAGAGGCGTACTTGGTACCAAAACAAATGGTGGTACGCGACACCGTTACACCACTTCGCAGAATTAAATAAAGAAAAATGACATCGGCAAACGGTTACCTGTGTTCGCGTAAAGTCGAAGCTTCACGCTTACGCTACGGGCAGACAACTGCGAGATGCGGGCTACAGATTACAGAGTAATTAAAATTAAATCACTGAAACGTTAGTTTGATGTCATTGTCCGCTGAGTTTTTAACGCAATTGTTTTTTTTGTTACATTTAGGCTCGTAACCCGTGACCGCTTGGCAACACAAATATTGGAGCTACTTACTTTAAAAAAAAAAGTTCCAAATGCATATTATAAATTTTAACATAAATTGGTTATATGCAGTTGTGTGTGTTTTTGAAAGCTTGCGTATTGATATTACTACGACAATCAGTGATTGGAAAGCGTTAGGGAAAACATATTTGCCTAATAACAGTGGTGCGATATCAGTGTTGCCAGACCGGATTTTAAAAAAACAGGAGGTGTTATAGAAAAGAAACAGTAGATGTATAGAACGAGCTGCAGGAAAAAACAGGAGATATTTTTTTAAAATGAAATCACGGCTTTTAAATTATTTATATATTTTACTATTGTGTTCACATGCTGTTTACGAAACAAAGTCACAAACCGCAATCCAGCCGAGAAAAAACGTAAACAATTGAATTGTCGATATAAAACAGTCTAGCAGCCATTTACAATCCGACACTTATGAGTTTTTTAGAAGTTTAGCTTTAGTATTAGAGGACTCGAAAGTAAATAAATATCTCGGGACAAATCGCACACGGTCATCATGCAATGGTCAGTGCCTCAATGGTGCCCCGTGTGACGTGTTTTACGTTCCATTTCTTTCCACACCTTTCCATACTTTAATTTCAAAGAAAAACAGGAGATTCATGTAGAAAAACAGAAGAACAGGAGATATTTGAGAAAAACAGGAAATCTCCTGTAAAATCGGGAGATCTGGCAACACTGTGCGATATCATTAAAATAAGGCGGCGGTGTCTCTGAGTTACCTACGACGCCCCAGAAGAAGAAGTTTAAAAAGGTAATAAATAAGAGGAACGCGGTCGCATGTCAACTTTACTACACCCAAACGGCACACTTCCCTGTGAACATCATTTCAGTCAGCAAGTTACCGCCTCCCGCTATAATGTTACTGTGATAATTAAATGCATAAAATTATCGTATTACTATTCGTTAACGGCACCAAATTGTAAAAGATAGAGAATTTTAGGAAATTATACACCAACTTCGACAACAAACAAACTCGTAATGCCCTACAAGATAACTGGATCAGGTCACAGAGCCGCCTGCGTCTGGACTCGTGAAGTCGATCGGCGGCGAAGCAGCCGGCAAAAACTCGGTACGCGGAAGTTGTCATGATTCTTTAAAACGATGGAAAAAGACAAGTTTCTCTTCCAGGAATTTCTTGATGAACGTTATAGATTAATGTAAACAGCTGAGTTGTGAAAAATAGGCACTAAAGCCATTGTAAGCTCATGGTTGGAGACGGAAGGCTGCGGCGGCGTGGGAGCGCCGGCGAGCTACCGCGGGAACCGCCACGGCGGCGCGGCGCGCTATGTTCACATGCACTGACACAAACAGTAAAGAAAACATGAAAATAAAAACACTTCTACAATAAACTTATTTCTCGCACGATTGATTGAATTCCAGTGAATAGAACTAGATTTAAACGTGTAATTCAATTCCCTCGTTGAACCAATACGGAAATAGATTTGATGAAGCATAAGTACACTCGATAGAGCCGTGTCGGGGCGTAGGGTATCCTTTTTATTGATATTGAAGGCCGTTAAAATTTCACTGAATTAAAACTTTAACTTGGCTGAAACTCTTCCTGAATGAATGTCATTAAAAAACTGTTTTATTGCATGCTTGGAAGCCGTATTGGATTACGATGTTTTTATTAGTAAACACAAAAAATTTAAGTGTTGAAACTGTTTCATCATTGGTTTTTAATAAACAAAATACCATGCTATGTTATAAAATTAAGTCTCAAATTATTACTTGCTCTATTTCACTTACATAAGCACTGAACAATAATATTCGTGAAGAGTGATTGCTATAATAAATTAATAGAACCCAAATAATAAAACAAATATGTCAACATACACACAAAAGGCGGAGTAGCGAGGTGGTTTTCGGTGAAAGTAGTCTGGAAAGATTTATAGCAAGTACCCACAGATACAGCCCAATCCAGCTGCAGCTAGTGGTTGACACCCTTTACAATGTGTCTACCTGAACGTGTTTCATTTGAGATAATCCAGGGTTTGAAGCTGGTTTGAAGTGATAATTATCATGATAATAATTTGGATAATTATACCTTGATAATTATCTTAATTTAAAAAATATATAAAAAAAACAGTTCATTGAATACTAATCCTATGATGTCTCTTCATGTACCTATGCTATACAATATATAAAAACCCATAACCTAAGAAGTAAACTGTCATAAAAATTGTGTCCAACACACATAATACAGTACTCAGTGCAAATTGTACAATATTTGCGTTCAGTTTTATCACTATGTATTACGATTTAATGAAATTATCATTATGTAAGTAAAAAAAAATACAGATTCGTCTATGGTTACGAACCATAGTATTATAATTATATACCTAATTATAATTATCCAAGAAAATAATTAACTTGATAATTGCGAATTAATAATCCTCAGATTAATCAACAGGTAAGGTAATACGTTTATTCTCGTGTGTATAAGCAAATTGTCATAAGCAAAATAGGAAGAAAAGAAGGTACTTAAAGCGGTAAAGTGAGAGATGCTCGCACAGATTTGATGCCACCTAAATTCGACAGTTTCAATTTCACCAATAATAGTGCTATAAAAGTCGAATGTTCATCGATTCGATCAGTTCGGTTTGTCGGTCGAGCGACAGGTGCGTCTACGCAGGTCGCAACGATTTCGCGGCGGGTTCCGATGCCCCGGGCCCCCGTCTTGTGCCAATGTCAGCTTTATCACCGGTTGCCCTTGCCACGCTAATGTAAGCTAATGGACTTGTATAGATAATTCAACGAAGAAAGTGTAGTGAACCGATTTATTGAATTATTAAATTTACGATAGCACAGTTGTGTGCAAAACTAACAACATTTTAAAAGGAGAGATTACATCAGCGTCAATATTTTGATAACACCTTCCTTCGCACGTGGAGTTATGAAAACATTTACTTTGGCATCAATTTTCCACTTATTACAAAGTTGCAGTGCTCTAGTCTGACTCACCAAGGAATACAAAAAAATAGCTTACATCGAAAAGTATGTTTGATATAATCAGAATCTTATTGCTTCGTTTAATGATTTGTCAGTGAAGCAGGCGACGACGTTTCTCACAATGGGCCTAGTTTCCGTAACCTAATATACACTCACTCTGCACCGCATTATACCTACAAGTTTACATTTTGCTTCATTGTGGGGTGTTGTGTCAAGAATCACGCTACAAAATCACGCATCGCGAAACTTACTATTGTGAAACTGAATATTGTTTCTTTCTTGAAAACATAATAATAATTCACTGTTACAGCGACGGTTATTTTTATCAAAGCTGAAAAGTTAAATTGTTTTTGTCAATCAAAAAATTTTTGTTTGTGCACCATATAAGAGATAAGGAAGAATTATTTTCTTGTCTCTGACCACATATAACTTTTTGGGCTAAATTGCATTTACTTCATTTGGTTCCTTTCCCTCAGTAAACAATGTTTCTGCTGTAAACAGCTTATTAAATATTTTTATTTTTAACCTTAAGTCGATAATATTGTTCCCTTTCAATTGTGAATTCATTTATCTTTTGATTAAGTCGAAATTTTATAAAAAATAATTGAATATCCGTCAAATAATTGTGATTTACATTGTGAGCTACAACGGTAATCGCAGCGGTGATTACGAGTTTCAACATTAACTCTATTGTCTACAATGAATAACCTAAATTATTGATACGAAGTGTACAGTGTACTCTCAAACAGTATTTGTCAAACGGCTCTCTAATATCTTATTTTTATTTTAGACTCTATTTTTGGTGTTATAATAAAGTCACTAGGCAGGGTTTAATACAGTATACGGTCATGTGACTACGAGAGTGTTAATGTAGGTGAATTAGTTGGTAGAAGAAGGCCAAGAAGAGATGGCTGGATTGTGTGAAGGATGATATGAGTATGAAAAGAGTGAGCACTGAGTTGACACTAAGGAGAGATGAATTGAAGAAACATACGTGTTGCGTCAACTTCAAAAGATTATTCACAGGGCACGTAGATGATGATGACGGTCGACCATACATCAGCCAGTTTTATTTGAAACTTTTGTTAGAATGCACCTAGCTACGAAATTATTTTTCGTAGATTTATTCGTGACTTGTGTGTACAGTCTCAGAGATTCTCTAAATGAGTTTAAGCATTAAGTGAGGGAGGTAAGTTCGAAGCGTCATGTCATGTCACGCATGAGTCACGATATGCCGTCTGCTTCCCAACAAAGACCGGGTAACGGTGACCACTTCACCTGACCTGGGGCCTATATAATACTCATTAAATTAAAAAATATATACAGATAGGATCATAATTATTACACAAGTTGACTAATTGTAAGTCTGTTTTACAGCCAGCTTCGTAAGTTGTTAGATTGAAATACATTTTTGTTTTGAAAATTTCTTGATATTTTTTTATTGATTTTTTTTTTTAATTTTATTTGTAGTCACCTTTACACATATATGTACCTACTTTTACCTACCAGGGAAGGTACTAAGAGTTACTGTAACTGTTCTTCCAGTGATAAAGCACATATGTTTATATTGCAAGAACAAGATTGTGTGAAAGAAATTGCTTTTTGTGATAAGATGTTCCAAATGTCCTCTTTTACGTGCTTCTTTATAACAATTTTATTTCTTTGTGCTATTGGATTAACAGTGATTATGAAATCTATTTATCAAAATTTTAAATGTAACAATAAGTATAAAGTATGTCAATGGGACGAAAACTAGACATTAAGAACGAACCCTGATAGTCGTATCAATGGGACGAAAAACAGTTTACGACGAATATAGATCAATTTGAACAAAATATCTATCTTTTTAAAAAATGATACTGTAATAATACCAATCTTGCATTTGGTGACAAAAAACACAATCTCCTTTGTGTTTTTAAATATGTATATAGATTTCGTTAGGTAGTATTTTGCAGAGGGTTGCGAAGATCAAGTACCTAGGTAAGATATATTTTTTATAAGATATAATAGTTCCACGATGTAGAAACATGTTAATGTTTATCTTTCAAAAATAAGACATGTAATGAACGTGACAGACCCCGAGTTTGTAAAAAAATCTAATAAGTCCGTTTAAAGGAAGGTACGAAGACCACCGTTAAAAACTTTTTGTTTTTAAAACATTTACAGTGTTAAAAAAGAGCGTTTGACATTTTAAGGCCTCACTCAGAATCAAGTATATTGTAGAATCCAGGAAAAATACTGAAAAAAATCCGCTTTTCAAATATTTTTGTCAGTTTTCCAGACAAATTATTGATTCACTATTCAGATTCAGTATGAGAATCTGAAAAAATATTTGAAGAGTGGACTTTGTCAATATTTTTCCTGGAGTCTATACTTGATTCTGAGTAACCCCTTAAAATTTCAAACGCACTTTTATAACACCCGTATATTTCGACTTTCCTTATACACGCATCATTTGTTCAAAAATTATTTTAAGAGGTCTTGTGCCCATGGAGAAGATTTCCTTTACGTGTTTTTCTATTCCACCTTGTGCACCTATCTCCCACTGTTCAGTACTGAACCAAAGTAAAGTTTAGGAAAACGTATCCCCTTTTTTAATTAACAATGTGCCCAAATGGTAGGAAATAAATAATTTATTAACGTTTTAAAATTCCAATGGAAGCTCAAACTTTTAAACAAATCCAAAAATCTTCAGCAAACATTACAACGTATACACGTTCTTAATTTTTAAATTAAATTGTTATCATATTTAAAAAAATGAGTGTTGATATAAACTTATTCTTCTTTATGTATAAATAAAGTTTATATTTTATCAGATGACTGTTTAAGCGTAGTCAATCAGTGTTATTGAACCATGATCATCATTCATTCATTAAGCTTTGCTTATTATCTTTCGACCTTCATCTCTATATTTACTGGCTTATTGCATAAAGCAAAACAAATTTATACATATCTTCACTGTTATTGCCTTTTACTGTTATTAATACTAATTTTAAGGAACTCAATTATGTAAAAGCTGTTGGTTTTCTTATAATATAAAAATAAAATTCATTGTATGTGTTGTAAATATTCCTTAGGTAATTTGAAAACTGCGAACTTTTCCTTAGAAATTAACATAAGATTGTATTAGGTATTTTTCTTTTCATGCAGTATGACTTTGATTTACTTCCATAAATTACGTAGGTACATACATAACTACTGTACCTTGTGTTGCACACTAATTGAACAAGGTTTCACCTGCTGACCTATAGCTTAATTATAATAAAAGCGAACTTTGAAATGTCGCGTGATTTTAATGCACACATTATTACTTTTGCGCTATTAAATATATCTTAAAATAAAACAAACGCGAGGAAAAACTGATACATGTGTATATATTTAAACTTACTTATGTATGTATGTATATCAGTTTATGGTTCCCATAATACAGGGTATTCCTTTTCAGACCACAAGACGGTGTGTGTGTTTGTCCCGGATATTTTTTATTTATTTATTTAGGTACCTAGATTTAAGTACCATACGACTTGCTATAGAAGTACCTAACTAATTTATTTATAATTTTCAATTTAAATTTAATCTTGAATCAAGCGTGTGGAAAAACTGATATGTATAAATAATATGTGGATGTTTTACACTTATGTCAATCTCTGGTTCCCATAATACAGGGGATTCTAGTTACAGACCATATGACCCTGTGTGTTTGTCCCGGATATTTATTTATTAGTTTATTTACGTACCTAACGAATTTATTTGTAATTCTTAATTTAAATGTACAGTAATTGCAATAATACATTGTAAGATTAATAACATCTAGCTAATTATTCTGTTGCACATTAAAAGGCCAAGGATTCCGATTAGTTCGGCCGTTTGGCGGCTGGGGCGACCAACACAACAAACAAATGACCACGGCGCGGCGCGGCGCGGCGGGCATGCCGCGGGCATTGTGCTCACCAGTGCAGTGTTTACAAACCGACTATCAGTGGAAGAACAACATTGTGCTGTGGAACAATTCGTTGAACAGTGACTTTGTAATCACTATTGATTGACAGTAGTTGTATGTATGTATATGTACTATGAAAATCTCGAAAGTTTCTTCCTTGGCCAATAAGTACATTTTGTGTCTGGAAGAATTAATATGGTCGTCTTTATATACGAGTATAGGAATTAAAGAAAATAGGTTAATCCTAACATTGTTTATGCATAATAGCTAAGTTACTCCCGTGTTAATCACGCTTTTTCTTAGAAAATACATCAACAAGCGAATTCGAAATTCAAATCTCCATAAAAAAGACATCAACGATCGACACACTTCGATTTTTTGTGCGGTGACGTATGAACGAACGGAATTAATCTTAATTTTTACTGATGTATTATCGCTACTTACTTATTAGTGTATTGTCTTATGTTCAATATTTTAATTGAAAACATTAAGTGTGTCGTAAATGTCGTAATGACTTGTGGAATTGGCTTTATCACTTGTTATTGCACGTATTTGTTCATAAAGCTTTTGTATTTGATAGCTAAACATTTAAATATCAATTAGACCAGGTGATATAATACCGAGGGTGATTAATATAATAGTTATAAACTAGTTAAACAATTAGTTACAGTAGATTTGCAATTTAAGTGAGCGATTCCAGGTCGGTAAGTAAAAATCTATTTGACCCAACAAATATTGAATCAGTGACATAGAAACGGTTTCAGATGCAATGGAACTGCGACCTTCGAGTAAATGCAGCGCACGCGGCGATCTCTTCACGCTCATATCGCATAAATCAGCTGGCCGACTCCTGCACACAAATTAAATATTCAACAGGTACTTACCGTAAACAGACGGCCGTAACGAAAATAAACCGTACACCTCCAATAATGTGCAAAGTCACAAAACAAAAATACAAACAACACAAAACTAAACTGTTAGTTCGTCGCGAAAAAGAAAGTAGTGGAATAAAAATGTTCGTTCAAAAACAGCACTTCATTCACGATTTGTCGATCGGTTCGTGTAAAGTTTTGTAGCTGAGGGGGCTAGCGGCGCGTGCGATGCGCGCTGCGATCACGGCTCGAATGGAGCGGCCGGCCGCGGCCGTGCGGCGTGCGGCGCGTTTTCGTCGTCGCCGCCGCCGCCGCCAAGTCCCTGTGCGCTGTCTTCAAACCCTTCCCGTACATCGCAAACCTGCAGAAAATTGATCATTATTATTCACTAATATGCATATAATCGGAGATCTCCCGACGACGTCCGGTCAGTCGGGTCGGGAAGCGAATCACGGAATTGCCATACAATTTCTAACAACTTCGAGCATGTAAATCGAGCATAGAACCTTTCTCATGGCCACTTCCTGAGACTTTTTGACATAAAGTGATAGGCACAGTGACAGATCGGTAATTGCTTTCTTCAGGAGGTGGTCCGGCTTGCAGGAACATTTAAGAGCGAGATAAGATGCTAACAATTTTGTCAAACTGTTAACGTTGGATTTGAAGACATTTTTCTGTATTTAAACTAAGTATAGAAAACGGGAATAAAGAGCTTAAACTTTGTTAATTTGATAAAACTTAAGTACAATGAGCTAAAACAGTCAAAACTAAAACAAGTTCTGTTAAAAGAGCAATTAGAGTTGTCTTTTTTATCAAGATCAAGATCATCAGAAGAAAAATCAACACGCTCTGTTGGCACTAATTAGTGGCTGATACGTAACACTGTTGGTGCGAGTCCATTGTTGGGCATCGGACCCAATCAAAGGGGTTCCTTTGATGGCTGGGTCTAAAGGGCAGCAGGTGCGTATGTAATCCCTTACGTTTGCCTCTGTGCCTTTACCTGCCTCTCAAGAAATTCGTTACCACAACAATATCCAAGTCACGTGTTATTAAAAATCAGGCCTCATTTAAAACCTTCGTTGTTATATTTAATTAAATATTTAACGTTCGTATAACAGAATAAATGGTTTTCATTTAACCGGTTCATCTTTTAATTTAGCCTCTCAAGAAATTCGTTACCACAGCAATATCTAAGTCTCGTGCTATTAAAAATCAGGCCTCATTTAAAACCTTCGTTGTTATATTTAATTAAATATTTAAAGTTCGTATTACACAATTAATGGTTTTCATTTAACGGTTCATCTTTTAATTTAGGGTTTCCTTTTCCATTGCTGGCCTTGGATTAAAAGTAGCGTTATGGATTAAATAGCCGAGGAAAAAAGGCTTGTAAAAAAATAGCGTGTAGCAAGAGCATCCGAATTCCGAAGCTTATAAAATTATTTTATTAAGTCCTTTAATAATAATAACAAAGTTTAGGGATGACATTAATAAGATGTTTGATTAGAAACTAGACATAATTAGACAGCACATTTATTTGTAGGTTTACAGGCCCGCATAGTATTTAAAAATATCGTTAAAACATATCGTCGCATTGGTCTACCCCAGGAAGGTTAGGCCACACTCCACACACGGGACCAAGCCCGACTTAAAAAATAATAAAAAATAAATATATAAATAACGAAAACGATTTTTTCCGATAAATGAATTGTTGGGTCTCTCATTTTAATTGTTTTTCTATTTATTTGGCAGGTTTTGGCAATTAATATTCTCGTTATTTTAGAAAATGCAAGAAATACAAAATTTCTGATTTCAAAGTCTGTGATTAGAATTTCATTAGAAGGCTTTTCGTCAAAACTTCGATGATACTGTGATTATAAGGATCTAATAACTATCATAGTATGCATGTGCCTTTGGAGTCTGTGATAATAACTAAGTACTAGCCCAATGCCCGTGACATTGTCCGCTGAGCGAAAATGGGGGTGCGTTCATTATTTAAATTGTTCTATAGTTTGTTATTCATCAGAGTACTTAATTGTTCAGAGAATAAGTAGTCTGAAGTGGATTCGCCTGGACATATCTGTCGCAGAACTTACAACCGCTGGACAAAGTGTAATGTGGGATTCCTGCTTACTAGGTAGAGCAATGTTTAACGTAAGGTTGCTGGCAACAGCGTTCCTGAATGGGCATGACCTAATCTAATTAAACGCCTTGGGCATTATTGAGTGGCTAATCGGATATATAAGGTGCTACTTTATTAGTGCCCGATATTTTAGTCAGTGCTTCTACTCCTGATTCTGATCAACTTTCCCCAAGGAACCCATAGTCAAATCGCAAAAAACTTTTTGGACTCTTCATACTAATTTGGCCGCTCGGCTGATCAATGTGTATGAAGAGTCCAAAAATTTTTTTGCGATTTGACTATGGGTTCCTTGGGGAAAGTTGATCAGAATAAGGAGTAGAAGCACTGACTAAAATATCGGGCACTAATAAAGTAGCACCTTATATAAATCAAATAATGATGTTCGATATTAGGATATGCGAATTTAGGAATCCAATTTTTTAAAACATGCGACTTATGATTAAGAATTAGATAGCCATCTCGTACTATCCACACGTTCGTAATGGAAACATTTAATTTCATTGCAATCTTAAAATAATAAGTGTATCGCGCAAGACAATAATAATAAAGAGCGCAGAAAGCCGGTTTCTCCGTAATCCAAGGAGAGTGCTGACAGATGTCACGATTCCACTTTCTTCCATCACGCATAATACTAGTATTTTAAGTATTATAATGATAGAAATATGTTTTAAAGTACATTTTGCTCGCTGGTTAAAAAAATTACAGTCCACATTTTACTTCATAAATTTTCGGGAAGTGGTCGGTCATACATAACCTGGGATTTAACTGTAAGTTGCATTTAATTCTACCATTACCGTGATTGGTAAGTCACGTTAAGTCGTTAGTACCTGCTGCTATCAATAGATGGCACTCATTAAGTCTAGGAACAGATTTTATAATACTAACGTGTCTAGGCAGAAGCCTTCAGGCCGCTTGAAAATTTAAATAATTGGGGATGGCTCTTGTTCGTGGAGTATAATGTCCTAACCTTCCTGAGGGATGGGAATGTACCCGTGGTGCCCCAGTAGTGGGAACGCCATTGACTTTTAACTTTACTGAATATCAATTGTTTGAAATAGGAGCGGCCTACAATTCTGAATATCTGCATGTTGCTCAAACAATACCTCACAAATTATTCGTGAACTTTTGTTAAAATGGGCCTAAATTTTAATAATTATACCATGTCAAAGACAATAATTATTAATTAACATAATTATACATGTCATACTACAAATAGTACGTAGCTTACGGCAGAAGTCTTGTCGTACGGCAAATGGATAGAACACAGCGTTGTTTTTTTTTGTATTTTCTTAAAGTACACTCCTTAGTTAGATAACACACATAATGTAAACTTAAGTATTGACCAAACTATTAATTATTATTTTTTTGTATTCAGCAATAGAGCTATTTCTAACCACTGGTCACTGCGCCCCATAAAGGACACGTTTCATTTTGTTCCTGGACATGTACGTAGTACGAAAAATATAGAAAAATATAGGCTTTCTAGGAAAAATAATGAAAAAAATATTAGAAGCAGGGTTGCGTGGTTCAAGCATAATGTTTTGTCAGCACTTTTTACAATATAAATGGTAACACTGAAGCTTGCCATAGTAGGTCACGTTCAGAAATTACGGCTTCGTCCACATATTCCTCAGATGCTTTCTCTGACTCTGACTGACTGAACACCCTTCTGTTCTGACTTCTGACATTGGTGTACGATTTTTAAAATCTGCGGGTATGCCTTGCCTCTTTTACAGGCATAACAGCTGGTTTTCGAGTTACTTGTCGGACAACTAAATTATTAATTTCAATGGTATGTACAAAATCTAGTTTTTGAACGTAAAATGCTCAAAATTGCGCTCGCTTCGCCAAGTTAGGTGATTTATGTGTTGCGATTGTTAAATCTGAGAAACTAGATAAACCTCGTAACGAAGGTAAATTGAAGGGAATGTACAATTAGAAAAGACTATGTTTCTAATGACTTATTTATGATGTTTTAGTACACAGACCAGGTCCAAGCTCCATAGTCCCGTGAAACGTCTCCTTTGGGCACAGTGTAATAACTAAAGAATAAGACGAAGAAATGAAGAAAGTACTTTGTCAAAAAGAGTAACCCTTTAGGATCATAAAATGATTGTATTTAACATTTTATTGTAGCCTTTTTAATTTTTAAGTCGATTCTTGGTCAGGATACCCATAAGATATATCGGAATCGGAATATATATATTTGTATGGCTTCTTTGGCTGTAATAAAGAATTATTATTATTATAAAAAATTATAACTGAAAAACAGAAAAAACTCGTGTGAGAAGCGTGTCGGCGAACAACGTGACAAACAAATTTCTTGCATTAAGAAATGGCAAAAAAAACTGAGTAAGCGCTACAGTGAATTAAATCTACACAAGCCATGTAACCTGTTAAAAAAAAATTCAGCGCACAACTCCAATCAAAAAGTAAAATGTGGGCCTTTGGAAGTGATGATCACCCGATTTCAGTAAAAAAAGAAGGCTAATTTTAATAAAAGTCATTGTGTATTTTTTTTAAACTGAGTTGAGAAGCAAATGTTTATCTGGATAAATAGTAGACATTTAGAGCTCACTAGAATACTAAAGTTTGTGTCTGATTATTACACGCATAACCATAATTTTTGACATAGAAGTCAACCCAGCGTTCAGAAAATTTTCATAGTGAAAATGCACCGGCACTAATGCGCCTACCTGAGTCGGAAGTTTTTTGAAGAATCTGACCTACAACTACTGAATCATTTACCTTATTGTGTAAGTTTTGGTTGGTGGTAGGGCATTTTCTGAGTCCGCCTGGCTAGCTAAGTCTTGCCGCCAAAACATCAATGTTACTAGTATTGGTGTGTTCCGGCATGAAGATAAGATAACCAGTTCCCCATTGCGTTGGGGAATCTTGGTAAGCCTGCTTGGGATTATCTTCGGCATCATCACCACTTACCATCAGGTGAGTTGATGGCAGGGGCTTACCAATTGGTCAGCAACGCACTTGTGACTCCTCTGGTGTTGCGGGTGTCTATGGGCGGCGGTAATCGCTTACCATCAGGTGATCCGTCTGCTCGTTTGCCACCTATGACATAAACAAAAAGTTTGGTAACACGATTTTAATTTTCTTTAAGTTTGCTACGGAATAGGAGAAGAGAGGCAAGTTGAATCTAAGGAGGGCCCGATCATGGTTTGGAGATTCAATGTGCGATTCAACTGAGACAAAGTAGTAGCAGCGACAATTGTTTTTTATAAATGGTGAAGTGTACACAATGTTTTGAAAATTCATAATATGAAACAATAAATACTTTGTTCATACGACACAATTTATGCCGTGACCTACGTAATATTACTATTAAAACGCTCATTAGCAATCGCTCAGATCCTTGTAATATAGCATAACAACATTCCAAATAAAGGTAAGTTTATGTAGTTTCAGCATAAACAAATATATTTTTCTGATACCTTAAGAATCAGTAAAAATCAATAAACATTTATTCCATCAGCGAAGTAGTTTTTTACATGTATGGTTTTTTACGGAACAAATAGTTTGCCTGCAATTCGCAACCCGCCAACTGTTTAGGTATTTGTGCAACATGAAAGAAAGACGAACACACTTCGCATTTATAATATTGTTTTAGTATAATTTAAGCGGATCGACTTTATACAAAGTTTAGTTCTTGAAAACAAAATATTGTAGGGATCTTTGAGTTTGGGACCAGACGTCCGATAGACGACTATGATTGGTCCTGTAATATCGTTATTATTAATTTTCCATTCAACGAACTGAATGGCATTAATTATGAAGATTATGTTTACTCTGAAAGCTTCATAATTAACTTATTAGTTATTACATAAATAAACGCATCCATATAAACAGAAACTTACAAAGAGTCGAGTGAAATAGTAATTAATGTGTGACGTCAAAAGTATCGTACACAAAATAAACAAATGGTAGTTCTTTTTGCGAAACTAAAATATTTTGGGTATCCAAAGAATACCAATGGGATTATGGGATCTTATTTCAATGGCTACTTTTTTATTTGAACCGTAAATTTCACAATCCATAGCATCCCCACTGCAGAGGCACGGGTCTCTTCCCATAGCTCGAAAAGGTTAGGCCATACTCCTCATAAAGGGGGCCAAGCTCGAATTTGTGAAGGTTTTAGGGCTAGAAGCCAGCCCCTGTATCCACTACTTAAATTACACCTCTTGAGAACACCCACACGGATAGTCGCAATTTTGTCAATGTTATTGAAATTCATTGACATGTTTCCGAACTTTGATGGCTGATCAAATTTCCCAATTTGTTCTTGAACCTTGCTATAAACCGCGAACTTTACCAATTTAGGTATAATTAAGAAACTCCACATCATTTTGATATTATACATGAGCATGATTTTACGAGGTAATTTTCAGAGTACGGAGAATTTCTAAATACGAAAATGCCAAAGGCATTTTGCAAGTGACAAATTCATGGTTCCAGAACATTCAAGAACGCAAGTTAACTGAGCGGGGTGCTCATTGGAGCTTCCTCAATTGTTAAATTGGTCTGTCACCCATATAACTTGATATTTTGCTGATTCATCGCGCGGAGGGTCTTATTTAGGTTATTAGGCTTACTTCTTATCAGATACGTCTACAGATCCTTTAACAAGTCTAATGGCGTCATTGCCATACCCACGGGATGTGGTTGAATTAGGTTTTCTGACTTTAGGGTCCTTCTGAATGAAATACCTTTCTTTATCGTGACTCATAAATCTAAACAACTTTCCCTGAAAAATAATACTCCATATAACAATAGAATCGTGATTTCCATACTAACTGATAATCTGAATCGTGAACTTATTATAGGAAGTCTTTTTTTTTTGAGAAATAAGTATAAGTTCTTCGGTTAAAGGATTCAGATTGATGAGTAGATTCACGGTTACATTTTTACTGCATATATCTAGAACAGTTTCTAGTAAAAAAAAGTAGTATAAAAATACAGTTATTTTTATAATGGTAACTACTTTTTCATCATTTTAGTATCTATATTTATTTATTTTATACTAATTTGTTGTACTTATTTTTATTTATTAAGTTCGTTTTCCAGTCTCACTTACACAGAGTAAGTGCAAATAGTTTGCAACTTTTAATGGCTCGTTGGAGACGGATGCACCTCTGACTTGGAGTAAAATTCACGATTGAATGCACCATTCAACAAAACGGGGACTTTTAAGTATCCGGGTTGGCGTGATCTATGGCACAAGTTTGTTGGCAATGTGTGAAGCAAACAGCTCGCCATAGCAAACTTACCTTAGTAGCAAAGGGATTTGAGAGTTGACCTACTGGTGGCGATGTTGGCCGTATTGGCACATTGGTAATAGACTTCTGTTTCCGCTTAACCTTTATACGTTCATGTATTCAACTATAGCTTCTTAGATTCCTACAGAAAGCTCTTACGTTTCAAGAAAAAATGCAAAAATCAAGAAAGGAGTTTGATTACTCTAAACACCAGGGAACCGCCGCGCCGTCTATACCTTCAGGATAGCACGGTTAAATTGTGCCACACGATAAGAGAGAAGAGAACTCGTTATTGCAACCAAAAATTAAATATAACACTTAAAACAAACAGAAATAAAATATACAAAGGTGGACTTACAGGATCTCTAGTTAATCTTAAAATGTTGATAGGCTTTATATCAAAAAGGAAGGATTAAGCTACAAAGACGACTTTTCAAATTACATTAAAGATTACTACAATTTAGATAGGAAAGGATAAGGATAGGTAGATAGAGGGAGTTATGAAGGCTTTTAGCTCCTTGTTCTAATTGTTAGTTTGATTTGCGAATTAACTAAGAAAGCGTACCAGACCGAGTCTGTCCCTTTTGCACTCACGAAAGTGTTAACGATTTCTTACAGTACTACGGTAGGCTATAGTATTGACAGAGAAATACAAAATACGATTATGCACTGGCAGTCTGGTACGTACTGGATATGTCATAAAAAGGAATATAATCATAATACGAGTTTATTCAAATAATAAGAGTGAGTACATTATGTTATTATAAATTAGACACACTTTACATTGGTTTGCTCTTTTCTTCAGAAAATTAGAAATGCGGTTTATTTCCATGCTAAGTTTGTAAACTTGTGTTGTGGGTGTTGACCGCATCCCATAAAAGGATACCTTTTGAAACAGTCAAGGGTTAGTTTCGAGTTGTTATTAAATGAACAGATTTATTATAAGTAAGGAGTATCAAGTTTATACCCAAACAAACCTATTTTAAGATAATTTTCTATAAATTGTTCCTGGAGTAGGAGTATTTTTTTTTTATTAACAACAAAAACTGATTCGATCGAAGTCGTGCTACATACTAATGTATAAAACCTCAGAATAATGTTCACTCATTTGTTCTATCTATCTCACCTTTTAACAGCACATTTAGCAAAATGATAAGTTTATCCAGCAAATATATATTTTTCAACAAAGGTTTCGTGCGAGGGTCGGGCTTCCATATCGGTCGGTCGGGAATTCCACATTTCTGTGATGAGCGGATTAGTTTGCTGTGTGAATGAGTATATTACATCATATCTGCTATAGAGTCCTTCTAAAATACCTGAAAAACCTGGCTAAAATACCTGGCTGCTACTCATGAAACTGCACAATTTTTCTGCACAATTTCAGCAACCTATACTCAATTCGCAAAACATTTTTGGACTTTCCGTATCTATAAAATTGGTGGATCACTTTATCAATTATTATGAAGGATCCAAAATTTTTTGCGAATTTATTATAGGTTCCTTGGGGAAAGCTGTTCAGTTTTATGACTAGAACATCCTGTTAAAGTAATATGTAAGTATGCTCATAAATAAATAAGTATGTTTACGTGTCTGGTTTCCATATTACAGAGAATCAAAGTTTAGGACATAGTTTGATAAAATTAATATATCCATCTATTAGCATCTTGTGCCATATCAACGGATCACGTGTGAACTAGCGCGGGCGACAATGTAAACTATGCGCACAGAACGGCTTCACTGTGCTACGGTGCGTGCGCGCATATGCCGGCGCGCCCGCGTCTGAACGCAGATATACCTACATACTACATTTTGACTGACTCGGTGGCTAAGTGGTTAGCAATCCTGACCTCTGATCCGAGAGTCGTGGGTTCGATCCCCACACAGGGCAAACTTTTCTGTGATGAGCAGAATTGTTTGCTCTGAGTCTGGGTGTATTATATCTTTATATGTATGTATTTAAAAGTATATGTGTATGTAATCAGTCTCTGGTTCCCAAGATACAGGGAATCCTAGTTTGGGGCCAGGTGACCGTGTGTTATTTGTCCCGGATTTTATTATATTATTATTATTATATACATGCCTACTGTGCTAACTGCTAATCTATGAAAAGCTTTTATGAAACCTTACTCTAAGGATGTACTCAAATAACCTTGAAAGATACGCGTCTTTTCGGGTCCAGGATACCGCTACTCTACTTACATAAACTAAAACACGGTTGGAAAAAACGAACCGTTGGGGTGCTTTGTTGGCGACCGTATAGCACCCGCCTAAACGTAATCATATTTTTATTTGCATTTATAACTTTTTTTAGTAACGTGGTAGTAGCACGAGTGGTAATTCTTAAGACAAACAAACACATGCTAGATCTGCTGGATACACGATTAGATAAATACATATAGGTAGGTATTTCATTCTAAACATAGTCGTGAAAAAGCCTTTATTTCATATTCGTTATAATACTTGTAGGTAATTTGACGAGACGCACAGAGTTGTTAAAATATGATACTATTTTGTTTTTGTAACGTAGACTTTTCAAAATCCTCAGCAGCTCAGCAGAGCGAATTCGTTCTGCATCATTTTCACCCAAAGAAACATGTGTGAAATTATTAAGTTAAATTGTATACCGCTTCTATCGTGCTTCTTGGTCTATGTTTGTAGGTTCTATATCGATTTATTAGTCGATAACGGTGGCTTCCGAGGCTCTGACTCGTGGAGGCTGTCGGGCCACACGTCACGTGACCTGTGTTTTCTAAACACGACCACGTGAACTGAGCATGCGGTAGGGTTTACGATCGCGATTCCACTGATAAGGTTGTTTATGTAGTCAGAAAGAACGATAAGTAGAGAGATATTGACCAATCGCAGTAGAATCGCAAAAATAAGTGTTAAATGTACAATAACATAAACAAGCAATAGCAATACAAATACAATCACTTCTATAGTGCTGGTAGGATATTTTCTACTCCTCCTCCTTTTACCTTCTGTTTTATTATTATGAAAGTTTGATTCTTTAATGGCGGATAAAAAAAAGTTTGAACTCTCCATACAAAGGGATCGTGGGATAGACCACTTTTGTATGGGATGTCCAAAATTTTTTGTCCTTATTTCGTCATGTAAAAAGTGGTAAAACAAATGTTGTCATATTAACCCCAAGATAAACAGACATACATACACTCGAAAAAATAAGCTGCGCTGGGGCAAACACACATTTACTTTCATTTTTTTTGCATTTTTTTTTATCCTTAATTGGTAATCCCTTGGCATTATCTCACCTGATGGTAAGCGATTATGATGCTAAAAAGAAAGAAGCTGAAAAGAAAGAAGAAAGAACTCGTCTTTTGTAATGTCCTTTCAAGTAACCTGCTCAAAGGTTGACTGGAAGAGATCCCTTCCAGGGATAAGTCCGCCTTTGTACAAACTGTTATTTATTTTATTTACACAATATTGTTTTGTTAAATTTATGTTTTGTGCAATAAAGAGATTACAAACAAACAAACAAAGAAAATGCTGAAAGAAGCGGGCTTACCAATATTCCTAAACGCAATGGGGAACTGGCTTTTAAAATATCTAGGGAATACTAGGGATTGAAACATTTTTAATATAAGTGAGGCTAGGCATCCTGTGAATGCTGTAGTAGGCAGACGGCTACGTCAGGGGCAAGGTCTCAGGATGGGTCACGTTTTAGTGTCCCGTGACAGGTCAACTGCAGTCCGGTGCGGCGGCGGTCGGTCGTCGCGGGACTTAATAAGAAATCTGGGTGTTAGCATAGGTATATTGCAACTATTTTTATCACAGAAATAGTTTTTTTTTTAGGTATACCAATTTTTTGTCTCGTCGAGTCTTAGATAAAGACACCTAGTGAGCTTGATCGAATTTGGAATAGGTAAAGGTATAGGTAGTTCCCCTTTGCCAAAGAATATAACTTAATGGCCGGATTTTACATGCTCAAGTATATACAAACTGTGCAAAAAGAATCCCGCTCGATGATTTTAACCACGAAAAGGCAAACTACGTAAGGCTTTTGGTGTGAATATACTACCAAACGGCGTTGTTATATAGATAAGGTTTGCATTTTTACATGGCGTGAAATTAGGCGGATTTTTAACGAATAAAAGTTTGTTTTTTTGTAAATTCTTTATAAAAGTTAATAAAAGTTTGTTTTTTTGTAAATTCTTTATTGTACTGAAACACAGTTACATACAAAATTAAATAAACAAGAAGTACAAAGGCGGACTTATCCCTTATTTAAAGTTAATTTTATTTTCCATACTTTTTATTTTTTTATTTTATTGTTTATTGTACACTGATACATGATAAATACAAGGCTTGTAAACATAATTACAAATGGTATGCTTAACTCTGTAAGAGTTTTCTGCCAACAAACCAGTAAGTATGAGAGAATAGGATGTAAACGGGTAAAGGCGTGAACAAATAAAGTAAGAGATCCGACAGAGCATTGAAAATATAAAATATAATCGTTCTAATAAACCAGTAAAAAGATAAATCTATAAAAAATATACAAAAAATTAATACCATAACACATAAATGCTATACACATATATATTTATTGATATACTTACACTAAACATATTTACATATATATAAAATAATATAGAATAAATATAATATATACATATAAAGAGTAAATGTAATAATATGTAATGTATACATAATATAATATATCTAATAAGTTGCAGGGAATAAAAGAAAGTAAGAAAGTCAGGACGCTCGGACTGTCACAAATTTCGTGTGGCAGTGCATTCCAAAGCCTAACAGCGTGTACAGAAAAAGATCTAACATAGCGGGAAGAGCAGTACGTAAAAATATTTTGTCCAATTTTTATAAGTAGTGATGTGTGATCGGAAGCTGACATAAAAATAAAATGTAGTTTATGGTTAGAAACAAAGATGAAATCTATGTCCTAATATGAGGTAAACGGTTAAGCTGTCACTTAAACCTGGAGATAATTATTTTATGATATTCAAGTTTCCACATACTAAAGTGTTACAAAGTAAGGTAGGTAATAGTAAAGTAGGTTTAACTCATTAACATTGCATTAACACCTAAGTAACTAACGGACTGATAAAATTAAAAAGAAAACAGTTACCCATAATCTTATCTTTTTCGAAGATGTCTTAACGACTATTAATTACAAACAGTTGACTACGCGTGAGTGAGGTCACACACAGGTGATTCACAAAGCTGCAGGTGTCGTTTTGAGCTAAAATTCGATTTCATTCTCTCATCACATCAGTAACTCTGCATTCGATAGACTGAAAAGGATTATTGGTATTTTCATTGATGCCGATGACTCACGGAGAAGCTAACCGCAAATTGGTGTTTTAATGTTATACGTTACACTGTCTCAACTGAGTATCTGCTTTTTTGTAAACTCATTAATATGAGTCATGGTAAGTCACGATACAGGTACAGTCAACCAAGTGGCGATGGTAACAAAAGCAGTTTTTAAAGGTCGCGTAGTAAGAAGTTTTTAGAGTAGATCCTTTAACAGAAGAATAGGTACTTACTATTCGCATAACTAGGTAAACAAGTGACACTCGCCTCCACCCGCAAATAAATTGTCGCCTGGAACGAAGCGACACGTGATGTGCCACAGCCATACACAGTATAACCTCAAACAAATTAAATAACATATCTAGTAAAAAAAGTACGAAACTTTACTTTCTTCAAGGTCAAGGTAAAGGTTTTTAAAATCCATAATTGGTAAACTCTTACATATAAGATGGAAGCGAGCTTACATGAGGCCTTACTTTTTCAATATTTTGCATAATTAAACCTTGTACTTTATACGACGACACGACAGTTCATTATGACATACGTACAAAGTAAACATTAGACTGATACATAACAGATAGTTACAACTGTCAGAATTTCAGATTTATGCTAATAGTTAAGAATTTCATATTACATTTCCGGGGTTTACCACATATAACATTCATGAAATTTTCACGTTGCTGTGTACATTGCCAAAGTTTGATCAATAATAATAATGTAGGTATTTCCTGAAACTTGAAATAAGTTTTCATTTTGTGATGAATTTTGTAATTATACAATTAAACATCAATTTTTAGCCATTCCTCCGGAAACCTTCGAGTTCGAATGGCTAAAAACTGATGTAAGTTTTTAGCCATTCCGCCGGAAACCTTCGAGTTTTCCGGAATAAAAAAGTATCCTATGTGATAGCCGAAAAAGACGACGACATTTAACTAGTTTCTTATAATACTAACAACTTCCCATAGATATGGATTTATCTTTTTTGTTCTTAGTATTAAACTTAGATTTTGTAAGTAACATCCAAAATTATAATGTCTGAGTGTAATTTATAGATTTTTAGTATTTTTCAATAATGTTATTTTGTACTGGTTATTCAAGAAAACTTATTATTAAACGAACGAACCTAAACGCGTCGATTTCAAAACTTTGCATTTCTTACGTTAAAGTATCTTACTTATGTAATGTTTGATCAGTTTGATTTATTTCCTTATATGGGTAGAGACCCGTGCCCCTGCAGTGGAGACGATAAGGGTTGTTAACACTATATGTATAAGTAGCTTAGGTATACATATATTCATTTAAATCGCATTTTTTAAACATTTTTTGTTTAAAATAGTCAAACAGGTGTCCCTGATTTTTCCAGGGACCATTAACTATGCGCGATGTAACGAAGATTCTAAAATCAGCTTCCGTTTCTTTTGCGTGCTACGCTTAGGGCGCTACCGCTAACATCTTTCATATCGATACAAGAAGCAGCGAGACATGATCGTGATTATTGGGATTGACTGGCTGACAGATTAGTTTGGGAGGTACAGTCAGGCTCAAAAATTATAGGGTCCCGTTCCAGAACCAATGTAAGATTTACCTGTAATTTTTACTCAAAAAATACAATAAGCTATCCTGTCAGGGTAAAAATTACCCTAACGAAAGTGTTTTGAAACGCATTCCAGCATTTTAGTACTACTAGGTATTAGATAGAGTGACATATTTTTATTGAGACTGAAGAAGGCCGCATTACATTGGGAACTCCTAAGTAGTTCAGCATAAAAAAGCTGTTTAAAAACCAACGACCCTGAATTTAACGAAACTACTCACCCACGAACTTAATAGTGGACAGATAATGTGCCCAAAGTTCATTAATGGCTAGTTAGCCCAATACCAGGCCGGCGCCACGACGACGTCGACGTTGACGCGATGGAAACCTTTCCAGTAGTTCCTTTCGTGTTTATGTTAGTTTGTGGATGTTGTGAAGACTGGAAAAAAGTTTCGTGCTTGACCCTCAGTCATAACATAAGGACTACTAACGCAAAATAACTCTGACTGGAAAAAAGTTTCGTGCTTGACCCTCAGTCATAACATAAGGACTACTAACGCAAAATAATAACGCACTCAGAAATGTATTGAGTGACAAACAATTTGAAATCGTAAACTAAACTATCACAATCATCGAAACTGGCCTTAGAAAGTCAATAAAAGACGAATAAGTCTATGTCGCGGGTAGCAGCTGTATGTATATGACCCGATACGAGACAGGCACATCAAACCAAGTTATCACAAAACATGAAATTTCTGCATATCACTGTACTTCAAACTGAGGCATAACTTTGTTCAACATTTGATTTAGATTCTGTTGAACATTATAGGAGCGTTCTCTGATCATCAGCTTCCGCCACAGGCTTCCGAATATCGCGTGATATTACAAAACTCGTTGACATGACGTTGAGACAGGATCTCCGCAGGAAACAAATCGTTAGGTTTGTGATCGATAGGCATAAGATTATGTAAATCAATTAATGATTTGGGAGAGAAATCGATATCCGCCGATTAGATACGGAACGTCCTGTGTGGAAGTGGTATCATCATAATTTTATACTTATCTGTAACACGCAATGATTTAAGTGGTAGTTTACTAGGCTACTCCGTATCTTTAGTTGTTGTATTAATACAGAAATAGCAAATTAGATCTTGCCAAATTCTGTCTTCTATAATAATATATTCTATTCTATCTATACATCTAAGTTTTTACAATAATTTGCGTGCCCGCAGATTGATATTTGTCAGTTACTGCATAAAATGTTCTTTGAGGAAACATGGCAGATGCATTAGCACTTTGCAGTGCCGGATTTAATGTTTTTTATGTCATTTGTTTTGAATTCAAAAAGGGTAGTGGTCAATGGCCTCATTATGTGTAAACGTCTCTTGCAGACAACGAAGAATTCTTTACCCATCCTCCAAGTTACCTATCTTAAAATCATTTTTTAGAAGTTTCGATACTTTTATTTCTTATATCATGTCAATGACTCGATCCTCGGTTTCGGGTATTGCCGGGCGGCCTGGCTATGCCGAGTTATGACCAAAATGACGCGACGATGATAGAGTATTCACTCGTTCTGACTTAGAGGTGAATTGACACCGCAACAAGTTCAAGAAGAAGACATTACAGGTAGGGTCGATGAAAAGGAACTAGCAGGTAATAACAACGCTTAAGTGTGGTGTCCGGGATATACCTCAAGGGCCCAAAAATTATAAAGCGTCAATCCGGCACTGTGCACAAAGTGAGTGGTGAATCCTTGTTTGTTGTTTAGACGGTATCGCCAGGATCTAGGGCAGGGAGGCGGGCCGTGTGCAGATTGCGCTGGCGCCTACGACGCCTTCCTGGCGGCTCAGATGAGCATTGTCTTTCGTTACTTAGGCTGGTTGGGGTAAGCCTTCATTTCATTTTAATGATAATAACAGAAGTAAAAAAGATATGATTATAGGTACAGTATTTTCAGAACAAAAAAAAACACGAATTTCATAGGAAAAGCATATGAGTAGGGGTATAATGTTTCTGGGTCGCGTTGGTTTCATATTTAATTACCTGCTTACAAAATACAGTTGCTACCACAACGGCGAGACGAATTACGATTCTGAGTAATGCCGATGACCGTATGATCCCGTAACGGTGCCCACAGATCCCATAAATTAACCCAACGGTGGGCAAACAGTCTATTTGCATACGCGTTGCATCTATAATAATAACTCGTGATACGTTGTGATTTAGATTTAAGATAATTTATTGACTAAACAAAGCAACGGAATTGTTACGGGTTTGGAATGGAAAATAACTACCAGATTTTCAGTAGGTCAAAATGAAATAACCCCGAAATATAACTTTTACCTGCCTCCGCGGTCTAGTAGCAAGTCCTCTCGCTTCACGTCAGGAGATCGCGGATTCGATTATTGGCGGGGTCCAACTTTGAGGTCTCGGTTTGGTTGGTGGTAGGGCATTTTCTGAGCTCACCTGGATAGCTACCACCATCTTATCTAATGCTTGCCGTCAAAAGAATGTGTTCCAGCATGCAAACAGAAAGTTCCACATTACGTTGGGAAATCTTGGTAAGTCCGCTTCCATCTTTCGGTCATAATTTACCCTCATGCGAGCCAATGCCAAGGACTTAGCAAATGTGGATAGAAAAAGGATACAAGATTTCTTTTAACCTAATTTGCGTAAATAAAAACCAAAAATATAATCGGCGTGTCCTTAAGTGCTCTGTTACTTTTTATATAATAGTGCTTTTTATTACTTAAGATCATGGATGGTATAACTATGTATATTATATCATATTGGCACGTGACACGTAAAGTCCCACTCATTATAGTAGGGTCGCTGAGTCAATCCGCAGTAAAGACGCAACGAAAACACTCGATACGGTTGCCTCTACGGTTGTTTAGTAACAATCATTTCAGATTGACTTTCCCTGATAAATAGCATCTATTCCTAATATCAAGTCATATGTCAAGAATGAATGGTCAATTCGCAAAAAAATCTTTGGAAATTTCATACTAATTTGGTCACGTGATCGGCCTACTTTGTATGGAGATGCCCAAATGTTTTTTGCGAATTGACCATTCGTTCTTAGGAAAAGTTGTTCAGTTTCATGAATAGAGGCCACTGTGAAGATATTATACGGCTAACGCTGCTGACTGACGTAAAAGAATACACATTATGCAGTCCGATAAGTGGAATATTACATTAAAATTTCGTTAGTTAAAAAAAGCAACTGTTAGGATCAGTTGCTCTTTAAAGCTGGTCGGGGGGTTTGATGCAACGAACCCATTATTGAAAGTGCTTTGAGACCCACGTACCACCTGTCACGATGATAGGAGTATGACGTCACATGTTAGGTTAATGACATGTACTTAAGCGACCAGTAAAGGGATAAGGACAGGTAATCTCGATAGGTCCTAGGTACCTGTACTATATAGGTAAATGAAGGATTCGTTTATAGAGAAATTAAAAAAGGTTGATGCTTGAAAAAGGTGGAAGATTCAGCTTCGCTAACAATACAATTAGACGAAAAAATAGAAGAGTGTATTAAATTAATAACCTTACCAAATTAACAAAAACGTGTCCTGTGTCAATTTGCCATTTAAGTCGAATCTAACGACACGTTGCAATTCAAAATCTATATAGGAATTTTGGTACAGACGGTAAAAATGAAAATTACATAAAAAACAAACACTCCAATAACATTACCCTCCACTTAGGCAGTCGGGTAAAAAAGATGATTAAATTACGACAAAAAAATTAAATAGAACCCAGTTACTTAATTCATTATACATGTCCACACTTACATAATACGTATCCATTTAATTTACGGTAAAAATATGCATAAATTACTATTTAAGTACCTACTTTCTAACGGTCACAATTGCAACAGTAATGTTTACCAATCGATCAGAGTGCTTTTACCAACACGGGTGACAACCGCATCCATTATGATTTCCTTATTCATTACAAGTTTGTGTTTATAAAGTGCATCACCGAACCGAACGACCTTCACCAGACCTTGATCTAATGACTAGCGACTGCCAGCGGCTTCGTTTGTAGTTAATTCTCCTATATCTAATAGAAAAGCTGTTTGTCTAATCGAAACTTCATAAACTATTGTTATACCTATGTATGCATACGTTCCAGGCTCTTTTCAAATAAGTAGGTATCTGAAAATAATATAAGAGGATTGTACACTCCTTAAACTGATTAATGTTTCATGAAGAACCTATGTGGTCAATAAGTTAAAAAATCACTTTTCCTAAAAAACTACCTAGCTGATAGATTATACCTACCTACCATTGCGGCGCTGGATTTATCTCCTAAGATAACCATCTCCGAGGTTAATTTAAATCTGTTCAGCGCGGATGAAAACAAACAAACATTTCTAAATATCCATATTATATTAGTAACATTAGACGGAATAACAGGCGTGTGATGGACTTGGCGGACTGTGGTTGTGGATGGTGCAACGCTGTACGAATCGGCGGCATTCCGGATTGTCCGCGCACCGTTACGGACCCGGACGCGTGCGTTTGCGCAATGAGACGCATTCGCTCGCAGTTATGTAATGCCTGATGCATTGTTGGTGGGTATCGATCCACATTGGGCGCTTTTTGATGGAGTTTTTTAGTACTTAAGTTTAATTAGGCTTATGTATTTCAGTACCTTCAAATTTAATTCATAGGCCACGTGGCCGCTAGATGACACTTAAGCTATTCGTTGTTTTCTTATTGCATGCTGTTGCATGTAAGAAAATTACGAATCAAAGTTAGCAATAGAGTTGCGCCGCCGAGTACTCGTTTACAACTCGGTACTCAGGGTATTCGGCACTTTTATTATTATTCGTGCTCTGCCGAATAACTCGGTTCAAGTGTCGAGTACTCGGTTGAAATAAAGTAATAAAGTTTGAGATATAATATAATGAAAACAAACCTGTTTATTAAATAAAGCAATGAGTAAATATTCATTAAAGAAAAAAAAAGGTATTTTAACAAAGAGTATTTTAACATTGAGTTATAATTATGTATTTAGAATTATTAACAAGCAATCTACAACCATAATATATGCTGCAGAAGCTTTGTACAGAAATTTCAGATGTATTGATTATTTGAAATAAGTAAAGCCAAGTTAAGATGCAGGAATACAAGACTCTCTAATAGTCTGTTTTTCTTTTTTACTTTTGAGAGACTGAGAAGCGAGCGTAAGCGAGCAACGAATGAGTAAGGAACTATTGTCATGGCAAAAAACTTTAATATGATGGAGATCGATTGTCTTGTACTAAGAAAACTCAAAAAAGCGCCAATATCACTGGACGGATTGGATGAAATTTGGGTCAGAACAATATTTTATTTTTAATATCTCCAACCGGTTTTTTGTTTCTTCATCGGCTTCAGAAAACAATCGCTTGCATTTATAAAATATAATTGTGTGTCACACGTTGAAAGTCTTTTGTATGAACAGCGAAAAATTCGAAAGATCACTAGAGAAAGACAGCAACGAGACCTACATGACTATTTTTTGATAAATAAAATTATGTTATTTACAAAATAATATTGGGATAGTCCACTAAACTGCGGTAGTAACTACACCAAACGTGAAAACTTCGTTCGACAGTTACTCACTGCTATAGACGAAAAATTCACTTGTGTAGAGCGTTTTATCAGACACATATAAACAAATTATCAAAGAGGATATTGAACCGAGTAATTCGGCCGATTACTCGGTTTGGCAAACCTTAAACCGAGTAATACTCGGTACTCAGCTGCTCAGTAAAATTTGTACTCGGTGCATCTGTAGTTAGCAATTACTACCTACTTCTCGTAGAGTAACTAACTAGTCCGGTAGAAAATGTTTAAAGGCAGATACAAGTTATACCATTATTTGCCTTATTCAATCAGTTGATCGCGCTTTTACGTACAGGTACTGATATTCTTTGGTTTTCGTATATTTTGATTTTAAAATATGCGGGAGGAGAAACTTATCAGTAGGAGAATGAGTTTAAGTTTCAAAGACACTTTAATCTCATAATAGACAAAAAATCAATTATTTACATTAGGGGAATGCTTGTAAATATTTTATGTTCATTAAAATAGTTAAATTTAATTTAATTAGCTTTTGTACCAAATGAAAAAGTATCGCATAGTGTAGAGCGGCTCTATGCGTGCGCGCCGCGACCGCGCCGCCGCCGTGCACAGATGAGTGACGCAGGCAGGCGCACGCGTCGGCCTCCAGCGGCCTTGACAATGTCGCAGACTCTCGCTCGCTCCCGCATTCTCCACTGCAGTTACGACAACCGGTGAAAATCTGTGAAAATGTTGAGTTAGATGTTCCGAGTGGTACGAACTCTGTACCAGGTAGAAAAAAAACGATTTAAATTTTTTCTTAATATTTTGTGCCCGCAAGACACAAAATTGAAATTACACACGGATGTGGATATTAGTAGTACAGTTTTAAGACTAGTATGGTTAACATTGAAGTAGGTCAGTTTCTGTAAACTTTTAATGGTATGGAATGGTAAGTTACTCTGAATACTAATGATTTCGCTAACTGGGGTGAAGTTGCACTACCTGTATAGCAAACTATTGATGTAACTTGGGATATGTATTCGAGCAGATTGAAACTTTGTGTTTTGTTTTAGTCCGCCACGGTATACTTATAAGTACTTACGTTTTTTTATGTGAAAACATTAACTCGGTTACAGGGTGAGTCACAATAGCACTAAGTACTTCATCTTAAGAAACATATTCATCGATAGCACACAAGACTGGGTGGAATAAAAAAACTTGTATCCCCGTTAAACATTTACGGGTTTTTATTTTTTACTAGCTGGTGCCCGCGACTTCGTACGCGTTTGGGGTTTTCCCAATAGTTCATATGTTTTGCTAAATTATTTTTTAGAAATAAGAAAATAACAAAATTAAGTAAACAATAAAACGACTGAAAGAAAAAGAAAAAAGAAAATGTAAAAGAAAAAATATAAAGAAAAAAAGGAAAAAGAACAATAAAAAATAAGAAGAAAGAGAGAAAGAAAATGAAAATGCATTGGATTTATATTCACAATCAACACTACTGGGGCATGGATCTCTTCTAATAGCTAGGGAAGGTTAGGTCATTCTCCACACACAGGGTTCAAGTTTGGATAGTGGTAAGATGTGAGGCTAATGGCCAACTCCAGCTTAAGAAGTTTTTCAGCCGCCTATACAGGGTGTTAAAATGTGCGTTTGAGATTTTAAGGGGTTACTCAGAATCAAGTATAGAATACAGAAAAAATAATCGTGTCTACAACTTTTTAAATCGGAATAGTGAATTAAGAATTTGTATGGTAAAGGGTAAAAAAATTGCAGATCGGATTTTTTCAATATTTTTCGTGTATATTTTGATTCTGAGCAACCCCTTAGAATCTCAAACGCACTTTTTTTAAATCCTGTATTAGGTAGTTAAAGAAAAAATTGAAGAACAGGTCCAGTAGAATGCCTACGCCTTTATAAAACACTGTATACCACCACTTGATAAATATTGCCCCACACTTGAATAGTTGGGTACGAAATAAAAATACCATTTACAAATGTAGTTTGCTTTGCTTATTTCACTACGTTATACGTATATTTTCGATATTCTACAGCTACCTACACCGTAAAACAATGTAAACATATCTCATCGAAACAGAGGATTCCGTCAGTTCCCTCGGGACACCCTTGACAATTCCGGGTCAAGAATGTTAACTAATTATACCTTTGATTCGCCTAATCTAAAAGTGAATATTTCACCTTAATACTTAGATACAGTTTCCAGCTTTTCCCTCGGAATCCCTTTGAATTTCTAGGACCAATAGTATTTATCGAATGATACGAAAATACCGTAATCGACACGCCTTTTCAAAAGGTTAAGGTTTTATCTTAATAAACTGAGTTATTGTGGAGATACGGTGTTGTCGTTTTCCTGTGGGAACCCTTCATGAAACCTATATGAAAAGGTTTGGATGTTTAGTAGTAATGATAAAGTATCATTGTGCCAAATTACAATAAAATCGGCTTCGTAGTTTATTAGTAATAAGGCTTTTAAGAATTAAAGTTTTTATGCATTCCTCCGGGAACCCTTGAATTTCCCGGGACAAAAATTATCCAAGATGGTTCTCGGGGTTACGTTGTATAATCGTACGAAGTTTCAACAAAATCGGCCCAGCCGTATTTGCGTGATGCTCGGACAGACAGACAGACAGACAAAAATTCCAAATTAAATTGTTTTCGTCTCTATATCGATAGACATGTCCCCTCCAAGTATTATTTTCAAAAATATTCCATGTACAGAATCGGCCCCGTTACAGTTTTATTATAATTATGTATAGATGTTGCATATTTTTACCAACATAGTAATAAATTCGCCGCTCGTGTGCCAAAAATTACATCTATAGGTACTATTGCATAGTAAATAGGTCGAACGAAGGGTCGGAACTTTAAATAAGTAGATGTTTTGTTGTTTATGTAAAAATGTTAAAATTAAAATTATAATCGATTGCCTACATAAATTAAGCTTCCGAACATTCTTTCGACCCATTTGCTATGTAATTTTTGGCAGGCGGTGAATTTAAAATTATCTTTAAAGGACGACAACTATTTTTCTTGACATTGGATTTCGATGAAAGAAAGACTGTATAATGCTCCAAACTAAGCTTAATCTACTCGAGAAAACCGCATGAAAATCCGTCCAGTAATTTCGGAGATTAGCGTGAACAGACAGACAGACAGACAGACAGACAGACAGACAGACAGACAGACAGACAGACAAAAAATTTTAAATTTGTTTATTTGTGTTCTATTACTCTTATTTTATCACCTCCTTACTATTTTTGGTAAAAATATTCAATGTACAGACACGCGGTTTCTACTGTTTTATTATAGTAAATATAGATAGATAACTGAGAGAGAGAGAGAGACAAAGGGTACTACAATTTTAAGTCTTATCGCTGAAAGAAAATTATTTCAGACAACGTACAAAGATACACATTTACTTATCCCAAAACATAAGGAGAGAGAATTTTCAACGAAGAGAAATATAACATTGGCCAGGCATTGACCTTAATGTGCTCTTATAAAGAAGTTCATTTCATCTCCGAGGCATCTGCTATAGGCGCCAGAAAGCAGTGCAGTGCACGAGCACGGCGGCGCACGCGCATTGCGCGTGTCAAGGTGAACACGCGAGGAGTATTTTTTATTGTTGCAGTCTCTACATTCTTGGGGCAATCGAATGTTTGCGAGCTTTCAATGCGCCGGGGTGAAGGGCGTGATGAAAGGTCATGACATGACAAACGTCTAAAGAAAATATTTTATTTACTTTTTAATAAATTACCGAGTAGCAAAAAAGTATAAGAATCAAGTTATAGAAACATTTACTTTCAAATTAAAGACTGATTTCTACGTGCCCGCCGCCGAGGTATATGAAAGCGACTTTTTTTACCGTCACACATGTATTGAACTTTATATCTAATTCTCAGGCCTGCAATCCTTTGAAGCTGTGAAAAAAATCAAACGTCTATGCCAACGCCATCAAGTGATATGGCCGTTTATACTATGGGTACTTACTTCCCGTTGACCTTGAATCATGAAATTTAGCAACGACAAGTACCTAAAGGAAAAAGTCCGAAAACCATACATTTTTAGTTACATCACAAAAAAAATTTGGTTTTCGGACTTTTCCTTTACTTGTGCTATAAGACATTGCTTCTTTGCAAAATTGCCCATGCGAGTGTCCAAATATGCGGCATAAATGGCCATATTTCTTGATTGCGTTGGCGTAAAAGTTTCATTTTTTCACAGCTTCAAGGGATTGTAGGCCTGAGTAATTTGATATACGTCTACGCGTACCTGAGAAAAAGGGTCTTGACAGACAGACAGACAGACAGACAGACAGACAGACAGACAGACAGACAGACAGACAGACAGACAGACAGACAGACGGACAGACGGACAGACGGACAGACGGACAGACAGACAGACGGACAGACAGACAGACGGATAGATGGATAGACGGACAGACGGACAAACGGACAAACGGACAAACGGACAAACGGACAAACGGACAAACGGACAAACGGACAAACGGATAAACGGACAGACGGACAGACGGACGGACAACGAAGTGATCCTATAAGGGTTCCTTTTTTCCTTTTGAGGTCGGAGCCCTAAAAATATTGTTATGTATGATTCATAATGTTTAATGCAGTAGGTTTTTTAACTACCTTTTGAGAAAATTCAACTAGCGAGTCTGTAGATTTTCTTTTTTTTATATATCAAATATCTGGTCTTACACGAATTTTGTTACATCCTGAATAATAAATCAAATACTGTAGCATTTCCGCGCCCTCAAATCCTATGACTGTTCCTGTTCTAAGTAACGTACAAGTCAGTCGAAAAGTGGTTCTCATTGTGAACCCTCAAAAATATTATTGCGGACGAATACCGCGGGCAAAAGCTATTAAAATGCGAAAGTGAGTTCGTTTGTTTGTCGAGATGCAATTTTTAGATTTAATGTCTAATTTATTGACAGTACACACCAGTAGTGCGTTTTAAAACCTGAGAGCGCCATCTATTGCGGTTTATGGAAACAATTTAGATATGCTACTGAAGGAAAATAATTGTAAGATATTACATACTAGCGACCCGCCTCGGCTTCGCACGGGTGCAATGAATGAATGAATGAATGAAAATACTTTATTACAGAACAAAACAGGAAAATAAAAACATAAACATAAAAAAAAATAAGTGCAATGTATTTATATACATATAAACCTTCCTCTTTAATCACTCTATCTATAAAAAAAAATACATCAAAATCCGTTGCGTAGTTTTAAAGATCTAAGCATACATAGGGACAGACAGACAGCGGGATGCTACTTTGTTTTATACTATGTAGTAATAGTGTAACAAAAAATAGCTTTCGGGCCCGGGAATTGCGGCTTCTACTCATTATACTGAACAACTTTTGCTGTAAAAAGTTGTTGAACCCTCCATACGTCGAAAGAGTAATTTGTAGAAAGTTTTTTGGGAATTCAGCTAAGTCGTACAACTGAAGTTATTCAATATGATGAGTAGTAATTACCGGGTCCTACACTATTTTGTTGCACCTGTATCTTTTTAAATTAAAACCAGATAAACAGGTAACTTCTGCTTTAATCTTGGTTCAGGCAAGTGTTTTATTAAATAAAATTAATTTTCGATAGGTAAGTTCTTTATCTCCATATTCCACAGCAATGACAAATGGGGTATTGTATAATAATTTAAAAGTTACAGCAGTGTAACCTACAATGAAACAACTTTCTTGAGCTACAAGCAAATGCTACAAAAAAGGCGATATAGTTTTCAACATGTACTTCTTTTTTATTCTTACTATTCCTTATTAACTAAATTCAAAATAAAATACAGTTTGAAAACCGAACGCACTCGAAGATCGAAGTACCAACAAATCAAAAAAGATTTTTTGAACCGCAAACAGACATGAAAAACACATCTTCAGTCCACTCTCCACATGACTGGATAGTCCAGGCGTCGAGTGCTATAATAACGTCGGTACAGACGAAGGTCGTCGCACGACGCTGCATGCTGGTCTGGTGGACTGCTTGTCGGCAAGTGTTTATCAGCTTCTATTGGCGTATGGAAGTATTTACGTCACTGTTGCGTGTTTTCCCAGTTGTCTACAACAGGGTCGTAGATACATACGTTTATGTATTTCATTATGTGTACTTTAAAAAAGTAGACGCTCATTATTTAATCAGATTTACAGAAAGTCGCTGGATGTATGTGGCTCAAAACCGTATTAAGTGGAAGTCTTTGGGGGAAGCCTATGTTCAGCAGTGGACATAATTTGACTAATATAGAACTGGGAATAGCCCATTTTACGTACGAAACAGATAGAACCTGTGGCTATCGTTTCCGTGAACGGAGTATAGAACCATCTATCAGTAACATTAATCATATAAACAAGCGGCTAAGGCTTTAGCAAATCATAGTAATTAATCGCACCAAGTTGGACGTTCATATTAATTTACCGTTTTTACGATAGAGCAAAAATAAAGAAAAATAAACGTAGAAAAAATGTTACTTGTAGGGAGACCACGGACCATCCCTAAGCATGTGACTGTGGCAGACAAACGGATTGCCATTCCGGCGGCGCAGTGCAGGCTGCATGGTTTCGGAACCCTACCTAATAAAAATGTACTATTTTACTTGTACAGTCAATCCCTATTAACCTGAACTTTCTTCTGAATATTCATATGATATGTAGTGGCTAGTGCCTTGGAGGAATAGGCTGTACAATTTTAGCCTATGTTTTGGCACTTTGCCTAAAACATCAAAGTAAGCGAAAAACACCTGGAAGATGATTGCTATTGAAAAAGTTTTAATGGACACCATAATGTTCATAAATCATAACTCATAACATAAATCTTCGTTTTAGCTCGCTCTGAGCTATAACAACACGGAAGAGGAAAGTAAACACAACACTTTTTCGGTACAATACTAGCTTTTCTCGCGGCTTCGCCCCATGGGCACTGTTATACAAATACATTTCCATACATCTTTAAGTCTCGGGACTACATATGAATTTTTATGATATAAAATGTATTCTCGTCGTATGCCATATTTCAGTAGTGTAGCAAGTAGAACTTTGTTTGTCATCTTGCATTATTTTTCGATATAATTCTCAACGAATTATTTCAACGGGATAAAAGTAGCCTATATCATTTTCTTCTGCCAGTATCTCTATGTGAAACTAAGGTAGATCATTTGCTACGTCACAACGTAAAGGAAGAACAAACAAACGCTTTACATTGATAATATTTATTATAGTAAGGATGTATTTGATATTAAATCTAGAAAACATTTTCGTCATATCATATCATATCATATTTATTGGTATAAGTAAAAATACAAGTCAGTTTTGCTTAGAAACATTCTAAGATTAAATACAAAAAATCCCGTCCCTAATCTATGTAATGTAGAATGTTAGTAGTTGTGACGGTATATCACTTTTCTTTGTGTACGAAATAAGATGACCTATTCATTTGCTTATTGGTGTTAAATTCGATTCAATAAATACAATTCCTTTGAGCGGATATTATTCTTATACAAAATGCCTGACATTTCCTTTGAGTATTCTTACCTTACAATGAAATACTATAAATACGAGTTAGTCCTTTCTAACAAAATTGTACCTTGTTATCTGCACCATTTCACTTTTATCCAATTCTGTCTAGTTACTCGTTAGAGTTCACGTTATTTGGAGAAAAAAGATTCATTCACTGAAAGATTTAAAAGAGTCGCTGAAGATTCCGTGTGACAAATAGATTTAAAAGCTTCTAAGATATACCCATTATCGAAAATACTAGATCTATGGATTTACCAAAGGAGCAGGGTACTACGCTTAAATGTTTCGTTGGTTGACTTTTTTCCACCTATAATGATCAATTTGAGATAATTTTCAAAAAATGGTGAAAATCCATATTATCTCATTACATGTCTTGTTATGGTCAATAAACTCGACCTGATATTTTTATGGTACTTTTTATGTTATAAGGTTAAGGCGAACTGGTGCGACTGTGTGATGTCTCGGTCGGTAAAGGCTCAATGAGAATTACCCTTTGGGGGTTGTGGGTTCAAATCCCACCCAGAGCAACCATGTGTGTGATGAGAAGCTTGCAATCATATTATCATAGTAGGTAAGTTTGCTAGGTAAATCGCGATTTTCTTACAAAATCATGCAATCACTTTATTTTTTTTTAAGGTTTACTTGAAACTGCAAAGTTTTCTTGGTTCAGTTGGCTTTTCTCTTGTAATGGGATCTAGGAGCATTTCAGACAATGCTCCAAGAGTAATCTGTGAGCATAGCTGGCTCCCGTCTTCCTTGGAAACGTTTTTCGAACGCAGCTATATCTTGATGACCACGTTCCCCGTGTTCATCGCTAGCTGAACCTAAATTTTCGGCGAAAAAGTCTAAACGTGAAGGGAGGAAATGTATACAATTGTAATTTTAACGACATATTGCAATGATTCCATCCCATATTATGGTAGCAGTCCAACACAAGATTAATTCTATCGCGAAAGTTAGCGGATTTATTGTTACCAAGGAAATTTTTTGACATATCAATAGAAGCGTTCCACGGTTGTTTTTCAGTATAGTTAAGAGTAGACAGACGTAAAAGATGAATATTTGTCCAGACCTACAAATGCGCTCTTTGATTTTTGCCTTATTTTATTAAGCTTGGTAAAATGCCTGAGAAATAATGTAGCCTACCAAATGACATTTTTATTCTTCCATTGTACCAACTATAGTACCAACCATTGGGATTCGTATGAAACTTTAAACAGTATAATTTAGGAACCCACGTTTCATCTTGATTTCTTTCGTTACCGTTAAAATAAGCTAAAAAACACTATCAGGGTCAGGAAGTGGCTTTTATTTTCGATTTGCGCTTTAATTCGCCGCAAATATAACAAAATATATTAGAAATGTTAACACACACGCGTGAAATTTTAAATATTAATAATAAAACAAACTAGTAAACTATATTGTATTTTCAATACAATCGTATTTTAAACTACCCGCACTTTAAAAATCAAACATTCTCAAAAGGGTAAAAGTTATATTTCTCCGTTTCTAGATTTGATATCAATATATACAATATGTCTACAGATATTTCTTATTATTTAGCCTCAATATGAAATGATATGAACCAGTTCAGATAAATTTTTAGTGTTGAGTAGTGTTATGATCATACCTTTGTTAGCGTTGATTGCGGTAAGTACCTATATCGTAAATGTGAAAGGTAAAGGGGTAAGTAATAGAGTCTATAAATACAAAAGATATATAATTTAGAAGATATACAAACCAAACCCATAATTTTCTTAACTATAACGATTGTCAGATATAATAAACTCTAGATATAATTTTAAAAAGAACAATTTCATAAGGTATAATAAACGCTGTATATAATAAACATACAATATAACAATCATATGATATAAAACTCATTTAACCTACTATTGAAAACATATAACATATATTACATATAAATTTAAAAAATATTACAATGGAGATGACGAAACTAAACGCCTGTTAAAATTTTAACGCTTTATAAAATATATTTTGTATACTAAATTAATTGAATTTGATTTGTCAAGCATAACAGCACTAGATGCAAGCAAGCATGCAAGCAAGCCAGCACGCAAGCATGCAAGCAAGCAAGCATGAAAGCAAGCAAGCATGCAAGCAGTCGATCTGTGGTTATTTTATCAATCAAACCTAACACGGCGATCCACATCACAGTCTCCGAACCTAAATCATCCGAGTCGGTTCGCTCGCTCCCGCATCCTATTTAGAATCCGTGAGAATTTTGTCCGTTTGTTGTAGAATTTTCCTAGGCAAAAAAGCCAGTATAAAATAAAACCTTGGTAATTTCTCTGCTCACTCGGAGCATTAGTATATCTAAAGTTTATCATATCTTATGAGCATTATATCTCAAGAATGTTATACAATAATAATGATATATATTATAAATGTTATATCAAACGATTTTATATAATGTAATCATTAGAGCTTTTAATTGTTATATTCAATAAAATTGTATCATTTGTTGGTATATCTCATGATAATTATAGCATTTGAGCGTTATTAAAATGAAATTATATCTCCCGTTCTTATATAAAATAAGACGCACCCAAGGTGAAGTAATAGGTCGTAGGGTAAGTAATCGTAAAATATGAGACGCTCTACATTGCATTGCCACCTCGCTTTGGGGTGGAGTGCTGATCTGGGGGTCAGTCCTATAGTTACTAATTTTGTGTGGTCAAAGTTATAAGAATACAGCGACATCGTAACTTTTAATATTATTTGAATATGAATGTTTTTATTTGTTTGTACATTCTCAACATCTTAACTAATCTTTACAAAATATGACTAGCGCGTAGCTTGTGACATGTCACACGTGTCTTCATGGAGAAGGACGAAAAGTATATTTTAACCCGATTCCTCAAGAGGTTCCTGTGGCATAGTTTAAAATTGTTTGCGAGGGAAATGGTGGGCAGAAAGCTAGTTGTGAATAAACCCCGACTACATATAATTATCCCATGTCAATCTGGTGATTATCGGTTCTGGCTATAAGCGATATCAATTAAGCGGACATGCATACAGTATATTTAATAAATAAAGTATTGTTTATTTTTTATTTATAAATAAAATATTTAAAATACAAGGCGTAATAAAATAGTGAAAGAAGGCTTCTACCCATCACACTGAATAACTTTTTTCAACGACTGCACCAAATAGCAAAAAAGTTTGGACTCTTCATATAAATAATCAGCTGTTCGGCCAACTTTGTATGGAGAATTCAAAATATTTTTTTAAGACCTTATCAAAGTCGTAGAACAGAAGGTGTTAAGTATAATATGTAGGAACGATGTGTCCATTATTCTGAGGTACCTCCGTCAGGTGAGACAGTATCCCTGGGGACTAGCCGTGGGTCAACCAATCATGACCCCGAAGAAACATTACTACCGCTTTCTGTGAATGCTACAGATGTCATCACAAACCCCTAGTTAACGAGTTCTATGCCCATTTTGTTGTATCCTGTACACACACAAACATATTATTTTTTATTTATCATAATTTATTTATTTTATTTATCATAATATTTTATTTTTTATTTATCATAATTTAATTTAATTTGTCAATTTAATATAATTTAGTTATTTTTGAAATTGATAGCACTAACAATTAATGTAAGTTTTTAATGTTACTAACAAATATATGGATCCCTGGGTCTGAAATAAAAAGATTTTATTTTTTTTATTTTATAGATACACTTGAAAAAAATGTTGTGCATTGATATTTTTTTCGGCGTAATGTCAAAAAGTAAAGGATGAGTTTTTATCACGTAAAACAGATTCTGTCCTGTAACTTGTTACGTTTTTAAATCCTCACAGCAAAAGATGCTGGAAATGAAGTCGGGCTCACTAAATTTCTATTATCTTACGAGGACAGGATATCATATTTCCAAACATTTTACGTTGATGTTTAATAGCAAGACATAACAGCCAATCGGCGTGATACTCACTAGCAGCACCACAGCTCTTTGGTTTGAACGAACGTTTGCAAAAAAAAGTACTTACCCATATTGTACCCAATTTATACCACTGAATCGGTTATTTAAGAAAGGGAACATGTCAAAATGACCTTACTTTTTAGGAGATGAAAAAAACGGATTTCTGTTTTCTAAAATGTTCTGTTTCTTGTGAAGGTAAGCTTGACGCTTCATATAAGATTCAGACGAATGTTTTTACGTGTTCCATTTCTTAACTATTTCGTAACTTTTGCCTGTAAGAACCAGAAGGCATTTGACTTATTCCCTTTCTTGAATAACTGATTCTTAAAAACACAGAATGTGTTGAGAAAAAATCATTTTATTTGCCATTTATAATAGTCTCTTGAATTGATAAAATTTCAGTATTTTTCTATATTAAGACCATAATCAGCACTATTTCCTTCTAGATTACTCCCTAGTAATTGCTGCAATGTTGACTGTGTACAAGGAAACTCCATTTTGTTTGGCCAAACGATGGGTCCTACCTTAATCGGAAACTGGCGGCAATGACCTCCCTAATGGGATTTCTTGACCCTTATAACATTTTTCCTCATTGGAACTGCCCTTGCTCAGTATACGTTAAATTACTTTGGTGCATTATTGCACTTTTGAGTGTCTCATATAGTATTATTTATCGTTTATTGAACAGTAAGTTGACAAACTCTTATCTACTTAGGCACTTTAAAAGAGCCTAAGCCTGAGTCAAATAGTCAAAAAGCCTGCCCTGAAGCGCCCTTGTTCCATTCTATTTTTCTATTTGGCATTCCACATCTCATATGAAGAGTGATTTTGCCAATGTCTAGTGAAAAGTGGGAGAATCTTCAATAAAAAAAATGGCTAAACGCCAATGTAAAGTGAAAATCACGTTTCTAAGGGTGATGGGCACTTACAGACGCTCCACGTGTTGGTATGCTGCTGGAACTCGGAAAATAGAGCTGTCTCCCGAGTTAATCCTCTTGTTAGTATCTTATCTCAGAATCTGAATCACAGCTATTCTGTATTCTAAAACAGTAATAATCGTAAAATTAACTCAACAGACGTGTGCTCGGTACAGAGTCTTGGCAACCAACCCCGAAGCGCCCCTGATGCAAATGTTTAATGGTAAGTATTGAATAAGTTTTAGATTGATATGTAATGTAAAATTAATTTACGTAAAAAGCTAAGCAGGTAGAGTTAAGAAAAATAAGACTAGAATGAAGTACACAATTAGATATAGCAAATAAAATTATCTACATTCTTAAAATTTAGGCTGAAAATACGTAAATGACTTGCATGATTTAAGACAATACTAATTTTAAATGGAAACAGTGCTCTTCTCTTAACAACTCAACAACAATCAGATTATCGTCTAATCCTAACGTTATTATTACACGATTGACAGGCGCATACAATGCAAATATGTATGCAGTCTCCTTGTGAAGACAATGGAATCTCATGGTTTGTGCCGAGACCGCTGATCCATCGACAATACAGACAGAGTGTGGCAACGTCGACTGCGAAAAGGGCACGCGTGGCGGTGAGGTATAAAACGCGAACATCCCTGGTATAACACCATTGTTCTATCTGAGCGTCGAAAGCCGCCGCCGTCGACACGTAGTAGAAATAGACCGATTTCATTAAGTCGACATGACTTTGTTGGTAAGGAATTGAGCTTTTTATGAATCTTACAATCGTCTTTTGTGTCCTGTGATTTGGATATTACAGGAAGAGGCAATAAGATTCTAAAAAACGAGAAGCTTCCCTCAAGCTTAGCATCTGAAAATTAGCGCTATCTTTTCATAATGATAGCTAGCACATGCAACCCTTTTAGTGATCGTTTACTTTGACCTATATTTTGATAAAGGTAAGGTAAGAATAATTATATTTCCTTGCTCCTCGCTTCACAGCATCGTCACTTATCGTATGGAGAAGTGCAAAAAACACTAAAATATTTGACAACAACTTTATAAATTGTTTAATTTCATGTGAAGAAACCCCTTTGGAAACCCCTATTTGAGCCCTGACAGATATTTTGAGAGTACCTTATATGTACTCGTATCTATACAGCGTGTTAAAAAAGTGCGTTTGAGATTTTAAAGGATTACTCAGAATCAATTATTGAATACAGGAAAAATATTGAAAAAATCCGCCATACTAAATTCCATACTAAATCTGAATACCCGCCGTTTCGAGAAGTGTTTGCGGGCCTTCTACCTTTCCTTTTAATATATATTATAAATTTTCAGAGGCTGTATCTGTTTGTGGCGCTGTTGGCTGCGGTCTCGTGCGGTCGCCTGGACCACCTGGTGGGCGGCGGCGCGTACGCAGGTGCCAGCGCCAGTGCCTCAGCTGGGGCGTACAGCGGTCCACCCAGTCAGTTTGAGAACGTCCACAACGGCGACGGCAGTTATAGGTTCAGGTAGTTGTCAATCATTATTCAACTATCAAGACCAGATAAAATTCTACTCATACTACTTAGTTCATGGAGGGTAATTAATGCATTATAATTGACCACGCTGAATACGTTAAAAACAACCGACTTCAATCGCAAAAACTCCAATGTTGCTATGTTTTTGTTGATTTTCTCAAAAACCGCTGAATCAATTTCGATAAAATTTATATGGGACCACCTTTTAAACAAAAAAAAGAATTTTCCAAATCGGTTCAGGCGTCTTCGAGTAATCGGTGAACGTACATAAAAAAAAGATTCCGAGGAATTGAGAACCTCCTCCTTTTTTTGAAGTCGGTTAAAAAAGGCAAGGGTTTCCTATTTAATTACTCGACTGAGGTCAATGGACTACTCTAACTGACCCTGTGTCTTTTCAAAATACATACAAAATAAATTTACCCGAAGTTAATCCGTTAATAAGTATAAGTAGCGTGCCTTGGGGGAGGCCTATGTCCAACGGTGGACTAATACAGGCTGATGATGAATGATGGATGATGATGATGAATAATCCGTCTTCAAGCTTTCTATCAGATTGACAGATGATGCGCTTGGAAAAAGCGTCTTTGCTGGCGTCGTTTGTTCCGGAAGTCTAAAAAACAAAACTTTACCCAAGCTATCCAAGCTATCAAAGGTTGCAATCCTTTGATGGTATTTATACTTAGTTGTTTTTTTTTATAGCTACGATGGCAATGGAATTTCGGCGCACGAGAGCGGAGCGCCCCGCGCGGCGGGTCCCGAAGGCCCGGCAGTGACGGCGGACGGCGCATTCTCGTACCGAGCGCCCGACGGCCAGCAAATATCGCTCTCCTACACCGCCGACGAGAATGGCTTCCACCCCGTCGGCTCCCATCTGCCCACTCCACCACCCATCCCAGAAGAGATACTAAGATCTATCGAGTTCAACAGGCAGCACCCTTCATCGTAAGTTTAGTGGTTCAGCATGTCTCTCGCTTCTACATGGCTGAGTGAGACTGGCCTCTTACTTTAACTCGTAATTGCCGATTTTACTGGCGATTCCAGATGAGACACTTAGGCCCATTAAGGCAGCTTTAGTAACCACTAAGACAGGGTCTTTCTCCTACGAAGCTGTTGAGAACAGCCTCTTTCCGTTGACTTGCATTAGTCCACTGTCCACTCCGCCGCTGATTCTAAGGAGATATTGAAGTCTACTAAGTTCAACCGGTACCCTTCATTATGAGCAAATTGTAAAACTGTACGTAATGGAAGTAAATGTGTTTCATGTGGAATGCATAAACCTGCGTGTACCTTCCTCTTAATATTAGGAAAGAGTAGGACTGGTGTGTAAAATTTTTTTATTGATTGAAGTAGATGCTTTATATTTTTTGATCTAGTCTACGAGTAGGTATGTAAATAGGTAAATAGTACCACGCACGTGGAAATTGTAGACTCTTAATTCGTCCACATACACGTACTTCGCATAATTTGCAATAGCAAAAGTTTTAAGGTCCTTTTTCTTACTCTTATTTAAGGGTCTTTTCCGAAATTATCCATAAATTAAAGGAAGTCATAATTTATCATTAAATTCCTTACAGGGACGAAGGCTCATACAATGGAGGCAGGAGCGCGGGCGCCTACCGCTACTGAGAACGCGTTTCAGAAGAAGAAAGGACACGGACTGTGATATTGATAATTAACATTTATGAATAATACTTATTTAAACGTTTTGTATATTTCTATAATTGTATTGTACCTATAGGATTCACCTCAAATTAAAATGGAAATCTTAAATGAAATCATTTGTTTATTTATTTTGGAAGATAGCGTGCACTGACGTTGAAAGAGTATTCACTACAAATTAAAATGGAAATCTAAAATTAAATCACTCGTTTCTTTTTTTTGAAGATGGAGTAAACTGATGTTGAAAGAGTCGTCAGCTTTATGCAGGTAGGTTTATTATATTATATTCAATAAATACTCCAAATAATTGTTTTTGGTGTTAGTTAATAGGTGACGATAATATGATTTTTCTATATTGGCGACAATAAATGAAACGTTCGCAGTTCAATGTGGTTTGCGTGGTCGCATCTGTCATGTAGGTTAACTGAGTACAGGCAGGGTCATAATATGGATGGGTTTGACTATTGTGGCATTTATCTGCCACAATAGTCAAACGTTTCCGTGATTCGCAAAGCACGTTCAGCCGTTGGAGCCGCCGGTTTCTATCACTAGACGGCAGTCCTAAAGCCATTTCAGTGGCCTTATAGGTTAGCTTGAAAAATTTCTATCAACACACTTGACTCCTGTGTGTAGAATATGGCCTTACCTTCCCGAGGTAGAAGAGATCCGTGCCCGAGCAGTCGGAATGATGGGGATTCTAAAATGTAATGCCGAAAATGTTATTAACATTCGAAAAAAAGGAAATTACATCATGTGTTACACTAATATAGTCCATAACCTATACAATAAATTCTCTCCCCCCTCTTTGCTGTGGCCTTGTCTTTTTATTGCCATTTCGTAATTTCTTATTAATTCGTTTCTTGCTGCAATTCCTTGTTATCTCTTCCATTTTTACTTTTGACGACGTAGGAGTAAGGAAGTATTGTCATGGCAAAAAAAATGAAACTTGAGATTTTAATGGGGTCGATCTCTCTTTCTCTGTATACACACACAGAGCGTATGTGTCTTTTTTAAATGACTTCAAAAAAAGGAGGAGGTTCGCAATTCGTCGGAATCTTTTTTTTTATGTATGTTCACCGATTACTCGAAGACGCCTGAACCGATTTGGAAAATTCTTTTTTTGTTTAAAAGGGTATACTTTACTGGTAGTCCCATATAAATTTTATCGAAATCGATTTAGCGGTTTTGAGAAAATCAACAAAAACATAGCAAAATTGGAGTTGTAGCGATTGAAGTCGGTTGTTTTTAACGTATTCATATTTTTTAATAACGCAATTTTTAAGGGTAGCCAGCATGAAAAAACAGTAAATAATAAATACCACTAACGGCTAAACGGTCTATTAACTAGATAGTTCATTTTTAATGAAACATTGTACGTGGCCATAATTTCATATGATCTACGATCTGTAGTTGGCTGCTTGTTAAAAATGACAATTTAATATAAAATAATTGTAATACTAACATATGACGTCATAATTAAATATAATTAAAATATAAAGACGGGAAAAGCATATGTTATAAGATACACCAAGAATATTTCGCTTTAGCCTGTACATTGACTGTATTAGGCACCAGGAAGACACCACTATAATGTTGCGAGCATTATATTGGGTGAAGAAGTCAAAGTTATTCAGCTTTTAGCAATTTTCAGGGTTGTTCATAACAGGGTTGTTTTTAAAAACTTAAGAAACATGGGATAGAAGAATTAGTCGTGCGAGGGACGATATATGGGTTCCTTGTTAACTACGATATCCTAAAAATAGACTATTCTTTTCAAACTGAAATATCTCAGTGAGATAATCAAAAACTACCTTAACATATGTTTTTCAATTTCTTTAACACGTTCACAGTCCAACCAATAAGTCCACGCATACCCAATACCCATGGAGTCGTAAGACATATGCGTCTTGCGACTCCGCCTGAAGTCGTGGACTTGTGGTTGAAGCCAAATGGAGTCGTGGACTGTGAACGTGTTAAGCATTTCCACTATTTTCTCCACATGTCAAATGCTTAGAGCTCAATATTTGAAAAAAATATTTATTAGGTCTTCTCTTCACACTCAAGAAACCGTTTTTGCATTATGACATCTACCTATAATTTTCCGAATATCTTAGTTTAGAGTCTTGGGGGTTCAATCGTGTTCGAAAATATCAACAGCATCACTAAATATTATGTACAATTTCAATGTGTTTTCTTATTTGTGTAGGTATTTAAATCAACTTTTTAGTACTTAGTGCATGCTGTGCTCTTCTATAAGTAATGTGGCACTTAAATTATTTAAGTTGATTGTTTTTTGTAAATGAATCAGTGTACTCATTGTTAAAGAGCCAAATAAAAAAAAAAAGGTTTAATGTATCTAACAGTAAAATTGTTGAGGAAAACTATGCCTATCACAGATAGAATTAAATTCAAAAATAAATTTTAACTTAGCTTTATTTTTTCAAGTGTACTTTTAAACAGTGTAAAGTTAGAAGTGCTTTTTTAAACAGTGCAAAATAAATAAAATAATTTAAAAGCCAAAACATTTTCGCATTGTGTTCCAAAACGACTTCAGATCCTTCAAACGAAATCAGTAGCGATATCCTTGGTTGTAACGTCCACTGTTGTACGAGCCGTCGTCCCTGAAACGTAATAAATTAATTTGTCTTAATTAAAGGACTCATAGATATTAGAAGGGTTGTTAGCAAAAAAAATCTAGTAAAAGTTATATATAACAAAATAGGCGTAGAATCAGAGAACTTTTTTTTATGTGATAGGTGGCAAACGAGCAGACGGATCACCGCTGCTTATAAACCGAGCTACTTCTTTTTCTACGTTTTTGTTGAAATCGCAATAAATGGAAACCTGGACTCTCCATCACATTGATCAGCTTTTTCGCCAATTTCGTATGGAGAGTCCATTCCTTGCGAAATCAACAATGTTGGGGAACAAAAGATATTCAGTATGATGAGTAGAAGCGTCAGTTAACGGGTCCTCGTTACACTCTGTATGTAGGATGTTAAAAAAGTGCATTTGAAATTTTAAGGGGTTACTGTATTCTAGAATAAATTATAGAATACAGGAAAAATATTGATAAAATCCGATGTACTTTTTTTCACGTTCCCATACTTATATCTGGATGTGAATAGTGAATCAAGAATTTGTCGAACTACGTGCATTTGCGACGCACAATTTCGCCTGTTTGAACTTCAATGAGCGCAGAATCCAATCCGGACTTGGCCATTCCCGTGCTTCAGCAGTGGGGACGATATGGATTGTTAACGTGCGCAGAATAGTAGTGAAATGGGCAAGTGCGCTTGACTAGATGGCAGTTGTTTACGTCATACGAGTAGGGTATATCAAGAATGAAGAAATGAAGAATCTAAAAATGAAAACCACTTACGATGACGGATGTTGCCTGTTGAACTCCAAAGAGCGCAGGATAGCTTCTGGGATGGGCGGTGGAGTGGGCAGATGGGAGCCACTGGGGTGGAAGCCGTTCTCGTCGGCAGTGTAGGAGACCGAGATCTGCTGGCCGTCAGGCGCGCGGTACGAGAACGCGCCCTCCGCCGTCACCGCTGGGCCCTCCGGGCCCGCCGCGCGGGGCGCCCCGCTCTCGTGCGCAGAGATGCCGTTGCCAGTCTCATAGCTGAATGAAAATTTGTGAATTATCAAAGGTTCTTGTAAATCCGGATTTGTCTGGAGGTATCATCATGATGATGATGGCTCTATTTTCTCACGATATGGGAATAGAGTCTGGTCTTAACAAAGGGATTAATTGAATTGTTAAAATAATTAGGAAGACTTTGTATACGAAATTGCTGAGACCCGTAATACCGTAAGATAAGGGTGGATTTTGAGTGCGTGAAACTACCTGTATCTGTAAGTTCCGTCGCCATTGTTCTGATTCTCGTACCGGAGGATGGGAATATGGGGTCCATGTCCACCACTGTACCCGCTGTATCCAGGATTGGAGCCAAAGGAGCCTGCGTTGTATCCACCGAACGCGTTGTATCCGGAGTGACTCCCACTGGCAGCCACCGTGGAGAGGACGGCTAGAGCTGATAAAACCTGAAATGTTTTTGGTAATATTGATTATCCCTGTTACCACACTTATTTAGAAAATATGAAATCCTTTTTTTTTATTATACCTTGAAAGAAATCATTTTTTGATAGTTATTTATGCAGCTTTGACTTGCTGAATCTAGAGATGTTCACAGTATGATCTAAGATATTTTGAGGATCTTTTTATATCGTTAGACTTGGCCCTCCCACCGAGAGACGAGAATCGAAAACCTTGGCTCGTGGGCAGGTATCGCTGATCTACAGAAATGTGACGAGTTCTGATTGAACATTCCATTTCAGTCAAATCAATACAATACTCAGCAATATAAAACATAATTCAAACTCACGAAAAGTTACGAAATGAAAGAAATATTTTTGACTTCGATTAAGAGGTAATATGCAAATCTAGATCTGAGCGTGGAGCTCACTGACTGTTTACCTTAAATAGTTTTTGGCACAAGATTAATTTACAGGTGTAACTGTAAAATCGTACATCCCTTAAAAATATATTCTACTTAAGAAACAGAGCATTCCCCATGCAAGTCGTTAGTCAGTTGGTGTTTTTTTAATTTACCATACTATAAGTTGACTAATCAGCTTGTTGGAAGAGTCTTTTTTGCGATTCCACTATGGGTTTATCATTCATTTATTCATTTTAAGAAGACTAACAGCGAAATAGTAACAAACTAGTGACAAAATTAGTGATAAAATTGAAAAAATAAAATTCTTACTAATGGTAATAAACATTATTTACTTTCCTTTTTATTTAATTATAAGTCTCCGCCAAAAGGTAAACAAATAAAAGCAGATACAAAACTAGTAATTATAAAAAATAAAATTTGAGTTTCTTTGTAAAAGTTGTTCTGTTTCATAATTACGTTTTCGTTTGTAATGATTTTAATTAGAGTTTTAATTTGATTTTGCAGTTACAACCTTCATTTCATATACGAGTAGGCTGTAAAAAATGTGCGTTTGAAATTTTAAGGGGTTACTCAGAATCAAGCATAGAATATAGAAAAAATATTGAAAAATTCTGAGCTACAATTTTTTTTTTCAGTTTCCCATACAAACTCTTGATTACTATTCAGATTTAGTATGGTATCCTTAAAATTTCAAATGCACTTTTTAAGACCCTGTATATTATAAATAATAATAATTTACAGGAGAAATCCCACACGGCCATCTGGCTCCAAACTAGGAATGTACTATGGGAACCAGAGACTGATATACATACATATATATAGATATAATATAATACACCCAGACACAGAGCAAACTAATCTTTTCATCACAGAAATGTTTGCCCTTGGTGGGGATCGAACCCACGACTCTATTCGTCTCTAAGTTAGGTACCTAGGTATTTTGTTGGTGCGTTTAATTAAAGCTGCAGAAAAATCACCTCTTGTGGTTTAGTCACTTAAGTCGCAGGATTGGATCTGAAATCCCGGAAACGGACCCGGAATCTGCGGCTTGAGTTAGTGAGGGCAGATGTATCGGAAAGAGCGATCTAACTAAGGAAAATGGAGGACGTCGAAGATCAGACAAAGTGGAAAAGATTATTTCGAAAGTAGACCCTGACCTTGTCCGGGATAATGGTGGCTATAAGAAATTAAGTGTAATTAAAGATTTACATGTTGTTAATAATTTAATGACTGAAGAGAAATTATAAAATCTTCTTTCAGAGAAGTAAAAATATACAGTTTTACCTATAATACAATTATATTATTTATTACTTTTTATCAAATGTCAGAAACGAAAGTTTGTTCTAAAATGTTTGAAGTAGCAACGTACAACGTCATAATTTAGTATTGTCGTTTCCATACTTGTTACGTATAAATAAAAAATTGCAAATGTAATGAAATTCCAAGCTAGTAAGTTTTCTATTGTCTCATTAAAATAGCTATTTAGATTTGGCATTATCTCACCTGATAATAAGTTATGACTATGCCTATCTTCATGTCGGAACACATCAATGATATTAACATGGCGGCAAGACTTAGTTAAGATGGTGGTAGGTAGCCAGGTGGGCTCAGAAAATGCCCTATCACCAACCAAACCGAGTTCTACAAAGTTGAACTCCGCCGGAAATCGATCCCACGTCCTCTTGGTAAAATCCAAGCGTACTCATTACACTATGAAGGCGGTTTATAGTATACGGCGGCTACTATTATACATATAGGGTCCTTCTAAAATACCTGAAAAAAATGTAACAGTGGGTTCTACTCGTGAAACTGAGCAACTTTCCTCAAGGACCCTATACTCAATTCACAAAAAAATTTTTGGACTTCCCATACAAAATTGCCGGATCAGTTCGTCCCTCGCACGACTAACTGCCCTATCTCATTTTTCGTTAGTTTTTAAAAACAACCCTATTTCAATTAGATAAAGTCCAATCTCAAATAATGTCATGAGATAGGGCAGTTAGTCGTGCGAGGGACGAGTTGATTGATTAGTATGGGAAGTCCAAATTTTTTTTTGCGAATTGAGTATAGGTTTCTTGCGGAAAGTTGTTCAGTTTCATGAGTAGAAGCCGTGGTTAAATTTTTTTCAGGTATTTCATAAGGGCTCTATATAATATAGATCATATACCCAGCTAAGATTATTCCTTCTGCTACAAGGTTTGCATCCGAAAAGTTTCACTTTTGCAGTTAGGTACTGTTCCTATGTTTTCCGTATCCCTACATATAAAAAATCGATGTTTCGTGGTAGTTTTCGCTATCAAGCCTCTAAGTGTTGGAACGATCTTCCACCACCGCTTCGTTTTCTCCCATCAAAATCGGCTTTCAAAGAACAACTTCGCGATTACTTTCTTTTAAATCAAAAGGCTGATAGTGGAACTATCATGGGATAAGAAACCATGTTACTATGCTTGTATATACAGGGTATTAAAAAAGTGCGTTTGAAATTTTAAGGGGTTACTCAGAATCAACTTTGAATCAAGGAAAAATATTGAAAAAATCAGCTCTTCAAATTTTTTTCAGATTTTCATACTAAATCTGAATAGTGAATCAAGAATTTGGAAAAGTGAAAAAAAAATTTGAAGAGCGGATTTTTTAGATATTTTCCCTGGATTCAAAACTTCATTCTGAGTAACCCCTTAAAATTTCAAACACACTTTTTTAACACCCTGTATAATTATTATGATAATATATTTACAAAACTTTCATCCACATTTGTTATTTAGTTATTACAATGTTATATTATTTTATTGACGTTTATCTATCTATTTGTCTTCTTGTTGTGGCTTTCATTATCTGGCAGTATATTGTTATGTGTACATTTTCTATCTTTATCTATTATATACGTTATTGTTACCCACTGAGGTGCGGACATCTCCTCAATGTGTGGTCGCGGCAGAATAAACAGCGTAGTGGAGACAGTAGGTATATGTCTCCTCTACATATGCTGAGCCGAGACCCTTTACGCTGATGTGGCTAAAAATATAGTTTATTATTTAATAAGTATTTTTATATGATAATAATATTATTTAATTAGATTTTAAGTATGATTGTTTTTTTTATAATAACCTAAGTTTTATGTATCGTGTAATTGTTTTGTAGCCAGTTGGCGTAATGAACTTTTTTCTTTCTTCTTCTTTCTCTTTCTTTCACTTCAAACGGTCCAGTGTATGTAATAAATAATATCATTTTCAGTAAGTAGGTATTATTTGTATTTCCTTGTTGAAGTAGTGTTGATGCTTTAGTGTCTTATCCGTCTCTTAGTAAACTCGAGTGGGGTCACTTTAAGTCGATTCCAAGTTTGTAAAAATGGATTATTTGATCAAATATTATATTGTATATTTCGCCGTTTCAAAACAGGCTTGACCGTGTAACTTCAGGACTCCTGAAAATGAAAGCGTATCGGGCGTTTTTGGTGGCATCAGACAAACTGATCTAACGGTTATCCATCCGATTCAGTTTATTCGTAGTTATTACATAGTAGCTTACAAATCAGCTAGCCCGTTTGAAACATGGAAAATTTTAGATGAAAAACGTTCTATGAAAATTTATGAACGTGAACAAACTTTCAAAGCTGGTAATTTTAATTGCTGTGTACTTTGCTAAATTCTGAAAAATCTATTCCAAAGTATGAAATTCTCCACTCTTAAATAAAACGTAAGTTATTCGCAGACGCGATTAGGTACTCTTTAACCAAAAGTTTCTGGTTTAAATCCTTGTCAAAGGACACTTGATCTTTTCGTGGCTTATTTCTTATTTCTGATTAAAAAGTATGTACAAAGGTCGCGATGTCTGATGTCTCTATCATCATCATCAGCCAAAAGAAGTCCATTGCTAAACAAAGACCTACGTCTCTATAGGTATATTAGGTGTAAATCTAAATGCCCAACACGTAACCGCATCCGCAACAACAGATACAATACCTTACGTAAAACTGGCATATATCCTATAAGATGGCCCTACATGAGAAGAGAGGATTAATACATGCTTTCACTATAGGAAACAAAAACTTCATTTACAGGTACAATAAAATCTTGTCAAAATTTATTGAAAACAATCTTATTTTGGTTGGTTGTCCTTTTATGTAATTTAATCTTTTGAAATCTTACTTGTTATTTTATCATCGACGGCATTATGGAAACGGCAACCTTTTTAAGAGGAAAGGTTATAAGAGCAGGTACGCCTAGACTAAATAAGTGCTTGATTGCTTGGTATCTTCGATAGTACGTTTTATTATTTATAGCGCCCATCTTTTGCATCGGGTGTTAGTTATAAATGTAAGACGTTCGTCGAACAACTAAAAAAAAATCTTTTTTAAATTAATATTATACTTACACATACATATAGGGTGTTATATAAAAAGAGAACAAATTATATTCGATCGTACTTTATTTTTGCTATTAATTATAAATTATAAATATAAGTTAGTATAGTATAAGCTATAGGTATTTTACGTGGTATCACAGTCCGCTTGAGGTCCAATTGACAGAGCCAGTCGATAGAATCACAATCCGCAAAAAATCAAACACGAGTGAAACACATGCAGAAATTCTCAAACCGGAGTTATAGTTGAATTACACCATCTTCTATTAACATCACTGAAAACTTGGTCATAGAATAGAAATACAATGTAACTTTTGATTTTTTCTCGAAGAGGGGGCGCTATGGGTTGTTATAAAGCTCTTTCACTTTTTGTAACTTCTGCTGTGCCTCAGTGCGATTAAGTCGGTAAACTAATTAATGAGATCAGTAGTGATAACCGCTGCCCGACGATGACGATGACCCAGCGTTGTATGCTCCCTCACTGCAAAGAAAATATTTTTATGATTATGGTATATATTATGAGCTTTTAGGGAGCCGAAACCATCTAGGTTTTGCCTAGGACTGAAAAACCTGTTCATATGATGATGACAATGTGATTGACGCAGTTCTAGTCCTTTGGACTTCCTAGGGAAATCGATGTCATAACTGAATTAATAACAAATGGCACAGTGCGACTTGCGTAGTTGCGTCGATCACGCAGGTTTACTAACTACAGTCATGGTCATAACATATGTGGTCTTGACTGTAAGAGGCATTTATTTCGACAATTTCCTTGTTTCTTAGAGACTGTTTGAATTTTTTTATACTGCGGTTAACCACTACACTCGTAACAATCTAGACTTGGTCCCCTTGTGTGGAGTACAGCTTCTCGAATTTATAAGAATACACCCGTGCCCCAGCATTGGGGTCACAATGGGTTAATACGGACACTAGGATATCCGTTATACTTACGATGAAGGGTTGCGCTTGTTGAATTCGATGGACCTCAGTATAGCTTCTGGGATGGGCGGTGGAGTGGGCAGATGGGAGCCAACGGGGTGGAAGCCATTTTCGTCGGCGGTGTAGGAGAGCGAGATCTGCTGGCCGTCGGGCGCGCGGTATGAGAACGCGCCCTCCGCTGTCACCGCCGGGCCCTCGGGGCCCGCCGCGCGGGGCGCCCCGCTCTCGTGCGCAGAGATGCCATTGCCAGTTTCGTAACTGAAAAATACTTTTTCTTCAGGAAAAATTACTACGATCTTCTTTCATCCTAACTCAGAACAAGAAAGTCAATCATTGCATTGTTCATCTTCCCGCAATGTGGACATATGGAAAGAGAGACCCGCACCCGAGAAAGCTAACAGAAATCAAAATTCAAACCTAGTTTAATGGTCAATATTTTTTGGTTTGGTCGTACATAGCACTGGCATCGCTAGCAGAGTAAGAACAAAGTAGATGTTAGATGTATAAAATAACATAGTTGTACATCGCTTCGAGTATATTTACGTACCGAGAAAAGCAGTACAGAATTTAGAAACCTTTGCTAGAGATTATAATGCATTAAAATAAAATAATAAACGAGAATTGAAAAGGATTGCAATAACACTGGTTAGTACTCTAATATATCAATACTATTATTTTAATTAAACTAACCAATACCCAAAAATATCAATACTCACTTGTAACTGTAAGTTCCATCACCATTGTTCACGTTGTCATATCTTAATATGGGAATGTTGGCACCACTGCCTCTGTAGACACCTGCGCCTGCGTTACTAAAGGCGCCACTGCTAGCGCCGGAACTGGCGGCGGAGTAGGCGCCTGCGCCACTCGCACCAAAGGATCCACCCCGGGGCGGTAAGTACTGCGGCTCCAGGCGGCCGCAGCACCCGATGGCTAAGACAGCCGAGATCACTGTGAACTGTAAAAGAATTTTGATTTTTTTGAGTGGTTGGGAGATGTTGATCACAATTTAGGAGGTACCAAATATGTTTACTGTTTTATTTGTTATATGTTTACTGAAGAAAAACCTTTTGCCGTGGGATTTTTGGTTCCATCTAAGACATTATCATTGCTTACCATAGGGTGAGATAATGCCAAGGGCTTACCAAAATTTGATTAAAAAGACTCACCGTAGCCTTATACATTATTGTTACAAATTTGTGTCTACACTTTGGTGTTCCGAAGTTTTCTGAATAATGTTAGTGTAGATGATGCTGTTTTATATCGGTGCGATTCGCCCTTTCTCGGCTGCTTCACCTTGTGCGTACACTATAGGATATTGAATTGTTCCAATAGCTGAAGATTGGTGAATGCCTAATTTGGGAAAGACAGAATTACGCTTTAGATTCAGTTCCGTTTATGGAATCTCATACGAGAGGGTTCAAACGTTGCGAAAGTGAACTCTCCAGGTGTTCAGAGCAATCGAACTAGAAATAGGTCAAATAGTGGCTAATGGTTTAGCTTTGAATCCAAAGAAAACGAATACAGGCTGTATAAAAACCTGCGTTTGTTTTAAGGGATTACTCAGACTCGTCAATTACATAGAATACAGGAAAAATATTGAAAAATCCAAACTACATTTTTTCAGTTTCCCATACAAATTCCTGATTCACTATTCAGATTTAGTATGGGAAACTAAAAAAATTTAGATCGAATTGTTTCAATATTTTTCCTGTACTCTATACTTGTTTCGGAGTAACCCCCTTAAAATTTCAAACGCACTTTTAAACATCCTGTATATTATACTAAAGCTCTACAAGCACTTTATTGTTTTCAATTTGATTTCAATTACTTATTATTAGTAATATTTATGCTAATCCACACGTGGTTAAGTAAAACGTGGTGTAAACTAGTGCATACTGAGTCCATAATAAATGAAAGAGGTCTTTTACAGTTCTCTGTTTTTTGCAATGGCTAGTTACAATAGAAGTTATACTTGCTTTTTAAGCATTATAAGAAAAGTATTATTTAATAGGACGGTAAATTTTACCAAAGAGCTAGAAGTTAAATCTTATCATTTCACATTAGATAACAGCAATAGCTTACCAATAATGGACAATAACAAACTTAGTTTAACATTAGAGATTTCCAAGTGGTCAATATTTGGTCTGTATATGAGTGGTAACAGTTAACTTTCTAGCTTCTGTATTCATTGCCATTTGCCACCGTTCACAATTCTCTTATAAAGTATATGTGTCGTGGCCAGATCATAGAATTGATCATTTCATGATGTGGCCGACCATTTCATGAAATGGTCGTATTTCATGAAATGGCCAGCTAAAACTGACCATATCGTTTAAACGTCAACGTTTAATGATATGTCCATCCACGTTTGGCCATATCATTAATGTAGGGGTTCCATTATATAAAAGGTTTAATAAAAATTTTAAATACGTTGAAAAGCTACTGGCATCTTCATGCCATGACATCTGGCAACAAATCTTGGTTAATAGAGAAATTATACATTCTTAATACTTACCTTTTAAGATTGATATCTACTAACCTATGAAACACTTACCGAACTTCAAGGTTTTTACAGTGCGCTCGTTTGTTGATTGACTTTCGAAAAATTATTGTAGTTTAGTATCGTAATGACATTAAACTTCTATTTTATTTTCAATTAGTGCATTATTAATAGCCTTTTTATTTTATTTTATTTTATTTATTAACTGTACTCCGCCATGATACATCACAAAAACAAAAAGATATATATCTAATGGGAAAATAGATTTGATTCTGTTTGAGTCACCGTTAGACAAATAAAAATAACTTATCATAGCATCCAGTATAATTTATTCGTGTTTTTAGTTTTTATGTAATGATGGATGATTACGCGATGAGCAGATTTGTTTGCTCTGTATGTAGATGTATTATATCTATATTTATGATATATGTAAATATTTAAACTTATATATGTATGTATTATGTATCAGTATCCATAATACAGGGAATCCTAGTTTGAGGCCAGATGACCGAGGTAGGTGTGCGTGGATTTTCGACATGATAAGTATTTAATTCATTTTTGTTTCTAGTGTTAATGATTATTTACTCACTTCATCACTATCTCAGCTGAAAAGCAGCCAGTCGAACAAACATCTCCATAAATTACCTCTGAGTATGATATTTACATACTAAAGTCCTATCGGGATATGTTTTTACAGGTTTCTCAGTTGATCATGATTTAGAATCTGTCTGTCTATCCGTCAATATCTGTCTAGCATGTAATCCTGTTTGCAACGAGATTAAATGATGAATGGCGTAATGCATCGAAAATGGAAATAATTTTAAAACACTTTTTGATTGATGGATAACATGGGGAAAATAAGAATAAGCTTGTTAATAAGTTGGACAAAAATAATATAATATAATATAATATAATATAATATAATATAATATAATATAATATAATATAATATAATATAATATAATATAATATAATATAATATAATATAATATAATATAATATAATATAATATAATATAATATAATATAATATAATATAATATAATATAATATAATATAATATAATATAATATAATATCTGGGACAAATCACACACGGTCATCTGGCCCCAAACTAGGATTCCCTGTATCTTGGGAACCAGAGACTGATATACATACACATATACTTTTAAATACATACATATATAGATATAATGCACCCAGACTCAGAGCAAACAATTCTGCTCATCACAGAAAAGTTTGCCCTGTGTGGGGATCGAACCCACGACTCTCGGATCAGAGGTCAGGATCACTAACCACTTAGCCACCGAGTCAGTCAATAATATACAGAATGTTACTCGGACCACTTGATTGGAGCTCTAGTTGTGCCACTATGTCGTCAAATCTTTGGTTCTACGGAGTTGCTGAAAGCCAGAAATAAATGGGTTTTAACAATTTTTTGAGTTAATTGGGTGATTTGCTATATAGATTGACCAATACTTTTTAGATATCATATTTACATATATAAAAATTATTATACAAAGTTTAATATGTTCTCTACCTAATTATTTTACTTGTGTAAGTTATACAAGAAACATACAAATCAAATAATACTGAACAAAGTTTATACAAAAAATAAATTAAATATTCTTAAAAATCAAATAAAAACAAAATTAGAATCATCATATCAAATCATAAACTCTTCATAGTAATAGATTCATTTAAAGGCTAGAACAGAAATAATGTATCGTTGTTTTCTAAGACTCTAAGTAAAGTAAAAACGATTTATAGTGCATTTACCCGTTTATCTGACGTTGTTTCGCAATTACCACGCCCATCTGGCCTCGAACTTAGCACTCTTGGCACTTCGCACTCCTGCGCACCCCGAAAACATCACGAATGGGCGTACACTGTTCCTTTTCTAGGGCTGTCTCATTGAATTTGCGTTTATAGCTACACTACTACTTTTAAGAATCATAAATTAACTTATATATTAGATTCAGATCACGATTTTTTTATATCTCTTTAGTGTTTTTGTGGAGCTTTGACTGATATATTTAGAGTTTAGACGCAGTAAACTTTGCGTTATGAATTTGTCTTTCGCTTGATATTTAATTATGTAAGATGTCTTTATGTCTTTGAATTAGCCCTTTAATTAGCAGAAAAGCGTAGACGTGACAAAACCCTGCTCTTGCCTCTCTTTATTATTCCCAATTTAGTTAGTATTGTTGACCAAGGGCGAATTTCTGCTGCGTACTAAGACTGTGACTACTTAGCTTTCTTACTATACCGGGCGTTAAACAATTGCGATTGAAATTTTAAGGGGTTACTCAAAATCAAGTATAGAATACAGAAAAAAAACCAAGCTCATTTTTTTTTCAGATTCTCATACTAAATCTGAACAGTAAATCAAGAATTTTTATGGAAAACTGAAAAAAAGTTTGGAATTTTTTTCCTGTTTTCTATACTTAATTCTGAGTAACCCTTCAAATGCACTTTTTTAACATCTTGTATACAGCCTACTTAGGCTCGCTTCTAATGCCACTGTATGCAGATTGTAACGTTAAGAAATATGAACAAAAAAATCTTCAAATATGCAGTAGGTAGTGACCCTAAAATAGCTTGAAGAGTTCATTCTCGGGACTTTTGATCTAAACTCGTGGAGCACCACTTGCGAAATTAGACTGAGCGTTTGTATATTTCAATAAGATACGAAATTCGATGTAATTTGCCTTAGTTACTAAAGGAACCTCGGTAAATTGTCTAACATTATTTGCCTCTAAATAACAGAATCGGGATGTTAGTCAACAAATATGCAAATAGGAAAATCGGAGCGTAGTTGTGTTAATATTTTGATTAGTTACACCACAGATAAGCAATATATCTAATAGAATACATTGTTAATAATTAATTGTTATAAACGTTTATACATATAACAAACAAATGGTTTCCGTTCATGCATCTTTGCTAAAATTCTGTTTCGTTAGGGAAAGCAATGATTCTACAATTATTTCAAAACGTAAAGACGTGATGCTCTCGTTGATGCCTTTCTTATGAAGGATTTCTGTTTCGTTAGGGAAAGCATGATTCTACAATTAGCCGTAGTTATGCCGTAACGATCCATCTGATTTAAAGTGGCATAACTATGGCCAATTATTTCAAAACGTAACGACGTGATGCTCGCGTTGATGTCTTTCTTATGAAGGATTGGAAATGCTTTCGATTATGAATATGAATATTTATTTATTTATTTATTTATTTACACTTTTTAGTACATAAAAACTACAAATAATTATAACTAGTACATAATTATGGAACTACTACTACTACTATTATGAATATGTACTTTCTATGAATATGAGCTTTCTGTATCTACATAGAAATTGATTTTTAACTGCTTATTTTTTTTAATATACATAAATGAAACAATTATTCCTTAATTAAAACCGTATATTTATACAATTAACTTGGTATACTATACTCAACATTCTGAAAAAATAATAATCTTTTTTCAGGTTTCTACTCGAGTACTTACTTTAGTACGAATTCCGATATATTATCATCATAATCAATGGACTCTGCATCTATTACTGACGATTTACTGCAGTGTCTTACAGTGATTTACTGATACATACATAAAAAATACACACAGTGTTTTCATTGGTCGAGATCTTGCGTTTAGGGTAGTTGAAAGGTCTTCCATTTACAGGTAGTTTAGAAACCTTTATATATTTTAAAGTTATGGTGCAAGAAAACAATAATTCAATTTATCAGTAAAACCTATAATAAATAAAGATTGCCGCTCAAATCTATCAGACACCGACGAGATTGCAATCCGAGCATAGCCTACGTTGTAATACAATCTGTAGGAACTGGAGCTTCCACGGATTGACCTAGAACAGATTCTAGTACCAAGAGCTTATGAAATGAGTATAAAGGTTTTTTGATCGGACTGCGGTGCTAACTGAGCTCGAAGTTGAACAAAAGGTCTGGACTTTTAAATGAGGAAACTGCATGTAAAGTTCAGTTATCACTCACTGCGGTTTGACTTAGTAGTGAGTTTGAAAATCGGAAATTCTTACTATTACTATCAATGTGACAAAATTATTTCGCTACGAATTTAAGCTCCCGTGATTTCCAAGGCCTTATCAAAACAGCTTGAACACTTCTGTAACGTGTTGATCACAAGCCCCATAGTGTCCAAACATCCGGACTTGGCTCCCTGATGTGCGCAGATTTGTCTTACCGAATTTGTTAAAAAACGAACGAACGAATTTAAGAGTTGTGCTTCACCTTTTCTTTACTTCATGCAGCACTGTACTGTAAATAATATTTTACTCGCATCTACAAATGTTTCGTTGATTTGTGTGTGACATAGGCAATGTGTAAAGACGACCAGACACTGTCAGTAATATTGACAGTATTTTTACATAAATATCAATCCATCATTATTTAACGTCAGACCTTCATTCCAACAAATATACTGTCAATACTGAAAATACTGTCAATTTTACTGAGATCTGGAATGCCAAATAGAAAAATAGAATAGAATAGAATAGAATAGAATAGAATAGAATAGAATAGAATAGAATAGAATAGAATAGAATAGAATAGAATAGAATAGAATAGAATAGAATAGAATAGAATAGAATAGAATAGAATAGAATAGAATAGAATAGAATAGAATAGAATAGAATAGAATAGAATAGAATAGAATAGAATAGAATAGAATAGAATAGAATAGAATAGAATAGAATAGAATAGAATAGAATAGAATAGAATAGAATAGAATAGAATAGAATAGAATAGAATAGAATAGAATAGAATAGAATAGAATAGAATAGAATAGAATAGAATAGAATAGAATAGAATAGAATAGAATAGAATAGAATAGAATAGAATAGAATAGAATAGAATAGAATAGAATAGAATAGAATAGAATAGAATAGAATAGAATAGAATAGAATAGAATAGAATAGAATAGAATAGAATAGAATAGAATAGAATATAGTATTGTAAAATAATACAAACTGAAGACTCAGAAAAGTCCTTGAACTTTTAAGCTTGTTTCTTTGTGAACACTATTTAGTTTATTTATTTATTTTTGCAGCCTTTATAAAACTATGATAATGACTTTGAGCATGTAATGTGATATTAAAAACCTCTTTGTACAAATCAAATAATTGTGTATTCCTTTTCCCAAATATATGAGAGTTTTTCTATAGTTTGAGAGCCGTAAATAAATATTGTCGAATTGACTATGGTCTTCATGGAGGAAGCTGTTCAGTTTCTTGTATTAAGTTTATTGAAATGAATAAATTGATAATTTTTACAGTTATTTTATTGTATAGTAGCTCCTAAAAAGTCTCTATATTTTTCTGTCTCTACACCTAAGTACATAGAAATTCCTTGAATGAAACAAAAACAACTCCTTTATCAATGACATACCTAGTTGACATGACGTATTCATCGTCAGTTGTCAAATAGCTTACCAAATCAAAACACGATTTTATTTTGATGATTTCTTATTAGGTAAAATTTTATGAAAACCCTTCCTTTAAATTTATATTTTTAGTGTAGTTCCGATCAAAATAAATCCGTCAAGATGATGATCCCAACGTGTACGATTAAATTTATAGAATTAGTAAGTATTTACGAACTGATAATAAGTATGTAAATATGGTCCAGGTAATGTCTCAAAAAAATACTTGCGTTGAAGCAAAGCTGGTCTACTGGTCTGTTCCCACTTGCGTTTTAGCTTTTATTTTTTTGGTTCCCCATACAAAGATAGACCAGACAGTTTGCATCTTATAATTTTTCACACGCCACATATGGAGGCCAAGTCCGGAATTACCCAAGGAGGCGTACCCCAGCATGAGAAGGTTTTTTAGCTGTCTGTAAGGCCTCTGACATGGTTTAACGACTGCCAACTAGTGATAACAAGAGGCACTAACGACTTTACTTATTATACTTTGCGAAGCACGAAAACGGTCATGGATCAGTGCGTTAGCGTAGCCACTTCGATCACGACGAATCGATGGATCGATGACTGGGTTGGACTGTAAGTGGGAATAAAATGGTGACTACCTTTTATTTTAAAACAGGTGTTAGCGACAACATGCCTAGTGCTGCACCAGTTCAGCTACGACTTGACAGACGTGCCCACACTGATGCTGTGCTCTGGAACATATGTGGGTTTCGTGGTGGTGCTAACAGGAGAAATAGTGGGTGAGGTTGCCACAATAGGTATATAGTCACATTTTAATTTCCATTTTTTTGTGTACACTCTCGATTCGCCCAAGATTTGAATTTGTTCGTCATGGTACCTGGTACGATTCTTTATCTCTCAGTTGGTATATACAAATATAATAGATATAATTGAATAAATATTAAAAGTCGCATTTATACCGTTTTATATTTGTTACTTTTAAAACTATTATAATTTCTAGGTAATTAAAAACCTCATAAGTATTATAGAAGTTAGAATACCCTTGAATGAATGTACATCTAATTGTAAAATTTTAGGAGAGATAGTGTACGCTCCGCTGGATCTAATTCAAGACATTTACTTTGGTATACTCGGCCTCGGCATGTTTTCCATTTGCGGTGGTCTGATCCTCTCCAACCGGCTCTCGGAGTCTACGCTGCCGAAGACTGGAGACCCGAACATGGCTCTCATATGTGGCGCCCTGTCTTTGCTCACCGGTGTTATATTTCTTTTTGACCTGAGCCTGGCCTACCTGGACGCGGAGGTTCTGGATGAGGAAGGCAGTGCATATTAAGGTGATTATTTTTTGGTAAAAGAGAACAAAGGTTTTATCATGTAAACATGGTGTAGGAAGTGAACGGTATAAATGCGACTAGAACAAAAACTCAACTAGAAGTAGTAGGTAGTAAAATCATCACAATAAAATCCCTGCCACATGGGTGACTTTTATAATTGTGTTGGGTTGTCGAGCCGCTACCTGTGCGCGCATTCTATGTCTTCTGGTCCTTGAATAATAAAACTAATGAGAGTAACGAAACTAAAACTGCCATGTTGATAAAAGTCACCTATGTCTGCGGGACGGCTTAGTAATGTAGGTACAAATGTATTTTTATAGGTAGCTTGACATGCACTACAGATATTAATTTTAGACAACTGTATTAACTCTTTTCTTTAGAACTCATTCTCAGTTCATGCAAAAGAACTGTACCGAATTACTAAACAAAGCAGCAATGAGAAATGGCACATGCGTTTATAAAATTTTCAAAACAGCATTGCGCGTAAAACTTCAACCATCGATACCCACTCCTAGCTGAACTCCTTCTTACAGCTGCTACGTTGAAAACCGTATTTCGTTTGAAGGAGTACCTTATTAACAGCATCCTATGTTCTCAGGTGAAATAGTATCAGCAGCGCCGGACGCCTACGTGGATGGGTGGTGGTCTGCGACCGGCAGTGCGCTGTTCGGCGCGTGCGCGTGGATGACGCTGCGCTCCTGGCACGATGTGCCGGTGTGCAAGCGCCGCACTATGGCGCACTACACCGCCATCTGCGCTGTGGTCACCGCCATACTGCTCGCTGTGGATGCGCTCATTGCGTTGTGCACGGCGCACAAGGACTCGGACGAAACGACGTCGAGGTTTAAGAAGCCATGTACTCAGTGCTAATATTCACATTTTGTTAAATAAATGGGTAATTTAATCATGCAGGCCATATTATTGTCTATGTTAACTCTAGCTTATAAACACCAAGCAGGGGTTGTTCCACTTCTTCTTCTTTTCGAGTCGATAACAAACCTACTTAAATAGTCTCTGTCCAAAATTCAGCCACGCGAATCGCACTGTCCGTAGCACGTTTCAGATCTTCCTGCGTGCAGTGGTTTGGGAACGCAGGGCACGACCTCAAATGCTCCAATGTTCGGGAAACTGCGCCACACTTACACTCCAAGTTGGAACCGTCTGAGAATCCCCACCTGAACAGATTCTCCTTGCTGCGGCCAACCTGCGTGCGAAATCTATACAAAGACTTCCCGGTAAGTCATGGTAACTCATGTCCAGGTGGCGGATTTTGAGACGGTGGGACGAAATGTCTAGGGAGAGCGGCACTCTCTTGCCATATCCAGCCATATCCACTAAAGAACATGAAATCTCCGAATCCAGCCAAAGCTTCGCGACTTATCAAGACTTGAAATAATTAGACATAGGTACATGTAACTGTCTGTCTACATAAATATAAGTAATAAACCAAGTGATATTTTCATAGCTCTGCCTTCTAAACATTATCGTAATAGGGTAAACATTCTTGATCACGACATCTATTAGTTTATAGTAGTAGTTCTTTGTTCATTCACGAACTCATGTTTCGAAGTACGCTTTGTTACGAGGCACATTCGTTGTCGTAAGAAACAAAGTTATTAAAGTACAAGTCAAGTCTGACAGAGGGAGTTGCTGTACTATTTATGTTATGTTTATTGTGTATTGATGTATGGTTCATTCCAATCAAAAAAAAGCAAAAGGTGAACAAACATAGTATGTAGATGACATTGACATGTGTCAGTTCCATAGTAAGTTTGTTTACGTTTTGCTTTTTTTTGATTGGAATGAAGTATAGATATTTGGCTCTATTTATCATCATTTAACTTTAATTTATCAGTCGTGGATTTAATGGATGTTTGCAAAAGTATTTGTTTTGTTGTTTTGATTTTAGTACTGACTCAAGACTGACTCTATCACGATGTGCTCTAGCAACATTAAGGTGTTCTCATTATGCCGATGATGTTGAGGGTAGTTGCAGCCAATCAGGTAGTAAACTGCTAGTTACTTGCGTTACTTCTATTGAAATGTCAAAAATTAAATTTTACTTTAAAAATGTTTTATATCTGGTAGTTGACTACTAGTCATTTGAGTTACTTTTTATCAAATGTCAAAAACGACATTTTGTTCTAAAAATGTTTGAAATTTTGAACGATGACGTCATTGTTCAATATAGTAGTTTGCATACTTATTACGAATTTTTTATAAATTAAAAATTGAAAATGTAATAAAAATGAAAGTGATTTAGTTTTTCAACAATTTCAATAAAAGAGCTATTTAGTGAATAATATTTCGAAATTAATTTTTAATGCAGTCAACTCCCGGATTGTAAACATTGACGTTGACGTCACAATTCAACGTAGTAGTTTACATACTAATTAAGATTTTTTTTATAAATTAAACACTTTACATGCATGCAATGAAGATCTAAGCGGATTTTTTTTCTTCAGTTTCAGTAAAAAGCTATTTAGTACCGAATAAATAGTAAGTTAATTTTATCGATATCCAAATAGTACAAGTGGTGCTAATTGATGTGTTTAACAGGCCTCAATGAAGGCCTCTGAGATAAAGTCATCATTACTAGGCGCTAACTATTAGACAAATTTCTACGTCTACCCTCTAAGTGTTGGAACAAATTCGCCATCGGTTAGAACAGGCCAGAAGGACCAATTCCAATTCTTGTGAGTTATTTTAAATTGAGCTTAAACCAGACGTTTACGTGACCGGGCGTATAATGTTTATTAGGTGGTTTCGTCCAAGGATTAAACATAATTAATCAAAGTAAAGATATTTTTTGCATTTTTTTTAATATACAATTCCTTTGGCCTTGTATCGCGGCTATTGCGCAAGATATGCTAGGGTTATGTTACGAGTATGAATAGATAGATATGATATAACTTAACGATCTTGTTACAGAATATACCTAGCATATAATAGAAGGTGAGATTAGTGTTTTACATTATATAGGGGCCTTCTAAAATACCTGATTTTTACAGTGGCTTCTACTGTATCAAGGAACCTATTAAACTTAATTCGCAAAAAAAATTTTTGACTTTCTATAAAAAATTGCGATTCAATTGATCAATTAGTATCCAAAAATTTTTTTGCGAATTAAGTATAGGTTCCTTTTTTTCAGGTGTCGTCCTTTTAGCCTGGCATCCTTTTAGCCGACTTCCATAAAAAAACGAGGACTCAATTCAACTGTTCGTTTTTTTTGTATAAGTCACGCAATATTTTCGTTGATTGTGAACAGACTTCAACTATACTTTTGACATCGTCTCAAATTGTATTAAATTCAGTGCAGTATACTTATTTAACAAATTACCGAAAACAAAAAAGCATAGAGCTATAATTAATTAATAAACAATACTGATGCCATATAATTTAATAATTTAATTTAGTGAATTAATTGAATTATATCACCACCGCTCAGTACCTTAAAGGCTGTTCCGTCCATGTTACCACAGTCACGTACTTACAAAAATGTATAAAAACAATTGTTGTGCCCTTAACCTTTTGGACCTTGAGTTAGATGATTACCTTGATTTGGATGATTTATTATTTGGAGGCAAACTGTTTGATTCAATATCTACGGCGTCGTAACGCCTACATACAATTTTTTAAGATGAGGTATTTTAAAATCTTACGTACCAAAAATAATATGGGACAGCGAGTGATTACAAAACAGATAGAGTCGCTTGTTATGGATTTTCCAAATGAGTCAAAAACTAATTAATTAGGTACATACAAACCTCCCAACAACTTCCTAAAAGCTTAATCATATTTAAATGAATATTAACATCACATATTTTCAGTTCTGCTTTTCTTACAAAATTATACACTGGCTGCCACACAATGCACAGCCCAAACTGGTAGGTCTAGAAGCAGGTGTTTTGCGGAAGGGCGATTTTTAGTTAGCTGTTTGTGATTTAAAAAAATAATAAAATCACATATTTTGGAAGCCCTGAATGAAAGGAAATATTATCGTACAATATATCTTATCCTTCAGAGTTTTGCTCAGCATTTTGCTTTATCATGCAGGGATTGCTTACAAGCTATTTATAATTAAACTACATACACAGTTAGCAGCTGCTCAATTAATATTCAGGTGTATATATTCAAATTTTCAAGTTTGCGTTCTATGCCAGTGTGCGTACGTTCTATCAGAGACAAGTTCTATGTTAGTCAGTCAGTGTGTCACGGTATTACTTTACGAGATTGATAAGATATATCGTATTGTGTTACTGGAATTCGGAAACGTACCTTATCGCGTAGTATTGACGAGTTTCAAGCAAACCGGACTACTATTTATAGGTATTACACATTTACCAAGTTTTAATAGCTGTTTTATGCGGTGGATACGTAATAATTTAAAACGATTTAATCTGTCCCCTGTTTGCAGAATTACTCTGAGTTTGATGTTCATATTTTGTTTGTTACTCGACTCGATTTCGTCAGAATAACGTGTTTATTTCGAGGGTGACAAAACTTCATTCTATAGTAAGGACATAGTAGACGTACTATTTAGGACAGATATAGAAAATTTAGGTCGGGTCAGTCACTTCACGCAGGGGTATTTTGTAGTAGTGGGAGTGTTTTGGTAAAGGTGACATCATTGAGAAGGGGACGCTTTTGCAGGGAATCGACTCGTTTTGTTTTGTAGCATGACCACACTGTTAATAAAAACGTGGATAAATACACATCTTTATCAAATACCTATATTGGTAGTAATATAAACTCTGTGAGAATTGCAAGCGTCTACCTGTTGCTATTGTTAAGATCGAGCAAAAAACGCAAAAAAAGACACGTAGACTTTTTAGTAGGGGAGCCTTTTTTTTTCTTATTTGTTGTTATAGCGGCAACAGAAATACACACTGAAAATTTTAACTGTCTACCTGTTACGGTTCATGAGGCTGATATAGCCCGCTGCCAGACAGAAGGACGGACAGACGGACGGACGGACAGCGGAGGCTTAGTAATAGGGTCCCTTTGTTCTTTGGGTACGGGCCCCTTAACAACCCATGCCTGAGGGCTATCCCATGTTAAATCTTTGTTTTACGACTTAGCTGATTTGCGAGAAATGTTTAAGACTCGTCATACAAATCTATTAGCTGTTTGGCCAATTTTATATGGAGATTTCAATATTTTTTGCGAATTCAACAATATTAGGACCAAAGTTGTTCAGTTTGATGATTAAACTTCAGTTAACGTCTCCTATACTCTATTTTGTTACACAGAGGTGTAGATAGGTATTGTCAGCGTGTCCGCCATAGAAGAAGGTCCTGGCCTCACAAACAGCATGGTCACGCCAGCCAGCGTGATCTCATCCCCCGCCATTCAGCGGCATCGTCGTAGCGGCACCGGCGGCGCGGCACGGCATCGACACGCGAGTTCTCACTCCGTACCGAACGAATTCCGCGTCTGAGTCAGTCAACGCCGACAGTTCGCTCTACGCACTCGCCGCTCGCCAGTGTAAACGAAACCTAGTTTTCTGTGTATTTTTGGAGGAATTCGCAAGTAAACAATATGGCTATCAGCAGATTGTCCATCATCAAGTTTCTGGAGCTGGTAAGTTAGCTTTTTATTGGTGTAAATATGGTAGTGCGCCGTGTAAACAAAGATGCGTGTCGCGCGGGCACGCGAGGTGTATGTTTTTTGTTATGGTGTTAGGTTCGTGTTTTAATAAATGCAAACTATTTTTGGATTCGTGTGAGTGTGAAGAATGCATCTCGTTTACTATATTCGGAATACATGTACTTTCGTTTTATGCCTTAAATACATAAAAAATCTAATTCGTTTATAGGTAGGTAGGTACCAATTTTTAGGTTTTAAATCTGAGTAGTTATAGGTATGATGGTTTAGTTAGGTGAGTTGTAGTTAGATTTATAAAGTTTGGAGCGTTAACGATATTGAAAATAATTATGAGATGAAAAATTAACTAAATACGAGCACTTACACCAACCCAATATTTCTTAACATCCTTTTCTATTCTTAGTTCTTACCCAACCTGTTATCTTAATACCCAAACATATTAACCTTATTCGATAACAAAACGATCCAAGAAAACAATTTCAAAATAGGTATATCAAAGAACCAACATAATTTTGGCTGTTTACGAGAATCTACACACACACACACACACACACACACACACACACACACACACACACACATACACACACCTTACTCCTTAAGAAGACTGGTTTATCAACTTTGGGAAGGGCTTGCGCTTGGTCCTTAGTGCTGTCTCTCTCCCTCGAGAGTGGGAGTGCTCTGAGGGAGGAAGATAAAACATGAACCAGTGGACCGATTAACAACGACACTGACCCTTTAATGCGCTTGAGACGGATGTTTTTGTAACTATCCCTTTTTGGACGGTTACAATTTAAAAATAACTGTCAAATTATACGGAAATTGTGGAATTAGTAGTACCTCTATTGTTCTATTATATCGATGACCTCGAATAAACTAATTACAAAATTTAAAACTCAACATCAATGTCAGTTAAGTCTAATTTTAAGACCTTACAGCTCAAATGCTTGGATCCATTGTAGCATTTCACTAGATAGTTTGTAAAAGGCAATAAACAATGAAATAAACATACCTATTATGCTCACATACATACATCCATCCGAAAAACATTACCCTGTTCTTGGAAGCACAATCTTAAACGTACCTCTATTTTATACATAGTCCATTGCACTGGGACAAAAAGTGCCCAAAAAGGCACTTTCAAAAATTTAAATATTACAAATTCACACAATAATCAAGTATTATATATTTATCAATCGTCACCAAGGAAAATTGGTAACCACATACCTATTTAAAAAAACTAAGTGACGTTGAAAACTGACGAACAAATGTACTCTCACTTGTCTTCAACCTAGAGTACTTATACCTATGAATAAATAAAATAAAAAACGCTATAGGTACCTTATTGTTGAGAAAATAAAAGGTTGACTATCGACATTTATCAATTTGCATAAAATTATACAGAACATTAAATGACTAACTCTGTATGACCTCATGCTGTGTTCAAGTTCACTGAGTTACCTATCTATTTTCTGTGAGGTAACTAACTTGCTCATTGTAACCTCTAACTAAAGTAACTAAGTAGGTACCTATACTTCATTCCAATCAAAAAAAAGCAAAACGTAAACAAACTTACTATGGAACTGACACATGTCAATGTCATCTGCATACTATGTTTGTTTACATTTAGCTTTTTTTTGATTGGAATGAACCATACTAACACATATCGAAAGATGTGGGCGTTGTTCATAATCTAAGGGATTGTTGCTATAAATATTGTAGATATTAATAATAACAATAGGTAGGTACACAATAATTCGATATTAACCTATTTTTTGAACTCTGTACGGGAAATCTATGTACCTAAGTCTGAAAACTTTCTGCTTCATGAGTCACACACTGCATAGTGGTTATACATATTTAGTAACTTTCTGAATACAAATACATATATTTATGTACTAAACATGCAGTCTTCCAGCTTCCAGTCATATCATAAACAACAACCCAAGAATGAAGTTAGATATAAATATAGATACTTATGTTTGAGTGATAAACTTTACTGAACTGATAACTGCACATATTCTTGAAAGTTACAAGTGTTATACACACACGCACGACTAACTCTCCTATCTCATTTTTCGTAAGATTTTAAAATCAATCCTATTTCAATTAGTTAAAGTCCAAACTCAAATAATCCATGTTATGAGATAGGAGAGTTAATCGTGCGAGGGACGATATGTATTAGTATACACACATACCCATACACATACCCTTTTACGAGATGTAAATTAGGAACCCCAAGAAACTTTAAATTAGTGATGAAACAATTACAGGTTAACAATTACAATTATTTCTTGAAATAATTGCCAATTACAATTATTGAAATTAAAAATAAGTAGTTTTTTAATCATATTTAGGAGTTACAGTGTTTTAATAAAATTACCTGAATTGTTAAAAGACTATGTATAAAAAAGACTCAGTACCTACGGGACCTAAAACATGACATAATATTATGACCCGTCAAAATCCAAAAGCTATAATAATATGTTTTATGTCGTTAAACATTTTTTTTAATGGGAAATAAATTTTTACTAGATTTTTATTTAAAAATCATCTTTGAGTTCTCAGGCATCATGTCAAAAAAGAGTGTCCAAATAGTGTTTCTCACTTTCAACATTAGTGAATAGAAACAATAGAATAGAAAACATTTAGGAGTGTTTCAATAAAACCCAAGATATAAGAGTAGACTTGAAACGAGTTCCGCTGGAAGCCTTACCAATTTACACTTATATCTTGGGTTTCTTTGAGTCATAAGAGGACCACTATTTAGGCACTATTTTTTTTACATGTAAAAACCATTGGTGCAGTATTTTGAGGATGAGGCTTCTAACGAAACGTTTCGCTAAAGCCTAATTGAAAGACTCGATTTTCTCTAAAACTACGATGGCGCTTTTTCCCTTTGGACAGTATTTGGCATTATAAGAATTTCGAAATTCTATATTATAGTGAGTGAGGCTTCAAGCCACATATTTTAATAAAAAAAGTGCTAATCATAATAATTGTTTAAATAATTGTCATAAACGTGACAATTAATTGTTAAAATGCTATTCATTGTCATTTTCAATTAATTGTAATTGTTTCGTTACTCACTCACTACTTTAAATCTAATTCAAATCAAAACGTTTTAGCACTGAAAAATCATTTTCAAGAAACGTACGACAGATTAAATTAAAAACAAATCGACTGATTTTTAGGACTTTTTTCAAAGAACTTCAAATACAAAAACGACTTACATAAAATTTTGACAAAAAATAATCTGGAGTATTAAAATATGTATCTTTGAGCCTATTATGACAGAAATCGGCTGATTAAAATAGCGAAAGATTTCACAAAAGTGTATGATGCGTACAAAAGCAGATTGAGTGAAGTTCTCTCTTTTTTTCACGGCCTTGGATTTTTAAGTAGCTTAATGAAATTGACATTTTCAATGCGCTAGAAGGTTGCAGAGGCATGGGACCTATACATTTTTTAATTTAAGAAGTTAGATGCTTTATACATTCTTTTAAATTGTATTTTTTCCTCTCCTAGTACCTACAAAGTTCATACTACGCGTCCACGTGTGGATCCAACATGAATCCAACCAATCGGGGGACCTTGGGCTTTGTTTTGTGCAAGTAAATTCTAAGTTGAAAACTCTATAAGTAAATGAATAGATCGAAGCTCGTATATATCCGTATATTCTACAGCTGGGGCTTTGAGCTAATCTGTATGACCAATGAATAAGCAAAATTGTTGGCTATAATGTTAATCATTCAAATACCATTGATTGAATTGACTGAAATTTTGCAGCTTTGTGTTGGCATCGAGAGATTAATAGCAAAGCAGAAATAGCACGGGCGCAATGCATTTGGGTCATTACTGTATTGCTGATTGACTCTATTGCCATCTTGATCATCTACTTCCTTAGCTAGATGAGTCACCTGTTGTGTATGAGAACACCACTCAACTTTAACTCAAAGATTAGGATTTTACGAGGTTATATTTAACTCGTTTATATTTAACTACTAAGTTTGACTGACTCGATGGGTCTGTGTTTAATGCTCCTGACTAGTGATTCTTGGCTTCCATTCTCATCCAGGGCAAGCATTTCTATGATGAGCAGATTTGTTTATTTCTGTGTCTGAGTATGTTATTATTAGTGATCGGAAATTCGGATGCAATTTCGTTTTTAGAGAGAATATTATGGATATGTCTTTCCCAATAAATTTATAGATTTTCATAGAAAAAATTCCCGGGATACCGGGATCGTAAAAAAGAGTTGGAATTCTAAATTGTAATGATCTGATTGTAGTGAATGTTGATCTTATTGAAAATTTTATGTATGCTATTATGTGTTTATATCCACAATTTATTTTATATACATAAGGTTACCGGTAATACTTGTAGGAGGTGATAGGGGGGCTAAAATGTGAAACATTTAACACTACATATGTATGGTCAATAGTTTCCAATTCTATTCAAAACGGCATGTCCATATTATGCTAGCACTCCAATTTTAGGTATATTTGCATCCGAATTTCCGATCACTAGTTATTATATTTAAACTTACGTATTTGTATTATAACAGTCTGTGTTTCCTATAACACAGAGGCCAGGCGGGGCGACCCTGTGCGATTTATATCCCGTTTAATATGTGTTATTTATAGGGATGCATCCGATACCGATACCGATATATCGGCGATACTTCGGAGTTGCCGATATATCGGCATCGGCGATATTTTTATTACCGATACAACGATATTTTTAAAGAGTCCGACGAAGATGAGCCACTGTCCACTCTGAGCTGTAATTCTCTCAAAGAAGAAGTTGAAAGGTACCTAAGGCCTCCTAATATATCGAGAGACGCAGATCCGCTTGTTTTCTGGCGCAATTACGTCTTTTAATCCATACTTGAAAAAAATGGCGCAGAAGTACTTTAGTTTCCAAATGAGTTTTATCGCATCAGCTGAGACTATTTTCACTGCAGATCTTATCAGGGGCGCCAACTTCATAAAAATATTGGGGGGCTAGGGCGGAAAAAAATGTTTTTTATTTTCCTAACATTTTCTAACTAGCATTTCCCTCAGCTTCGCCGCGTGGGTACAGTTTTTGAGATTATTGTAGAACGTGCATGGAAATGTTTTTTTTTATAAAAGTATCCCGAGAAAAAAAGTACACACCAGTTATAAAATATTGGGGGGGGGGGGCTCAGCCCCGCTGATCATGTCATTGGGGGGTTCGGGCACCCTATGAAGTCGGCGCCAGTGGGTCTTATTCAAACAGACCTGCGAAATCATCTGTATCCACAATACTTTGTTGTTCGTGTTTATTTTAATTATTTAACTATTATTAATTTCAGTAACTAATAATCTCATTCTAAATCTGTATTTTTTCACATTTATTAAAAAACAACCCAACTTTTGTTTTATGTATAATATTTAACCTTAATTTAAATTCAAAAAGCGTATCGGTATCGGCATCGGTATCGCCGATATTTTTATAAGAATATTGGTATCGGTATCGTATCGGCAAAAAGGCGTATCATGCATCGATACGCCTTTTTGCCGATAAGATACGACCCTAGTTATTTATTGTATTACTTGATATTTCCAAAATAAAAACAGTGAAAGTAAGCTTTAGAAACAGTTTGCGGGTTGAGCATTCTCATAAAATGGCGCTAATAACTTTTCCAAACCTTAGTAAATTCTGTTTGGAAAAAATTTAAAATCAAAGACCTAAATTAAAAATTTTAAAAGCGAAGGAGATATGTATGATAGCGCTATCGGTATTTCGTTTTTATCGTATAACCTTAATGATATACGTAATATACCTAGTTATTTTTTTTCTTTAAAATAAACTGATAATGCCGGCAGATATGATTACCTCTAAACCAGTGCCCGGAAGTCACACGAACAAAAGCAATTACCTACAAAATAAAGCCCTTACTAACTGACAGTCAAATGTACATAACTAAAATAACAATAAATATATGTATATTACACCGACCATCCACTAACACCGTCATCGCCTTTTAAATATGTATTTCTCTAAAGTAAATTTCTTTTTGCAAAAAATATAATGCCGGACTACATGTCGTTCATATAGTAAAGTATTTAATAAAAAGCTTGAAAAACGATATTTTTAGCGTAATCGACATTGGTGGCCAGGCCACTCTTTTTTGGGTCAGTTGATCGCTGGCTTGATTTTATGAGCCTGCTGCTGTGATAACTTCTCTCTTTCGCCATTCATCCCTGTCTTTCTTTACCTCTTGCCGTTCCTCAAGAAAGTAATCGAGCTTTTCTTGTTATCTTTTCTGCGATCTTTAATAATTAAATCTCAGACTAAAAACTATTTACGTCATTGGGTAACCTCTCATCTTGACCTTTCAAAATGACTTTTGTTTTGATTCATTGCATCTCATGTGACTTAAGATTATTTACGAACTGCTTTAATTCCACGTAGGCATCGATTTGAAGCTCATTAAGATCATAATTTGTAGGACGCGTAGCTCTACTATTTAAATAATAATTAGCTCATTAGAGGATATAAACAATAAGTCATTAGGGACAGCGGTTAATGAATGAACTCATTACAAATTCCTAAACAGTGTCACACACAAAAACAGGTGGGTCATAAATATGTTTCGACTAACTGCGATTATTAATTACTCCTGTTCGTGTCTGTAACGTTGTTTACTTCGTTATTTTGATAGGTATAAATGATACAAAGGTAAACTTGGGCACAAATTTATATATTATATTATTTTTTGTAAAATGGTTTTATATTTGTTTTTTAAGTAGTTAATCACGTTCAATGACGTTTAAAAATTGAAAAAGTTAAGACTCAGACCTCTTTAATATTGTTTAAAAACTGAAAATATACAACAGTACAGTTTTTAATAAATACACAGTTTCCACGGTTTAGACAACATAGGTTTAGACACACATGCCAACAGTTTTTAAAACAGTAGTTGAAGCGGAGTCTGCACAATCGTTTAAGCTTAAAGGTTATCACAGATATTTTTATTTATGTCATGCGTTATTTATTTATTTATTTTGCTTTATGCTCCTCGATACATTTCCTTTTAAAGTGTGACCTCAATTTAGCAAGCAGCGCGAGGCCTGTGAGACGGCCTCGTCCGTGGTTTGCGTTCATATTAGTTACTTGCTTACGAACGGGTTCCATGACATCATCGCTGCTTATATTGACCCCTAAAAGAGAAGTTATGTCATCACTAGCTTCCATTACGATTTTATCGAGAAATGACGTTATTGTTGTCTATAATAAAACCGATCAAGGTTTTTGGGTTCACGGGGCCGATGGGAACAACGGAACTGTAATCTAAATTTTGATATACGTCTGTTACAACTTTAATAACAAGTCTAATTTATTCTGCCAAGCGACCATATAAATGTTATGTTTTTAAATTTTCATGCTTGAATAAAAACTTTTTGTTTTTAGATTACTACAGATCTAGCTAGATCGTCTGTGTCTAGAAGGTTTAAATCCGTGAATGTTATCCAATGGAATCTCATTTCTACTTCCAGGCGCTGACCATCTCTTGTGTGGCTCTCCACTACCACAGCTACAACGACGATGCGAATCCTGGCATGCTGGTCACCGGTACCTTCATTGGTTTCCTCATCATCTTCGCCGGCGCTGCCGCTGGTAAGTGCGATTGACGTTGTTATTTCAATATTATCATGGACTCAAGTTGTGCGCTCTCGCATTTTAGGGATCACAATAACGAAATGAGTTAGACTCTTAGTAACATGTTTGTAAAATTAAAATTTAATAAGGCCCTGGTATCCTAGGCCCTAAGCCTCTTCCGGTTGGCAACCAACTCTAAGCGTATTGCTCTGTACTGTATTAAATTTATTTTACAATAAATACTGTCAGAAGACGATACAAAATAGTGTTTTTCTATGCAGTATAGAAACCTACGTGTGTTACGACCATAAATTTGTGGTCCTTCGAGGCGGATATGAACCAGCGACTTATGGATCCGTCCTTATCTCGTCCGTTTTCGTGCTTCGCTACGCATACGTTAACCCCTTAGTGTCGGTTGCTATCACTAGATTAGATTGCTATCTTTAAGGTGTATCAGATCTCTTATGTAGTACGAGTAAGTACTTGAAACTTTTAACACTAGCTCTTGGTCTTGGCCCCGTGTGTAGGGTATAGCCTAACCTTTCCAAGGTATGGCAAGAAAATCGTGCCCAACCCTGTATTCTCTGCGTTTTAGTGTGTTCCGAGGCTAGGCTCTGACAGCAACCGTTCGCTGTGACAACAGAATAGTCTAATGTCGATCCCGTAAGTGCAAAAGGTAAAATACAAAACGGTTAATGTCAAAGTGTAGCCATGAAGTCTTGCGATAATATGTTTTGTTAACAAATTCTCTGGAACTCAAGTCACACAGGGGTTTAAAATATATGTTTGACTTATCTGGGGCTAATTTGTTTGCATTACAATGTTCCAGGCTACCTGATGCAGACCCCCTCACACAAGCGCGTCGACATCTTCTACTCTCTGGCCGGCGTCGCCCTCTTCGTCGCCAGTGGAGCTGTCCTCATTGACAGGTACCGATCAGTTCCACTTTTTCCAATTTGTTTCAGTAGTTTGGTTTAATGGTTTCAGTTTTCTTTAACGGTGAAAGTAAAAATCCTGAAGAAAGCTGCAGATCTGGTTACTACATATTTATGAATGTTATGCTAAGTGAATGAGACTTTTTCAAAATTGCTATACTTACCACCGTTTGGAACATAAACTGACTGCTAAGCAGTACCAGAAATGCTAAAGGATTTCTCCCGTGAGCCGTGCGAGACACAATCGATAGTGCAATGGGTGACATTTTATTTTCCGTGACATTATTTCTTTGTCAGCGGTGCGAAACGAAATTTCGATATCCCGTGAAACTATCGCAAGAACTTAAAAAGTAGAAGACAATAATATACACAATTTATGTTGTCTTGGTGGTGACAAATTCGTTGCCACTAATAAATTCAAATGCATTAGATTAGGGAACTGACTATCTTATCTTTAGGTACTCAAACCCAAAAAATTATCAGACCCATATAGTTACTCGTATTTGAATGTCAACAAATATTTTATTTACAAATATTGTCAAATTGCATTTTCATTTCAGATTTAAGGATACCGGCAAAAACGAATTTGTGAGGTTGAACTTGGCGAAGGCTTCCCTTGCCATCATCAATGGAGCGGTCCTGCTTTGTGACGCTGTCCTCACCCAGCGCGGTGGCTAAGCCTGGCCAACGGTTTAATGTGAATTGGCCATGTTAATTATAGTACCTCGAGTGTTTTATATTTATATTGATGTCAAAACTACTTTAGATGTATAGTGATTTGGTGCAAATAATTCACTCATGTAACGGGTAATAATGAGCAAAAATATAACAGTATGATAAGTCATCAAGTGATCAGTGATGTTCTGTTAACTGTTCCATATAAAATACCATCGTTTCACATTTATTAGAATATGCTCTAAATGTTACTGTAAATGTTACTGTAGTACTTGAAATAACTACTTATTATTGTAACCTTTCACGATCTTTTACACTAAATGATAAATTCGCAAGTTCAGAACTGTATATAAAGTAACACCATGCCCATTTAAATATCAGGGTATGGCGTCATATAATGGCATTTTTTCCGCCTTCACACATAAGAATTACATAATAATTGATTAAGATACTTTTTATTATGTTTAAGATAAGTAAACAAGGACGCTTGCAGCCAAAACTTAGATTTTTATTTTATTTATGACATTCTCAGAAATAGCGCTGATGTATTGAAATATTAGCGTTAATTGTTAATTTAAACAGTAAACAGCATAACGAGTGTTATAACCGCTTATCTAAGTGTAAGTTAATTTAGCTTGTAGTTTAAATTAAACTCTACGATGTACCTGCATGTTCACTTACGTAACACAGTGTATTGTTTGGATTTTTTAAAGTTTATATTTTTAATAAAATACATAAACAAACACAAATTGCAACGGTTCATAAAGAGAGTAAACTGAAAATGTACACATTACTTTTGCATTTATAAAAAGTCTGGTTTTAACCATCAATGTTTAGAATGTTTTATAACTAGAAAGTCTTATAAAAAATATATATGTTTATTCGAAGTCGGTAGCACTGCACTGTACACTTTTCGAAAGTCATATTTTAATCTATCTTATACGAAGTTCCTACCACTTGGAACTAGTATACCCAACGTTTTGGAAAATGTTTGTGAAGAGAGAATAAACGTCGGGTCCAAAAGAAATTCCCTCCAACACATTTTTTTCACCAGTTACCCAGTTATACATATTAGCACTTTATTAACATAGAAATATAATAAGCCCCATAAGCGCGCGCGCCCGCCCGCGCCCCATCGCCGTGCGGCTGGCGCGCCGCGCGCTCCGCGACGAGCTTCTGAAAAACGCACGGGTAAGGCGCGGAGTGACCACAGGTGAGCTGGGTCTTCCTCTTCCTAACCACGAGTCGAAACCCTTCTTCGTTAACGAAAGACTTACTAAGACTAACCGTGTGATATTCGGCAAAGCGAGAGAAGCGGGAAGAGTCCTGAATTGGAAGTTCGTTTGGTCCCGGGAAGGAAAGATTTATGCCAAACGCACAGACTCCCCGAGCTCACCTGTCCACCAGCTACGAGGTGAAAAAGACATCGCTCGAGTTTTTGGCTCAACACAAAACACTCAAGCTCAATAACATCATTGTAACTTTTGGTCATGGTAAAACTATGTGGATATGCTCACTACTGCATGTATTACATTGGTTGTGGATTTGTTTTGCTACCGTAAATACAATTTATATTAAATTATTAGCGGTGCTTAAAGAACTGGATAAATTAACATTGATAAAATCATACAATAATCCTGTAACTGTAGCTAAAAATGTACCTAAATGTAAAAGTTTCATGGGAAAATACTTACCCTTGCCTGTTTATGGTTGTTATAATAAACATATAGCTAGACTCGCAAACTTTAACATTGTAAAAATAAATCACTTTCGCAATATTGATTCACATAAAATATTGCTTATTGCTATTGTGCTGCGTATACCGGGAAAACGTTTCGTGTGTTGTTTTTATCTCCGGTTTAGCTCAAAACACAAATTAAAACAACAAATTGTTTTGGTTAACACATTTCTAACACTTCAACAATACATTATTAACAATGATTAACACTAATAAAAACATTTTGACACTAGCTTTCCTTAATGCACGGTCACTAAACACGGGTAAAGACGAATTGCAATTACAGATGGATAAATACAACCCTGATATACTGGCATTAAATGAGACCTGGGAACGAGAAAACTGCGAGGTGCGCGCGCCTGCAATCGCCGGGTACACTTTCAAACACCGTCCAAGACCCGGAGGGAAAAAAGGTGGAGGAGTCGGATTTTATATCCGTAAGGGAATAAGATTTTCTATTATGCAGCATCCCGATTCTACTATGGAGCAAATGTGGATTAAACTTAAACTACCGGGTGCGTATATGTCCATCTGCACAGCTTATCGACCAGACAAAACACACCCTCCCATTAAGGAAACAATAGATTCACTATGTGAATCGCTATGCGTATGTGGCAAAAATAATTATTTATGTATTCTTTCAGACCTCAACATCAATATGCTAGAAACAGCTGACAGAACACTGAAAGACTTTAATGACTTCCTCGAACAACACTCTCTAGAGCAACTCGTACAGCAACCAACAAGAGTTACAGATTCAACGGCAACTTTATTAGATCTCGCGATAACGAATATACCAAATCGATGTTCAAATGTTGAAATATGCCACAATTCTGAATTAAGTGACCATGCCATGGTAATATTAACTTTTGACGTACGAAAACCAAAAATTACCCCTAAGTACCTAAATAGAAGATGTCTTAAAAATATTTCAATTCCTGATTTTCAAAAGGACCTATGTAGTATTCCATGGAAAGATGTACTTTTAGAAGATGATGTAAATAATATGGTTTTAAAGTTTACTTCGTTCATGCAAGTTTTATTCGATACACATGCTCCTATCACAAAAATTCAAATAAAAGATAAGTCACAACCATGGTTTACAGATAATATAAAACTAATGAGAGACCTGCGCGACAAAGCACTTAAAAAGGCAAACAAATCAGGATTGCAGGCGCACATATCTTATTACAAAGAATTAAAAAATTTAACTACATCTAGTATTAAACATGAAAAAACCGCATATTTTACTTATTTTGTCAATAAAAATATAAAAAACCCAAAATTAATGTGGAAGTATCTCAAAAACAGCAAAATATTTGAAAATCCATGTGATGAAGATATTCCATTTCACCTAAGAGATCCGGATAAATTAAACGACCATTTCTTAAATGTGCCTGGAAATAGCACAAACTTGATAAGAAATATGAATTCGTTAGGTAAAAATATAAATTCCGTTTTTAATCTCCAATCAACTAATGAAGAAGCTGTACTTAAAACCATCCACTCCATACAAACAAATGCCACTGGGTATGATCTCATAAATCTTGATATGATTAGATTAACCCTAGACGTCACTTTGCCTATCATAACCGCCATAGTTAATAAATCAATTCAAACTTCAACATTTCCAGAATTATGGAAGATAGCCATTGTGAAACCCATCCCTAAAAACCGTACTATAGAATCACCTAAAGATCTAAGACCAATAAGTATTCTCCCCACATTATCCAAAATAATTGAACGTATAATTCAAAAACAAATAATAAACTACGTAGATTCTCACAACATTCTTCCACAAGTACAATCAGGATTTAGGCCAGGCCATAGCACAGCGACAGCTCTTTGCCATGTTACTGATGACATAGTTACAGCTTCAGATTTAGGGTTGGGATCTATCCTTGTACTTCTTGATTTTTCCAGGGCGTTCGACAGCATTAATATAAATAATTTGTTAAATAAGCTTAAATTTTATGGATTCTCTATAAATACGTGTAAATGGTTTCAATCGTTTCTTGTTGCAAGATATCAGCAAGTTCAGGTTGATGACGAGAACGGAAACCTAAAAACTTCGAACTTAAAGTTACTTAATCGTGGCGTCCCGCAAGGGTCAATACTAAGTCCCATTCTTTTCACACTATACACAGCTGATATGATTAATGTTCTACAAAATTGTAAAGCACACTTTTACGCCGACGATACACAAGTATATTTTTCTTTTAGACCAGATGACACTCATGAAGCTACTGTTAAAATAAAGCAAGACTTAGCAAGAATTTCCAGTTGGGCAGAAGACAATTCATTGGTATTAAATCCCGAAAAATCTAAATTCATAGTAATGGGAACAAAGAAACAAATTAAAACCATAAACAACAACAACCCTTTAATTTCTATTAATAGTAGACAAATAGAAACTGCACCAGTAGCTAAAAATCTAGGTTTGTGGATGGATGGTGAGCTTAAATTTGAAACACATATACAACAAAAAGCTAGACTCGCTTTCTACAGACTTAAAACTCTATATGGAATCAGAAACTTTCTCACTAAAGAAATTCGTATAACACTTTGCGATACCCTAGTCCTCTCTGTCTTCGACTATTGCGACATTGTTTATGGCCCGCGTCTATATAAGAAAACAGAAAATGTCATTCAAAGGGTACAAAATGCTTGCGCTAGATTTATTTTTAATGTCCCCAAAAGAGAACACGTTAGTCCTTATCTTGTACACGAAAATATCTTGAAAATGGCACCTCGACGCAAATCACACTATGCGGGGTTAATTTTCAGGATAATTAAGTTAAAGCTTCCTAACTATCTCTATGATAAACTATCGTGGTGCAAAGATACCTATACACGAGATACGCGATCGACGCAACGCGACCAACTTTGTGTCCCTACACACAGAAATGAGGGTTTCAAGGGAAGCTTTAAATACACATCTACAAAAATATGGAATAACATACCTCCTCCTCTTAGACTATATAATAGCTATATCACTTTAAAAAAAAATTACAAAGAAATACTCATTGAAACACAAATTCAAGAGTTCCACGATAATTTTAAAAATAGTGAACGTATCCTTGAAACCCTTCAGTACAGAACAGAACAGAACAGAACCAACCATCTTAAACAACACAATAATAATACACAACGGCGACCTAACACACAATCCAATGCAACCTTGCGTGGTATCAGTGTGTACCGTAGCGTACACACTTGAGTTTGCAATTTCCTGACTGTCTTTTGTTTTATATTATTATTATATTAATTATTGTTATACACTTGTGAACACATAACCTTTAATTATTATTTTTTATTGTTTAACTTGTATTATTTTCTGTTAGGCTATCAATGTTGCTTATGTATTTCTTTTCTCTTCTTTGGGCCTGGTTGAAAACCAGCGCTGTGCAATTTTTTTTTTCTCAAATTGCCAGCACTAGCTGAACCTGGTCCATTTGTCGCCAAATTATTAAAATAACGTATCTTTAATTTTTATTGTTAGTGATAAGTTCATTTGTAATATTATGTTTAAGTTATTTTTTGCGACAATAAACTTGCTTTCATTTCATTTCATTTCATTTCATTTCATTTCATTTCATTTCATTTCAAATAGAAAAAGCTTTAAACCAGAATTGTAAAACTAATGCGGTTCACCGTTATTCTCTCTGAATTATTGTGCCCAGAGATGTGCTATGTGTAACTGTGCCTTAGTAATTTTTGACTTTTATTACCAACATTTTTAAGGCTATCATATACATAAAAAAAATATTGTAAGGTATTTTCTTATGGAATTTTGAATAAGACTAAAAGTAACTGATTTTATTACCTCTGATACAGTTGTCAGTTATTTCCGATTTTTTTTAATATACCTTTAAATTAATATGTTTTTATTTTTAGTAAACTCAATGAAATGCTGCTCAAACACTGCTGTGAAATACTTTAAATAATAAGTGATATTTTATAATCCCATTTGTATTTAACTTTAGATAGATAGTTATTAGGTAGTTATTGAACGAAACCTTATTAGCTATATTAAACCTCCAAAATGAACTTTGTTCAATTTACAAACGTTCTAGTTCTGTACTATCAGATCAGACCAGTAAGTATTTAGAAATTATGACATCCTTGCAAACTGTGTTTTAAAAAGCGATATGTTGCAGAGTTCGTTTAAACTGCGTTTTTCAGTGGACGTCTAAAAATACTTCAAAAAACTATGTAACGAAAAAAAAAAATTATTTTTCGCCAGAAAAACAGCAAAAAAACTTGTCGTTTTGATTTGCGTATGGTAATTCACGAGGTACTTCACGAAGTTATCAAAGTTATTTATGCTTGTAGTTTTCATTTTATGATACTACTAGCTGGTGCCCGCGACTTCGTACGCGTTAGTGTTAGGGTTTTCCCAATAGTTCATATGTTTTGCTAAATTATTCTTTAGAAATAAGAAAATAACAAAATTAAGTAAACAATAAAACGACTGAAAGAAAAAGAAAAAAGAAAATGTAAAAGAAAAAATAAAAAAGAAGAAAAGGAAAAAGAACAATAAAAAATAAGAACAAAGAGAGAAAGAAAATGAAAATGCATTGGATTTATATTCACAATCAATACTACTGGGGCATGGATCTCTTCTAATAGCTAGGGAAGGTTAGGACACAGGGTCCAAGTTTGGATAGTGGTAAGATGTAATGATGTTAGGTTATAGATGTTAGGTATAATTAGTTAACATTCTTGACCCGGAATTGCCAAGGGTGTCCCGAGGGAACTGACGGAATCCTCTGTTTCGATGAGATATGTTTACATTGTTTTACGGTGTAGGTAGCTGTAGAATATCGAAAATATACGTATAACGAAGTGAAATAAGCAAAGCAAACTACATTTGTAAATGGTATTTTTATTTCGTATCCAACTATTCAAGTGTACGGCAATATTTATCAAGTGGTGGTATACAGGATGTTATAAAGGCGTAGGCATTCTACTGGACCTGTTCTTATTTTTTTTCTTTAACTACCTAATACAGGGTGTTAAAAAGTGCGTTTGAGATTTTAAGGGGTTACTCAGAATCAAAATATACATCCTACGCCTACGCAATCAAATATACAGCCTACGCATTTATAACATCCTGTATACCACCACTTGATAAATATTGCCGTACACTTGAATAGTTGGATACGAAATAAAAATACCATTTACAAATGTAGTTTGCTTTGCTTATTACACTACGTTATACGTATATTTTCGATATTCTACAGCTACCTACACCGTAAAACAATGTAAACATAAATCTCATCGAAACAGAGGATTCCGTCAGTTCCCTCGGGACATCCTTGACAATTCCGGGTCAAGAATGTTAACTAATTATACCTCTGATTCGTCTAATCTAAGAGTGAATGTTTCACCTTAATACTTAGATACAGTTTCCAGCTTTTCCCTCGGAATCCCTTTGAATTTCTAGAACCAATAGTATGTATCGAATGATACGAAAATACCGTAATCGACACGCCTTTTCAAAAAGTTAAGGTTTTATCTTAATAAACTGAGTTATTGTGGAGATACGGTGTTGTCGTTTACTGTGGGAACCCTTCATGAAACCTAGATGAAAAGGTTTGGATGTTTAGTAGTTATGATAAAGTATCATTGTGCCAAATTACAATAAAATCGGCTTCGTAGTTTATGAGTAATAAGGCTTTTAAGAATTAAAGTTTTTATGCATTCCTTCGGGAACCCTTGAATTTCCCGGGACAAAAATTATTTAAGATGGTTTTCGGGGTACTGTTATATCCAACCCTTGCTAGTCTTTTCCCTTACATCCTAGCTTTATCAGCTCTATTCAATTTTGCCTAAGTCATCAGTTCCCGTCTCATCGCATGATGCAACGGCTTCCCAGCCAGTCCTGTCCCGACCGTCGCGCCGCACACACACGTCTACTCAGACAACAGTTTTCTCAAATTTTCCAAACCAAATCTAAGTGATTTCTTTATTATATACTTTTCAACATCATAAGTTTTTTTTAAAACTCAAAACCCCGGTTCCCGTCTAACATTTGGTGGCAGCGGTGGGATCTGAGAGATCCTCGGAACGTCTCTGTGTGTGTGAAACTGTGAAGTGAAGTGCGACTAAATTCTACATAATCTGTATTCCGGATGTATATCCGGATCTCAAAGTGACAAAGGCCAGGACTCACAATACTATCTCCACTGTATCCTGTTATCATCGCTGTATCCTGCTATCTCCGCTGTATCCTGCTATCTCCGCTGAGTCCAACGCAGACCCTAAGGTGTGGTCTCTCATTTTCAACGAGTCTACAATGGAAACTAAAGTGTTCGTGATCCTGTAAGTGAAATTTCCTATCAATTCTAAAAATAACTCTAACTTCTATTCAAATCATCGCCAGACGTCGCAGTGCATTCAATTCTCAGAAAGTGATCCGTTCACCTGTGCGCGATAAGAACATCCGTTGTGCCGAGCTCCAGCTTATGCATAAAAGTGTCAAGTGTCACGCGTACTTTATTCACTGTAAGGTTGTTGTGTCTTTGCATTAAACATGTCTTGTAAGGACGAATATACAAACACTAACATTGTACCAATTGACCTGAACATTTTAATTAAATTTATTAACAAATTCGATGGTAGTCGTGACAAATTAAATTCATTTATCACAAATTGTAGAAATGCTATACAATTGTGTGCTGCTTCACAGCAAGATATCTTATTTAAGTATATTCTAAGTCAACTTGAAGGCAGAGCAGAAACTGCCTGTTCTGTCAAAGAATTTGAAAAGTGGTCCCAGTTAGAAGAATTTCTTAAAGATCACTTCGGAGAAAAGAAACATTATGCTTATCTCCTAACAGAGCTACAGGAATGTAAACAAGGTAGTCACGAACCAGTCAGCCAATTCGCATTACGAATAGAATCATGCTTAAGCAGGCTCCTTACAGAAATAAATGTCTCAATCCCTACCAAGAAAAAGGGCGAATTAGCTGGCAGGGTCGCTGCTATGCAAGACTTAGCCCTGCATACCTTTGTTATGGGCCTTAATTCTAAATTGTCCACTATTGTAAGATGTAGGGATCCCGAAACTTTAAATGAAGCTATAAATTTTGCTGTCGCTGAAGATAAACTAAATCAAAATACTTACCATGGGCCGACTCAAAGCATTAGTGGCCGTTCTTACTATAGGTCGACTCAGAGTGGTAATGATCGTCCTCGTCCTAGGGACCACACATACAAACCTATTCATACATCTCAGCAACTCGCGATCACTAGCTCCGCGAATCCTAGTGGAAGTGGCGATTCGGTTTCCTGTAGGTACTGCAAAACTTTCGGACATACCATTGAGAATTGCCGTAAACGTGAATACAATAACAGACAGCGACAACAAAATTTCGCACCAAAACAGGGCAACCGGCCTAACTTCTCGAGACCTAAACCCATACATCACGTAGAAGAAGTTGACGATGAAACTTCTTATCAAGTCGAGTCCCATAATGACGAGCATCTCAAAGACAATTTAAACTTTTAAATGTCTCGACCAGACGCCGCCCGAGACATCTATCATCGCAAATCGGCGTCAGTAATTCCACTGTATCAATACAGACTCACCGACAGGGTAACCAGCCCCAAACAGAAGGTCTGTCCACTGTATCCATACAGACTCACCGACAGAGTAACCAGCCCCAAACAGAAGGTCTGTCCACTGTATCCATACAGACTCACCGACAGGGTAACCAGCCCCAAACAGAAGGTCTGTCCACTGTATCCATACAGACTCACCGACAGGGTAATCAGCCCCAAACTGAAGGTCTGTCCACTGTATCCATACAGACTCACCGACAGGGTAGCCAGCCCCAAACTGAAAGTCTGTCCTCTGAATGCAATCTTACTGACCATTCTGCTGAAGGTCTTCCCACCGAATCCAAATACCAAATTAAACACAAAGCTTCTAAACTCACAAACTCAACGAACACAACTGATGTCAGGATTTACGAGATATCCTCAAACTCGGCAAAAAGGTACTTACCCCATATACAGTTGAAAACCAGAATCTCTGACCGTCCCTTAAGTCTTTTAGTCGATACTGGTTCATGTGTCAGCCTTCTGAAAGAAGAAGCTATTAAAGATATTCCTAAACTAGGAAAGGAAACAATTCAATTAAAAGGTATTAGCACAGATGGTACAACTGTGTCTACCCTAGGTCATTTTAAAGCAGAATTATTCCCAGATATATTTTACAAGTTTCATGTTGTGAGAAATATCAATCTAAACTATGACGGCATTATAGGTAGTGACCTCCTCAATGACCTAGACTGCAAAATTGATTACAACCGTAACAGCTTGCAAATCCGTCATGTTGTCATCCGGATGAAACACAGTGAGCCGGTCTACACTATTGCCCCTCGAACCGAAGCAGTATTCGAATGTACAGTTGCCAATCCTGAACTTAAAGAAGGTATAGTAGCCGACCAACACATTTCTCAAAACCTTTTAGTAGCTAATTGCATCGTCAAAGTGAAACCTAATAATCGAGTAAACATAACCCTTATCAATACCTCTGAGAGCCCTATTTCTGTAAACCCAGATTTAAAATTAAAACTTGAACCGCTTAGTGCTACTGCTATCCCCTTGAATCAAGAGCCCTTTTGTTGTGCAAATGCTACCGATAGAAAAAAAGAAGTTTTAAGCCAACTTAGGACATCCGAACTAAACAAAGAAGAAGCAGATGCCCTTATTGAACTCTGTTCTAAATATGCAGATATATTTCACCTCCCAGGTGAACCTCTGACTCATACTTCTGAAATCAAGCATCAAATAAGAACCTCAAATGACACTCCTATCCACACTAAAACCTACAGGTTTCCAGAATGTCACAAGCCGGAAGTAGAGAAGCAAATCAATAAAATGTTAGAACAAGAGATCATTGTCCCCTCTGTGTCTCCTTGGTCATCTCCAATCTGGGTGGTTCCCAAAAAATTGGACGCATCCGGCGAGCGTAAATGGCGCGTAGTCATAGACTACCGCAAATTAAATGACGTCACTATTGGTGAAACATATCCCATTCCTCAAATAACGGAAATCCTCGACCAGCTAGGGAAAAGCAAATATTTCTCCACTCTCGACTTAGCGTCCGGTTTCCATCAAGTCTTAGTTTCTAAAGAAGATGCCGAGAAAACGGCCTTCTCTGTGCCTCAAGGTCATTTCCAGTTCAATCGCATGCCATTTGGGCTCAAAAATGCCCCAGCTACCTTCCAGAGACTGATGAATACCTGTCTTTCTGGGTTAACTGGCATCAAGTGCTTTGTATATCTCGACGATATCGTTATATATTCGTATGATCTTAAGAAGCACATTAAAGATCTAAATGATGTCTTTGACAGACTTCGAGGCTACAACCTCAAACTCCAGCCCGATAAGTGCGAGTTTTTCTGCAAGGAAGTCTCGTACTTGGGTCATAAAATCAGCGCTGAAGGCGTGAAACCGAACCCCGATAAGGTAAAAGCCGTCAGGGACTTTCCCGTTCCTACATCCACAAAGGCCATTAGAGCTTTTCTAGGCCTTGTTAACTACTATCGTCGCTTTATCCCTGACTGCTCGAAGATTTCTAAACCCCTGTCTAACCTCCTTAAAAAGGACGTCCCTTATATTTGGACCAACGAACAACAGCTAGCATTCGAAGACCTGAAACAAAAATTAATCTCTGCCCCTGTCTTGGCATACCCTGACTATACTAAACCCTTCATTCTTACATGTGATGCCTCTAATTATGCTATTTCTGCAATCCTCTCACAAGGATCGCCTAAAAATGAACATCCTATCGCTTATGCATCGACTACTCTTAACAAATCTCAGTGTAATTATAGCACAACAGAAAAAGAACTGTTAGCTATAATCTTCGGATGTAAAACATTCAGACCATACCTTTTTGGTAGAAAGTTCCAAATCGAAACCGACCATAGACCACTAAAGTGGCTCATGAACCACACAGACCCAAGTTCAAAACTTCAACGTTGGCGCTGTGATCTCGAGGAGTATGACTATGAAATAGTTTATCGCAAGGGAAAACTAAATTGCGCTGCTGACGCACTCTCCAGATACCCAGTAAATCCTATATCCGTCACACCTACGGAAGAGTTACAAGATGCAATTCAAAATCCTGAAGAAGTCACTATCAATGAAGATCTCTTCCCTGATCTCAATCCTCTCACCTACGAACCTCAAAACGAAATCGATCCCTTAGGAGAACAACACGCAACCCCAGGTCCTAGTACCGTCACTGTAGATAACCCAACACTAAATCCCGATCCAATCCGTAACATGACTTCTCCTCATGCAAATCCCTCATCAGTCCAAACGCACAACCCTGAAATTGCAAGATCACCAGAACATACAGAAACGACACACAACCCTGACTCTAATCAAGATCCTGAACCATCTACAAGTCGTAGTCCTACTGTACTAGACCCTTTACAGGGCCTTAGTGATAATGATACCTATAGTCAATGTCTTAAATCTATGAGTGACAGGAAATTTCAGTCAGATGTAATCATTCAAGAATTTAACGAAAATATCCTGAAAAGTAATACAAAGGTTATAATAATTCCTACCTCCATTGATCTCGACGAATCCAATACCTATGTAGAAACTATTCTTAGTAATGCAAATGACATCCAAGATCTGTTGAATGAAGAGCGCAGCCTTCATTCTTTTAAGATTCTCAACACTAAAGAAAAGAAATACTACTTCCTCTTCACAAAGGTACATTACTTTGATCAATGTACATATCAGGATATATTCCAGTCTTTAAAGAATCTGAGGAATGAGCTCTTAATTACAGCCAATGTAGAAGAAATAGCGATATCCGATTTCAAAAACTCATTCGAAAACCCATCATTCATGAAACTGTATAATATATTGCTCTATCTCTTCCACAACACTGGTATAAAGATAAATATATACCACAATACTATCATATTTCCGACTCTTAGCGAAACTATCAAAATCATGAGAGAAAACCATGACATTCCTATAGCTGGCCATTTAGGATCCACACGCATGTATAATAGGATAAAAGAAAAGTATTATTGGAAAAACATGCGTTCAGATATTGAAAGATTTGTGAAAGAATGCTCTCTATGCCAGTCCAATAAGGCATTTCGCCAAATAAACAGGGCCCCTATGCAAATAACTTCTACATCGACAAGCCCCTTTGAGCGCATTAGTCTTGATCTAGTAGGACCACTACCAGAAGCCGGCATCGCCAAACTCAAATTCATCCTCACTCTCCAAGACGATCTGACCAAATTTTCACACGCCTACCCAATATCAAATGCAACAGCCGAAGAGACGTGTGAATGCTTAGTACATTTCATCACTGTATTTGGTATACCCAAATATATCAATTCCGATCAAGGAACTAACTTCACCGCAGACCTATTCAAAAAGGTCTGTGAATTCCTAAAAATAAAGAATATTTGGTCGACACCCTATCATCCACAGTCACAAGGAGCTTTAGAGCGTAGCCATTCTACTCTTAAGGAGTACCTCAAATCATACGTCAACGAAAACCAAACTGACTGGCACAGATATGTCTATACAGCCATGTTTGCTTACAATAGCACCGTGCATACAACAACACAGTTCACCCCGTATGAACTTATCTTTGGACACAAACCTTTCATACCAGACTCGGTATATGAATTACGCCCAGACCTTACTTACCCTGAGTACGTAAAAATGCTTCATCATCGCCTAAAATTATCTCGTGACAAAGCTATTGAAAATATCAACAGATCCAAAGAGAGATCTAAGCAATATTATGATCAACGGGCACGGCCTATCAAGTACAAGGTCGATGACCTTGTCTATCTAAAAAACCATCTTCGCCTCAAGAAAGCACTGTCTCCTATATGGAAAGGCCCCTATAAAGTTATAAAGGTCCACTCTAACAATAACCTAACCATTCTCGTAAATAGGAGACATGTGAAATATCATTTCGATGAAGTAAAGCCTGCCTCGTAATGTTACCTACTATTACCATATATCCTTTATCTTTTCAGCTTCTCCGTAATGATAGGACAAAGCTATGGGCAATACGTCACACCGATACAAAGTAGCCCCGGTATCTACTTTGACCCTATAGGATATACTAAGTTAGTTAATGATTATTTTAGTGTAGTTATTCCAGTAGATACATTTTACATTAAGCCCCATATAGATAATATAAATGAGGTTATCGGTACATCCCGCTACCTGTGCCAACAGAACACTGTTATTACAGATTCTGAATGCCATAGTATTTTACAACCACTAGAAGTACGACTTAAAGACATCGTTAAAGAATACGATACTCTGTCTCATCTAATCTCGTCCCGTACTAGAAGGGCCGCGTGGTTTGCTGGCGTAGGTACAGTCTTTAAACACATATTTGGTACTATGGACGAGGATGACGCTATCAAATATAACAGCGCTCTTCAAATGCTTAATAAAAATGATAAAAACTTAGCATCTCTAGTAAAACAAAATATTTTAGTAGCAAACTCTGCAATCGTGAGCTTTAACCAAACCATAAACTTAATTAACGTGAATGAAGCTCGTTTGAATAGCGCCGTTGAAAACTTATCTTCTAATCTTAAAAACCTTAGTGTTATAACAAATGAAATTAATGTTAGAACTAGTATTAATCAAATGTCAAATATCTTAGAATCTAGCTTACTTACCTTATCATTCAAGGTCGAAGACTTAGTAAATTCTGTATTATTTACTAAAAGTCACACCTTACATCCCTCGATTATATCTCCGAGGCAACTTTACGAAGAATTAGTTAATAATGTTAGATACTTACCAACCTATAAGGAATTTCCTATAACCATAGAATTAGAAAATATACATCCATTAATCTCTATGTCAGAAATAATTTGTTATTACTCAGATAATAAAATTATGTTTGTGGTTAAAATCCCACTTGTTCATCAAACAGAATATAACTTGTATAAAAATATCCCTGTTCCAATCCCACTGGATTCAACAAACTTAAACTCGTTTGCAATGGTTATCCCATCTAGCAACTTTATAGCTGTAAGTAAAGATAAGGCTACCTACTATACTATAACAGATCTAAGCTCATGTAAACAAACTGTTAATCGGTTATTCATATGTAACAATCAAAACATGTACTCTACTACAAATAATCCGAACTGTGAAACCGAGATCATTGCCAAGGTCGTCACTTCACTGCCTAAGATGTGTAATACCAAATTTCTGTACGGTAAAATTGATATCTGGCAAAAACTTGAAGCAAATAAATGGATTTTTGTACAATCTGATCAATCAAGAATAGCAGTAGACTGTAATAAGATGGACGTAAAGGAAATAAAATTGTTAGGTACTGGTATCTTAGAGTTAAGAAATAATTGTGTAGCTTATCATAAAGATATTATGTTGGTTGCTAAATATGAACCTAATGAAGTCTTAATATAGTAAACTCAGAGTTTAATCTCATAAATGACTCTTGTTGTAACTTTTCAAAATTTAAGTTGTTTGCTCCGACTATAAATCCAATTAATATCTCTAATATAAACTTAGACAAACTGAAAGAGTTTGGAAAAACATCCGATATTATCATTGACAATTTGGATAAGATCATAAAGGAACCAGAACCATTACTGAGATATCACTCTGGGTACCCAATATTTATGATTATAAGTAATATAGTTATAACATCTGTAATTTTGTATCTTCTCGTTGTTGAAGGCTGTTTTCTGAAGTGCATAAGACGTGGTCAAACTAATGAAACTAATATTGAACTCCCAGAACGCGAAGACCCTTCACCAGCTCCTAGAATTCGCATGTCCTAAGATCCCTTCTCCTCCTATCCATAAACTTCGCCTTTGAAGGCGTAAGTTTAGTCCTCCACGGGGGGCTGTTATATCCAACCCTTGCTAGTCTTTTCCCTTACATCCTAGCTTTATCAGCTCTATTCAATTTTGCCTAAGTCATCAGTTCCCGTCTCATCGCATGATGCAACGGCTTCCCAGCCAGTCCTGTCCCGACCGTCGCGCCGCACACACACGTCTACTCAGACAACAGTTTTCTCAAATTTTCCAAACCAAATCTAAGTGATTTCTTTATTATATACTTTTCAACATCATAAGTTTTTTTTAAAACTCAAAACCCCGGTTCCCGTCTAACAGTACGTAGTATAATAGTACGAAGTTTCATCAAAATCGGCCCAGCCGTATTTGCGTGATGCGCGGACAGACAGACAGACAGACAAAAATTCCAAATTAAATTGTTTTCGTCTCTATATAGATAGACATGTCCCCTCCAGGTATTATTTTCAAAAAAAATCCATGTACAGGATTGGCCCCGTTACAGTTTTATTATATGTATAGATGTTACATATTTTTACCAACATAGTAATAAATTCGCCGCTCGTGTGCCCAAAATTACATCTATACTATTACATAGTAAATAGGTCGAAAGAAGGGTCGGAACCTTAAATAATTAGATGTTTTATTGTTTTATGTAAAAATGTTAAAATTAAAATTATAATCGATTGCCTACATGAATTAAGCTTCCGAACATTCTTTTGACCCATTTGCTATGTAATTTTTGGCAGGCGGTGAATTTAAAATTATCTTTAAAGGACGACAACTTTTTTTCTTGACATTGGATTTCGATGAAACAAAGACTATATAATGCTCCAAACTAAGCTTAATCTACTCAATAAAAACCGCATGAAAATCCGTCCAGTAATTTCGGAGATTAGCGTGAACAGACAGACAGACAGACAGACAGACAGACAGACAGACAAAAAATTTTAAATTTGTTTATTTGTGTTCTATTCTATTACTCTTATTTTATCACCTCCTTACTATTTTTGGTAAAAATATTCAATGTACAGACACGCGGTTTCTACTGTTTTATTATAGTATAGATAGAATAGATAGATGACGTCCAGAGGCATACCCAATAAAATCAAACTGAGTCACGGAGATGGTGTACTTATATGAGTTCCCATGGACCTAGTACATTCAATTATTTTAACTTGTGGCCAGCAAAACAACATTTTCTAAGAACCCTAGCCATCAGCATATAGGGTGTTAAAATCTATAGTCTATTAAAAAAAACCAAAGTGGAGTTTTTGTATGACATAGTTGAATATTGTCAGCTACACATTTTTCAAAAACTAAGATAAAATACATACTTAAAAAAATTACCTGGATAAAGAAGGAACTTTTCAATAGGGAGTTTTCAGATGACCGTTCAAAAGTGTCTCAATAGATGGCGTTTCTAAGCTTTGGCAATGTATTTTTAAAAACAGCGTAAAATTTACGGTAGCAAAATAGATTTAATGTTGTTAAAAATATAATATAAAAAGCCACCTGAACATAGATTCTTTTTAATTGAATTAACAGAAACGATAAATTTCCAACTTGGTCAAGTATGGATAACCTGGGTGCGTTCTGGTTTCTCTGTTAAGTATATGTAATTTCTTCTTCCGAACCAAAAACAAATTGATTTTAATACATTCTTATGGTTAAAATACTATTTATAACTCGGTATCATGTTATAATTCTTTGAAGAAATACAAAAACAATACTGATAAACTTTGTGCATCAAAAATTATGAAAAGTATTTTTCGGATCAAAATGAGATTTTTAAGAGATTTTCTTATTTCCAATGTTGATCAGCGCCATCTAGTTGAGTTTAGAGAAACCCGTGGAAAATTCCCTATTGCTCAGGAATATTTTTAATGCGAATATTTCTATTTGTCATAGATAAAGAGCGCAAATAATGGTTTAATGCTTTTACAGTGTTAACAAATACTATACATAAATACAATTTTATTTTACGATATTTTATTAAAATTTAAAACTACTTTGCACGAGCTGTTGATAATGCTGCATCTGTGGTGGTGAAGTCGAAACTCCTCCTTGGTGAAGAAGTCCAGTTGTTCAGACGGGACTCCCAACACAAGCGACTCATTCAATTGCCTTTGCATCTCTTACAGACGATTTATTGCAATGTCTTGGGACAACTAACTCCACCACATAATAAATGAATAATTATGTTATTAAGAAGAGCATTTTCATAATGATACTGCAAATGGATTGTATTGTTTTGGATTTCTGTCCTATTACATAGCCTGTATGTACAGAGAAGCATAAAATAGTCCTCTTCCCCCCGGACCGCCGTAAGGTGTAAACGTGTGTGAAACCTATATTACCCAAATTTCTGAATTTAATTAAAAGTTTTGATTTAAATATTCGAAGCGAAAAAATAGGAGTGCATAACTGCATAAGAGGTTGCGGGAAACGCGAACGAACAACTGAGTGAGTCATTGAAAACCAGTCCTACCAATCTGCGTACGCGCCACCGCGGCCATTTTGAGACTGCGCCTTAAACCCCGCCCACTGCAACGTGATTAGCTGCCGCGCGGACCTATCAGCGCCTGAGTGAATTCCGCCATCATTGTTCCTACGTTGCCTATTAGATCTACTCCTCTGCGCTCATAGTACCCTGGTACCATGGATGGTAAGATGGACAAGGCACTATCGGAGACGGATATTAGTGGAGTCGGAGACAAAATTGATTTTACCGCCCCGTCTCCATTAAGCTATGTTGCAACACGCGGTAAAAGGAAAAGGGGAGATGACTGTAGTGCGCAGTTTGATGATTTTAAAGAGGAAATAAAGACGTTATTAGCACTTGAGCTCCAGAAAATCACCCCGGCCCTGACAGATATACAAAAATCAAACCAGAACATAGAAAATTCAGTAGCGCTCCTGACCGCACAAAATGAAGAGTATAGGAAAAAAATTGAAAAATTGGAGTCGCAAAGACAGGAAGATAGGCAATACATTACTATGCTCGAAGAAAAAATTGAGGATATGCAGAAAGGAATGCGAAAGTCCAACTTTGAATTAAAGAATGTGCCAAGAAAGGAAAAGGAAACTAAAGAAGATCTCGTCGACATGGTGCTTACCCTGACAAAAAACGTTGGATGCGAAATGCAGAAAACAGACATCAAGGATATATACAGGGTGCGTGGAAAAAGGGAGGATGTCCGAAATACGCCAATTATTGTAGAAACAACATCAACCCTGCTTAAAAATGACGTCATGAAGATGACTAAAGCATTCAACATAAAGCATAAGACGAAACTCTGCGCTAAACATCTGGGCTTTCGTACATCAGAAGATACACCAGTATTCATCTCGGAAAATTTAACTGCAAGAGCATCCCGTCTACACTTCCTTGCGAGAGACCTCGTGAAGACTAAATCTTACAAGTTCTGCTGGACGGCGTATGGTAAAGTCTACGTGAGGAAAGATGAGAGTTCACCAGTTATAACTATTACAAACGAACTCCAGGTCCAACGGCTTCTACATGCAACCTGACTATCCCTAACTATATGTTCTTGTTTATCGCCTAGGTTTATCGCCTTCTCCAACCAAACAACACAAAATAATACATCGCCTCCATACTACATACTACATACATACATACATACCATCGCCTCCTTTTACCAAACAACACAAAATAATACACAGTCCATCTATACACAACCTCCACATATATACACTACCAAAACTCGACTCACACTTTTGCAAAATGAAACACAACTACAAATCATCATAATACCTGTATACAGTAATAATTTTTTAAGGTCTGCTCAGTCATACTACTATATAAGTGTAAAAAATGCAAATGAAAACTATCCTGATGATGAACTTAGACTTTTTGCTTATTGTTTATATGGATAGCTCTCTCAAAACTTTACAGGAAATAGACAAAGCTGAAATTGCTTTCTCTGTAAGCTGTGACATAGAAGACCTGAACAAACACATCCATATAAACAAAAATGATCTAACGGTTATTACACAAAACATTAGGAGCGTATATAAAAACCTAGATGACTTTGAAATTTCTTTAACAGATTTAAATTACAATGTGGATATAATAGTACTAACTGAATGTCACATCAATCCAAATAAGCAAATTCCTAGTCTTACAAATTACACATCATTTGTCAGCTCAAATCACTTAAATCAGTGTGATGGTGTTATAATATATGTCAAGGATAATTTAAAACCTAAAGTAAAGGAAATAATACTTGAGCATGCTTCATGCCTACAAATTGAAATTTTTAACTATACTCTACTTGGCATTTATCGTTCACCATCAAATACAAATGCGAATAAATTTATAGACTCGCTAAACACACATTTAGAAGCAATCAAAAGTCATGAAAATATTATTGTGACTGGTGATATAAATATAAACATCATCCCTAAAACACATGAAAACACTAATGAAACTAATAATAGATCGAATTATTTAAATATGCTAACTGAAAATGGACTACTACCAGGGCACCTATTACCTACAAGAGCTGAAAATTGTTTGGACCACTGTAATTTAAAATTAAGCAAAAGAAAGGTATCTGCTAATATAGCCGTTCTCAACACTACGATCACGGATCATAAAATGGTATTTCTAAGCATATCTAAAATTAAAGTACATAATAAAATTGCAAAAGTGAAAACGACTACAGATTACGTGAAAGCACTTGAAAATCTAGCTAAGAAAAACCTTTCTGCTTTACTTTTTTGTGATGACCCAAACGTAGTAGTACAAAAAATAATACAAATGATATCTGAGGCTTTGGAAGAAAGTACAGTTATTGTACACCTTCCCAAAAGCAAACGAATCATAAAGCCGTGGATTACCGCAGGTGTTCTAAGGTGTATTAAAAACCGGAATAGAATGCAAAAGAATCTTAAGTCTAATCCCTTTGATGAAATTTTAAAAATCACATACAAAAGATACAGGAATTATTGTAATAACCTCATCAAAAAATTAAAGCGGAAATTTGAAAGAGAACTGCTAGCTAAATCAGTAAATAACCCTAAATCTTTATGGAGTAATATAAAAAGTATAACCAATCTTAAAACAACTAAATCTACTAACAGTAAACTTTTAACAATTGCCCCTTCACCTTTACAGTCTGTTAATGAAGTGAATAACTATTTTGTTGGCATAGGAAAAACCCTAGCAGAAAATATCCAGGCTAATAACAACTCTCCTCACAGCAACAGCCTTCCCGTTAGTATAAACTCCCAATTAACATCTTTTGTTCTATTGGATACTGATCCAGATGAAATACACAGTATCCTCATGAATCTTAAACTCGACAGCGCCCCAGGATGGGATAATATATCAACCAAGTTTCTAAAGCTTTCAAAACACTTGTTAATACCAGTGATCTGTCATTTAGTAAACTTATGCTTTCACAAGGGTGTATTCCCTGACCTACTAAAACAATCAGTAATAACCCCCGTGTACAAGGGAGGGGACAGAGACGACGTCAATAATTATCGTCCTATCTCAGTTCTTCCTGCAATCTCAAAAATTCTAGAAAGGCTTATTAATGTAAGACTAATAAATTATTTTAATAAATACAATATATTATCAGAATCACAATATGGATTTCGGAAAGGAAAATCAACTGAGGATGCAATTTTAAATCTTACTTCATTGATAACTAAGAATCTCGACAGTGGTAAAAAATGTCTAACAGTTTTTTTGGATCTAAAAAAAGCTTTTGACACCGTCTCTGTCCCCACTCTTGTGCAAAAGCTAGAAAAAAATGGAATTCGTGATGTTCCATTGCTTCTATTGAAAGACTATTTATGTAACCGCAAACAAAGAGTTAGGATAGAAGACCATACAAGTTACGACTTACCAGTCACTTTTGGCGTCCCACAGGGAAGTGTGCTAGGTCCAACGCTATTTCTCATATATATTAATGATTTATGTAGTTTGAAATTGACAAATGGACATATCATTTCCTATGCTGATGATACTGCTATTGTTTTCACTGGAAATTCGTGGAAAGAAGTACAAGAAATAGCTGAAAGAGAACTAGCTTGCGTAGCGAAATGGCTAAATCTAAATCTATTGACACTTAACACTTCAAAGACAAATTATATATGTTTCACTATTAATATTACAACTCAACCTAAAAATGACTTCATGATAAAAATACATTCTTGTGATGATGTTACTAGTAATCTCTGTGCTTGTCCAACTATACAAAAAGTTTCCAATACTAAATATTTGGGGGTTATCTTAGACCTAAGATTATCTTGGCATCCACAACTTGAAATAGCAACTAACAGAGTTAGGAAATTTATTTGGATTTTTAAATCATTGAGACACGTTGCCCCGATTAATTTATTACATCAAGTATATACTGCTTTAGTACAATCAATTCTATCATACTGTATCTCTATCTGGGGCGGAGCTTCAAAAATGAAGTTTCTCGAATTGGAAAGGGGACAGCGTTCCTTAATAAAAATTATGCATTTCAAAAAATTTAGATATCCTACTGAACAATTATACTCAATTAGTCAACTACTAACAGTAAGAAAACTATATATATTACATATAATACTTAAAAAACACAAATCTATAACATATGACACGAATATAAGCAAAAAAAGAAGAAAAGACGTAATTTATAAACTAGACAGAGTCAAGACTACTTTTGCTAAAAGACAATACAACAATCAATCTAGCTATCTATACAATAAGATAAATAAAAAACTTGATATATATCCAACAAAGTTTTATGAGAGCAAAGAAAATCTAAAAAATTGGTTGAACACTCTCAGCTATGAGGAGGTCGAGTCATTGATGCAGGTCATAAGCTAACAAAACATAACCACTCACACACACACATACACACACGCACACACACACGCACACACACACACATGCACACACACACGCACACACACACGCACACACACACACATGCACACACACTTGCACACACACAAACATACGAACACAAACACACACTCACACAAACACATACACACGAACACACACACACACACACATACACACACACACACACACACACACACACACACACACACACACACACACACACACACACACACACACACACACACACACACACACACACACACTCACCTTATATAACACATACTTAGCTAGAATATAAGATAAATATAATTGTATACTTATTAAGATATTATGTTTTAAATTTTCGTTTTATATACTTAAATGTTTATTTTTCTGTGTTATAAATTATTGTTAACTTATCTTATGGAAGAGCGGGACCTCCTGATACAAGTATTTTTATACTTAAAAGGAAGGTCCCATCCATGTTACTAAAATGTTAAAAAGTTGGTTAATGAAATAAACATTTTTGATTTTTGTTTTTTTTTGATTTTGAATTCGAAAATTAACCAGCTACTTTTTTAATGTTTAATTATAATCGGAGGTTTGAATTTGCATATTCCTAAATCTCTTTACTTTGCACCTCCAGTAAGGTACGCGATGGAAGGCTCAGCTGGCCGTTTGTAGGTGTTATATGAAGATAAGCTGTTGAGATTAACACGGAAAATAACTTTTTAGAAACAAATTATCGGTGCGGGGCAGTGGTCCAACTGCTCTATCCAACTAGTTGGACTACGGGTCTTTACTAGGGGTCTTGGTCCAACCCATTTTTGTAGTTGGACTAACAACCCCACTTCACAATCCCGTGGTGGACCAAAAAATATTTGATTCAGAAAACTTAACTGCAAGGCACAATTGTCATTCTAACTAATCTAACCAAATTAGCTGAAACTATTAAACTAGGGCTGTCTCCTCATGAACTAACATAACTTGTTCTATGAAACTGATAGTCAATTCGCAAAATAATGTTTTAATACTTTTTATAACAAGTTGGTTAGGTAATTTGGTTTAGGACGTCGTTGAGACCTTTTTCGCGTATTGACGTTTCTTAGAGAAAGTTATTTAGTTTCATTAGTAGAAGCCCCAGTTTAAATAGTTTGAGCCGATTTCCTTAGAATCCTTCATTTTCTTAGTTATATGTATACTCGGTTCTGATTCCTTACTAAACTCTTACTAGTACGGGCAAGTTAGGTGAAGCTAGTATGGCGAGGTCGAAAAAAGAAACCTAAAGCTGATTTTTTGCACAGTCGTTCCTTGGGACCATAGAGGTATACCCTGAAAAGTCCCAACTCCTAGGGTGCCGGCGTCCCCCTCTCCCCCCCTCAAAAGGTCCCAATTTTCAGTATTTTTTATTTTACTCAAAATCAGTAGGAGTTAGATGAAAACTGTCAAAGAGGAAATTAATCCTTATTAAATTACCTATCAAACGGTACTACTCTCATATCAATAGGAGTTTTAGTTATTGAGATATGCTTGTCTATATATGACAAAAAATTGAAAATACCTAATTTTGTACCAATTTCTTGATTTTCTGAGAAAACTGTTAAAGTATTTATAAAACATTGTTAGTAAAAATTTTTCCTTTCATGTTTAGCAACAAAACGAGACTACATTAATAAAAATTTACAAACAATTAATTAAGTTGTAGTTCATTACATCTCAGCTGATAAATATGATTAATTTTCTACGTATAAATTTCAACTCTAAAGCATCGTGACTGACAACTTGTAGTTATTATCTATGTATAAAGTTGTCACATGGATACAAAAAAAGCCTTAAAATAGAAATAAAATAAAACATACGATTCTTTAATATTTACGAATTACTATATTTATTCGCCCTTATGGTCATCGATATCTATGTTATCTTATTATTTACGAGATGAACCACGGTGTCGACCTGTAGTGCCTGCCACATTATATTAAATAGTACTATTTACATTATGTATGAATAATCCCTGTTGCTCTCTGAAGGCGACCCCACCACCCCTAAGGTCCGGTGACAGTCCATACAGTCGCCAGTCGACACTCGTCACGCACTTCTCGCTCGCGTCTACATTTTAGATAGGGAAATTTTAGTAGGTAAATAACTCAAATGATTAGTATGGAGTGTCCAGGATGTGAATCTGCAACTGGTTCAGTGCGTTGAGTAAAATGAAAAATACTGAAAATCGGGACCTTTTAAGGGGGGGGAGAGGAGGACGCCGGCACCCTAGAAGTTGGGACTTTTCAGGGTATACTTCTATAGTCCCAAGGAACGACTGTGCAGAAAATCAGCTTTAGGTTTTTTTTTTTACCCTAAACATTAAATTGCCCGTACTATGTGTGATATGTCCCGGATATTTATTTATTATATGGTATTATGTCATTTATAGGAATCAACAGTAGTATTATACGAGGTGTTAAAAAAGTGAGTGTGAAATGAGGGGTTACTCAGAATCATGTAGAAGTCTGGCTACTACTGCTAGTTTTTTCGTTAATTCGATGATTTCCAAGGAGTATACTATTTGAAACTCACACGGCCACTATCACAATAAATAAATGGTTTGTCAGATTCGGTGGCTAGCGCAGAGTGGTTAGCGCTCCTGACTACTGATCCGAGAGTCGTGGGCAAACATTTCTATGAAGAGCAGATGTTTTTGCTCTGTGTCTCTCTGTCTCTGGTTCCCATAGTACAGGGAATCCTAGTTTGGGGCCAGATGACCGTGGTTATTTAAGGTTGCCTGGAAGAAATTGCTACCTAGCAATAAGGTACCACCAATTTTCTTTTGTGTTTGTTTTTGTAATATTATATTTTGTTATGATGCAATAAAGTTCATTGAATTGAATTGAATTTGTCCTGGATATTATTATTATAAATAATGGTTTCATGTTCGTAACGGCGTCGAGAACGCTGTGCGGAACTCCGTCTTTGAGATCGTCTGAATGGAGCTGGAGGCGTCCAAATCTTTTTTTCGGTAGCATCGACATATCTCAGCCGATGTTAGAGGCAGTAGTGGCTTTTTCTGTTTTACTGGTCGTGGCATCGTTGTAATCTGTTCGCAAAATTTTATTCCTGGCGCGACACTGATTATACTCCAGCAGTAGATACTTCTCTGCAAGAGGATTAAAATGCATTTTATTCCATGCAGAATAAGTGGTTCGGCGTTGAAAGCCGAAAGAAAACTGACGTTGGCTCAAAATCGACATTTGTCGCGAGACTTCATCATCCTGATGGGGGTTATTACTTTTTATGTTCATGTAGGCGACAAAGTAAACTACACGTCGGTACCATCGGCATCGACGACGTGGCGTTAATGTGTAAGGCGCAGGAGGCTCGTCAAAATACATAATTTTCGTGTCACCGTTTTTCCGCCATCACCCCTCTACCTAAGAATAAGACGTTCATCGAATTTACGTCAAAATTGCAGATCGGAATTTTTAAATATTTTTTCTTGTATTCTATACTTGATTCTGACTAACACCTTAAAATTTCAAACACACTTTTTTAACAACCTGTATATTATTATATTATTTATTTAAGACCTTGCACTCTAAAACTCATTAAGCCATTTTGGCTGTAAAGGGTGACAATAAATTGCATAAGATATACAATACATATTTATTTATATGCATCTGAAAAACACCGTTACGTAAGTCGAATAAAAATGGAAGATAACGGATATACTATAATTAAAACGACAAATGGTGTGATATAACTTTAAGATTACTCTAGTTTACCTTCTCGAAATATTAACATTTGCTCTCTAACATCCCACAACGTAGTTTTTGAAGAATTAATAATTAATAACGCCTGCAATCCTACACCCATTTGTTTCATTTATCTATTAGCATAATCGGTTTGCTAAATTTTTCTTATTTACCTTTTATACTTACTTTTATAATTTATGTGTACTTACTTCACAAAAGCGTACTTACTTAACACTTTTGTCAAAAGTACACTAGCAAAATGAATAGTAACTGTATAAAATACTTTATAAGCATAGTGGATTAGTTTCATTGAGAACTTGCATTTATATTTTATTCATTCTAGTAAAGTTACAAATATGCATGTGGAAACACTGAACACATCGAGACAAACAGCTATATGTGTAATTAAATTGATTCTTGCAGGACAGGAGTCTGCAAACATCAACAGGTAACCCAATCCATTTGCCAGTGAAATACAAACACCAGGTTAGGTGTAACTTGGTATAATACACATAAGTTGTCTTTCACAGACTATACTCAACATTCTGAAGTTACGCCATTCGTCTTCAATAATTTGATGGCTTTTGTGAGACTGATTTCGATGTGATTGGACTAAAGATTAATTGCAGAAATTTTCCAAAAAATATTTTTAACTGTACTGTCTAAATCCTCAAAACGTACGTTAGTTATACAATATTTTATTATATTTTCTCAGTTTTTTCATCACTCAGATAACCAAGTTGTATGAACTTTTGTGAACTCATAACAAGACCACAATATATTTATTAATTATAGTATGACCAATTGACCATGTTAAATGTTATAATTTGAGATCATTATATTTTTTAATGGATAACAAAAACATAACAATTAACGATTTTAAAATAAAAATATTGGTTTGCTTGTATTTAAACTAAATGTAGATAGTTTTTCAAAGTGGATAGTTTGTATAAGATCGTGTGGTCCCAGGTAGCCTACCTGTAACATGATGCATCTACTGAAAGTCGGAGTTCGAGAATGCATCCATTAGTTCAGGCAATCTGCAACACGCCTCCAATAACCGTTAATTTTGCTGCCCAGAGGAGAAATTCTGCAATATTTGTCTCGATTAGATCTTATGTGTGTAAATATTTATGGTGCAAAAAAGCTTTAAGTAGTATATTTTATTTGGAGGTCTTTTGTTTTACTTGTAATTAGTTCTACCCTATACGTGTCTTTATTAAAACAGTAGTTTGTGACGGTTATAGTAAGCTAGATAATAACGATTTCAGCCTACAAATAGCACTATTTTCAGCTTGAAAATTTATGGTAGACTTTTTTTTCTACAATCTATAGGCGGAACCCACACAGGAGGCGGTGGCGGCCCGGTTGCTTAGCTCTTCTTGAAATCATCCTACCTATTTAAATCAAACATCCGCAATACATTTCACTGTCAGTTAGTTCAGTCAGATGATGAATTTATAGAGAATTAAATTAAAAATATCAAAAAAAGTTAAACGTTAAGGAGTTCCCAATATCTTAATATTGTTAACATAATTCACTTAATTTCAGTTACAGAGGATGCAAAGTGATTTCAATGACACCCTTTATAGCGGCCTCTAATTATCTTGATCGATCAAAGGGCGAGGGCGAATTTCCATACAAATGGCTGCGGTATGGGGACTCGTATCGGGGACTGTATCTTTAATAACCATAAATCCATGAATCGAGACCGCCGATTAATTTATTGCCCAGAAAAAACATGATCTTTTCAGTTACAGCCTGCAGTTCTGTTACAAATGGAACTCGAAGATTCATTTATAATATATATTATTATATCTTTGTATGGAAGGAGGCAGGTATAAAAAGACTTTGAATTAATGTTCTTCCCTTACTTACACATTCTTTCGATCAGATAACTGACTGTATTTAACTTATACACAAGTGTAAGAACTAATCTAAAGACTACGCCAATGTGTCTTCTTTACCTACTTATACTAATATACACACAGTGCGTGTGCACTCCAAAGCTCATAATAAGTCACTACAAAACTCTCGCTAAGATCCCAAAATGTTGATAAGTTATCCAGACCAAACATTTGATTTTATTTTGTGTGACAAACTTAAAAATAAATCTAGGTACATAATTTTAATTAGCTAGGTACACAATCTAGTTGTAAAGTCGGAGTATCCGTGGATTTTAATTCGATTCCATATTTATCCCACTAATAGAGTGGCCTAAATGGGACATCAGGAGACGGGACCCTGCACAGTGGTCCCGACGGAGACCGAACGGACAATTAAGTCGTCCCGGCTGCGTAAGTGCATAGTGGTGTTAAGTTAAACTTTCTAATATGAATTTTGTTTGTTTGTTTGTAAACTCTTTATTGCATACAATAACACATAAAACAGAAAATACAAAATAAATTATAGCAAAGGCGGACTTATCCCTTTCGGGATCTCTTCCAGTAAATTTTGTTTTTTAAAGTAGAATTACCTACTGTGTCAGAATATTATGACATTCTTACATAAGTCTATCTGAAGGATCTATCGTCCCAAATAGGTACAATTATAAGATCGTTTTAAATTGAAAGTTATAATTTGTTCTGAGAGTGTGAGTCTAGCAAAATCAAATGACGACGCTTTTCCCATATTACCTTTAAACAACGTTACAGTTTCACCATTATTATTAAATTTTGGTTTTGCCTACTATGCATTAAGTCTGTGCACGCCACCCTATATTCAAAAAACCTTTTTAACAAAAAAATTAAACCGCCGAAATAGTAATTTTGAGTCGGCGCCAAACAAGCAAATTAATTAATAACATTGTTAATTTGATTTGGTTATTTCTTTAAATTTAAGGTAATATATTGATCTTTTTATTTATCGATTGTTTGGCGCCGACTCAAAATTACTTAGGTATACTTTCATTAGTTTAAGAACTTAGTTATTAGGGTTAAATAAAAAGGATTTTTTTTTGCTTTTCAGTTTTTTCGGCGGTTTAATTTTTTTGTTAAAAAGTTTTTATTTTATACTTTTTTGTGGCTATAAATCACCCCTATTTTCCCAACCCTAAGGTTAGGATTTTTTTCCAATTTTATATGGGACCAATTTCGAGGTATAACCTTATTCAATAAAAAAAGAATTATCATAATCGGACTACTCTGTAAAAAGTAATGCGTGGTCATACATTACAATCAGTGAGTGAACAATCAATCATCCCCTGTTTTCCTACCCTTATGGTTGTTTTTTTTCCAAATTTATATGGGACCAACTTCGGGGTAAACTCGTTCCAATAAAAGAAGAATTATCAAAATTCGGACTACTCTGTAAAAAGTAATGCGTGATCATACATAAAAAAAATATACGCGTCGACTTGAGAACCTCTTCCGTTTTTTTTTCGTTGGTTGAAAACTAAACAACAGTCTTTAAAAAATATATAGATAAAGTGCTCTCTGCCTCTTCTAATATGTATATTATGCCGTCATCTAAGAATATTTTGAAGAACCACATAACCCTGGATTAAATGGAAGGAAACGGGCCACTGGGAGAGTGCCTATCCGATTATAAAACAGTAACCGCACGAACAGAATTTGTAGTTACGCTTCCGTGTCTGGGTCTAGGGACACCCCACTCCCAAAGGAACAGCACATTGATAGGGCAAATCTATTACAGTGGCAAACGTTATTTCAAGTAACTAACTAAATCTAAACAAAAGAGAGAAGAAAAAAGTTAGTTTCAGCAAAGCTAGATATTCAAATTTAGATATAGTCTGCTTTCAGAATTATGTACTCTAGGGTAATCTGTTATTGGCTTAACTTTCATAAATAGTACTGTACCACAACATTTTATTATAAGCTGTTGGTTACCTTTAATAAAATAAAATAAAAAAATAAGCTAAGAAGAGACGGTATAGGTACGAAACAAACGATAAAGAGAAAAAGTAAGATAGGTAAATTAGTATTTTATTGTTATTTTAAGAGTAGACAGTTTTACAAAAAATCCAGTACTGGGTTGTATTGTACCCAATTGATGTAATTAATTATTAACATTCAGAAACAAAATAAAGGTATAAATATGGATAATAGGTAGAATACCTATAGATAAAATTGGATGTTAAATATGGAAATTTTTGATGTGTTTGATGGGTTGTTTATACCCGAAGCCTAATTATTATTTATTTATTTATTTTATTTAAACATTTATTTCAAGAGGACGAAGTTGCGGGCGCACCATCAGTGTATAATGCTTCCAAGGGTGATAAACGGGCATCCCTATACAAATCAAATTCAGCGCATGCCTCATTTGTAATAGCCGGAGCGACAATACGAGCCGCTCGTACGGCTACACCGATACCCCTCGCCGTTGAAAATTTTGTTGGCAGACTAGGCAGTCCAGCTTTTCGGCCTATAGTTACCAAGTAAAGGACACGTTTCATTATAGGCCCGACTCTGTACATATTACGCAAAAATATAGAAAAATATAGGCTTTCTAGGAAAAATATTTAAAAAAATATCAGAAGCAGAGATACGTCGTTCAATCAAATGTTTTGTCAGCACTTTTTACAGAAATAGTAACACCGGGCCTTGCACGTATAAATGGTGGGTCATGTTCAGAAACTATGGCTTCATCCACATGGTCCCTTCAGACATTGGTGTACGATTTTAAAAATCTGCGGATATGCATTGCGTTTTTCACAAGCATAATAGCCGGTCTTCGAGTTAGTTCTCGGACAACTAAATCATTAATTTCAGGGTATGTAGCTCGTGTAAATGTATCATAAATGCAATTATTGTACAAAGTATAGTTTCTGAACGTAAAACTCCCCCCCCCCATCCCTCGCTCAACTGTCACTTGGCTGTCATTCTTCCGCTCGATTAAACTCTGTACGTCTCGCCGGTCTTGTGTGGTGTTTTCGTTTTCCGAGCTGAATCTTGTGTTTCATTGTGTAAGTGCTCCAATAATACAACCCGGTCTTGTTTTGGACTTGAATCTTCGTATCTTTGTTGACCCGGCTTGTATGTTTATGGACTACGACTGCGTGTGATTTGGATGTTGTTTCGTGCTTCTACTTTTGTGATCAGGTACGTAAAACCCGTCATAGTTATGACTTACATTAGCTACCAATAATATTTACCATATTACCATGGGGGTTGGATGCCCTTAACAGGGCTGAATGCCTTCTCTGCAGATGCTAACGGCGGCTCCTCCAGAAGTATCTTATTTGAAACTGCAATCTAGTCACCAAGTAATCTGATGTAAACAGATGAGTGCGACAAAGATATTTTAGCGTATTGCCGGAATAGGAATTAACGATGCTATCTTGTAAAACGTTGCTATTTGTATTAAACTCGAGTCAGAGGGGTGTATTCAAGCATCCCCCTGTCAGTGTCATCGTGGCTGCACTGTAGGTACGCCACTTGGCTGACTATCTCTTTTAACAGAGTTTACGAGATCAAATAATATGTGTATGGCTGGGTAGTGTATCGGCTTTCATGACAGTGTGAAAATGACAAACAAAAACCTTATGGGATATCGCTTGGTTAATATTGCTACCCACAGCAATAGAAACCATGCTTATTTGAATGAGCCTTAAGAAAGACTAGATTGTGGTTTGCCATGAGGAATCTTGCTAAACCTGCCATCTTTTAGCATGATCATCATTTACTATCAGGTGGTATCATGATAATAGATTATACATTGTGGATACAATTATATCTTAAACTACTCCTAAGCAGTTTACAACAGTTTGATTCACTTTTGTTTCAGCTAATTCACAATGGTGCATTGTATCCAATGTGCTTCTGAAATAGATAAAAATGGGCAGTATTACAGGACTAGTGATATGGGCCCGGATATGATTTCTGTTGTTGAACAGAATCTTGGATATGAGGTGAGATTAAAAATAATAATAATATCCAGGACATCATACACAGTCGTCTGGCCCCAAACTAGGATTCCATGTACTATGAGAACCAGAGACTGATATACATACACATATATAAACATTTAAATACATTCATATATAGATATAATACACCCAGACTCAAGAGCGAACAAATCTGCTTATCACAGAAATATTTGCCCTGTGTGGGGATCGAACCCATGACTCTCGGATCACTGGTCAGGAAAGCTAACCACTTAGCCACCGAGTCAGTTAAATATGTTTCAATATAATGAATCATTTACTCATGATTAGGTTTTGAAAGTTCGCTGTATTAGTGGAAGGTGGTTAGTACCACTGACGCTTTTTAGAAACATTTTGCCTGGACAACTCCGTTTACAGTTTATACAATATGATAACAATATTTTGTGTTTTAAGGTTCATAATAATGAAACTGTCTGTTGGCAATGTTTTGCCAATATTATGGAGGCAATGCCTGCTTCTGATACTAATGAAAGAGTTGATGAACCGTTTGAGGCCCCTATGGATATCTCCAATCCCAACATGTCGTCTCCTCTTGGAAGTGAAGAACATGAACTCCACTTTGTGCATGACACAAATGTTTGTGTTTGGTGTCAAAGTTCTTTATACAGGCGCCGCACCCACTCTCTTCCAGAAGGCCTAGAGAGAAGCTTAATCTCTGAAAGAATTTCACCAAGAGAAGTGAGTTTTTCTTTTTTTGCATGAAAGAATATAAACTTAATTATATGCTCACATTAAGAAACTAATTATTATAAATCACAGTAAGAAGCTAATTATTAATATGTAATGCTAATGACAACACGAGTATAATGTGGAGGTTAAGAGTATTTCTTATAAGCTAAATTGGATAATTTGTTACAGATATCTGATGGTGGATTGGTATGTTACAATTGTTGGGTAGAAGCACAAAGAATACTACAACAACAAGGAATTTTAAATGCACCACCTGCCAATTCCAACAGACATGTTCTGCACTGTTTGGAATGTGCTTTAGAAATAAATGAAGATGGGCAGTATTATATGACTGGTGATATGGGCCCAGACATAATTTCTGTTATTGAGCAGAATCTAGGATATGAGGTAAAATGCAAATTGTTATGATTTTCTTTTGATTGACTTGCTCTACACAAAAACGGTACTTTGAAATAGCTTATCTAATGAAATTGTAAAATAAAAATATATTACTTTTGTGTTTCACATATTAATATTTTTATTTTAGGTTCATTAATGAACCTATGTGTGGACAATGTTTTGCCAATGTTTTGGAGGCAGTACCGAATTCTGAGCGTAGTCATAGAAATATGGCATCCCCTCTGGAAAGTGAAGAATATGAACTCCCATTGCCCCATGACCCGAACGTTTGTGTTTGGTGTCGAAGATCAATATATGGACATCGTACTCACTCTCTTCCAGAGGGTCCTGAAAGAAATCTAATCTCTGAAAGAATTTCTCCAAGAGAAGTGTGTTTTGCATATTTTTAATATAAAAATGTGCTATCCATTAACCTAAATCATGACACACGGAGGATATTTAATATTCAATAGTTGAATTATACAGGCTGATGATCTAGATTTTCCATTAGCTAGTTTTTAATTGATTAAATAGGATAATCAATAACTTGTTACAGATACCTAATGGTGGATTAGTATGCTATGCTTGTTGGCTACATACACGACGAATTTTACAACGACAAGGAATAATTAACGCTCCCCCAGTTGATTTAAACAGATGTGTAACATGTCTTCGATCTCTTGCCCAAACACGTAGACACTCTATACCCAATGGATCTGAACGTAATGAAATTATTGCAAGGATTTATCCCAGAGAGGTAAAAAGCTTTCTTTGTTAACTGCTGATTAATATTTTATGGCTTGTGTTTGAAAAGGTACATTAATAGTTAATTAGAGCCTCTACTTGCTAGTTGGAGTTCATTCTCACCAAGGATTGATTATCTGTTCCTGATATAGATAGAAATACCAGATGTCAACAAGATTATATTTTCTTGATGATACTTCTCAGATATTTCGTATTTACTTACGTAAAAAAATTAAGTTATTACTTATTATTAATTTACAACTTTTTCATTTAGATTCCACCAGGGGGGCGTGTTTGTTATGCGTGTTGGGTCTCCGTGCGCAGACATGTACAGCGAGCACAAATTATTGACCAGGGACGTGAAAACCCGGACCCGTTCCCTTCACACAGTCATCATGGAGTTGTTTGTGTCTGGTGTAGAACATCATTATTCCGAAGACATACTCATAATTTGTCTAGTGGCCCTGAAAGAGAGGAAGTAGCAGCAAGGATTTACCCCAGAGCGGTAATTATAATGTTACATATTATTTTTAGTTGAAACACCTAATCCTGCTGAATCCATCCATGTAACAGATGACGTCATCTTTAGCTATCATCAGTTCTCAGTTGGATCTTTCCCCTATGCATATCCTATATTTCTTATTAAAGACCATTTGTTTCTTGATTAGGTTGTTGTTTGTCATTAGCGGTGACATGTCTCTCCCTAATGCCCTTTCTATTGCTATATGACCTGTGTCAATCAGTAATTGATATAATATTCGATATTTTTATAATTCATACTGGAGATGTGTTATAAGGTGCTATTTATTAGTGCCCGATATTTTAATTAGTGCTTCTATTACTGATCAACTTTTTTCCCAAGGAACCTATACTCAAATTGCAAAAAAAGGTTGGCTTCATATTAAGGCTGCTCGCTTGTTCGATTTGTATGAAGAGTCCAAAAATTTTTTTGGAATTTGACTATGGGTTCCTTGGGGAAAGTTGATCAGAATCAGGAGTAGAAGCATTGACTAAAATATCGAGCACTAATAAAGTAGCACCTTATATGATTATAATAATATGAATAACCTTGACGATGGTAAGTTCTAACAATCATGAACTGCACCATCTTTTTCAGATAATAAATATAATAATTTGTTTCAGCTACCTGAGCATGCACTGGTATGCTCAAATTGCTGGGCAATAGCTCAAGAAAATGTAGAAATCGCACAAGGAAACGTGCAAATGGAAGACCCATCTCTTTCAAACACTATGAGCCTTGATGATTTTATGCATACAACAAATTCTAGTAATCGTTGTTTTGTACCAAATTGTACAAATAATGAAAGAAATAGAGTGCCCGATTATTTAAGAAAAAGGATTTTAAAGTCCCAAAAAATATTTATTACAGAAAATGCCAGGGTATGTGACACACATAAGTCAGTATATAATTGGGAGTTTCTGGAGCAGCATCAATTTTCCAACACTTTTACTAAACCCGAGATGCAGTCAATGATGAGACTTTTTGTCCAAGAAGAAATAATACAATTTAATTTTAGAGATATAGAATCTATGGATGATAACTTTTTTAAATTCTGGACTGGAGTAACAAAAGAAAATTACTCTTTAATGTTTCATCAAATAAGTCCAGCACTAAATTCAAAAAACCCTAAAACTGCACTCGGGGCTTATCTTATTAAGGCTCGCACTGGAGACTCCCACGAAAGGTTGGCCACTCTGCTATGTAAGAGTAAGGCGACCATAACTAGATTACTTCACGCAGCTAGGGAAGCACTCACAAGATTATTTGTGCCTGTAAACTTAGGGATAAGTCATGTAACAAGACAAAATATTATAAACAGAAATCGTATAATACCTGAAGGGCTGTTTGGAAACACTGAAGAACGAGTACCGATTGTGATAGCTGATGGATCATATATATATCTACAAAAATCATCGAATTACTCATTTCAAAAGAAATCATATAGCTTGCACAAATACCGCAACCTTGTGAAACCTTTTTTACTAGTAGCCACTGATGGACATATTATTGATATTTTGGGTCCATACCCAGCAACTGAGTCCGATGCCGACATCATGAAGGCCCTGTTTCAAAATGAAGACGGAGAAATGAGAACCTTTTTTGGAGAAAATGATGTCTTCATATTAGATAGGGGCTTTCGTGATGCCATACCTCTATTAGAATCCCTAGGTTACCAAATTCATAAACCCGAATCTTTGCAAGAGGGAGAGACTCAGTTGCCAACACTCAGGGCTAACAAATCTAGATGTGTTACATTATGCAGATGGGTGGTGGAAGTGGTGAATGGCCGATTTAAAAGAGATTTTAAATTATTTAGGCAAGAATATTTTAATGTCGCCGCCACCCATCTGATGGAAGACTTGCGGATTTGTGCAGCAATGTTAAACGCGTTCCATCCAGAAATTGTGGACAGAAATGATGCTGTGATAATCTTATATCGTGCATTAGAAAGGCTACATATGCCTAATATTTTGGCAGAACTTATCATATCAAATAGAATAAATCGTTACCGAGCCCAATTCACATCAATTGATGCTCAATTTCCAGAGTTAGACATATTTCCTGAAATGGCCATGCATGATTTAATTCTTTTTGGGTTGGGTGTATATCAAATTAAACAAGCCAGAAGTTATTATGGGGAACACATCAGAGAGCATGGTACATTTCAGGTAGAAATAGCTGACACTCTGGAAGTTGTGAATCAAGCAACTCCATCCCACCTCCATACTATTTTAATTAGGGGCCGTATAAAGTCTCGCCATCAATCAGCCAGAGTATATTACACATATATATTGCTGGCGAGACAAGGTAGGAGTTGGGATGAGAGAATAATTAGCTATTATTGTAGTTGCATATCAGGGCAACGAACAGTCGGATGTTGTGCCCACACCATGACCATTGTCTGGTATTTGGGCTGGGCTCGGTATCAAGATAATATTGAAGGTCCAGCATCATTTCTGGATGACATATTAATTAGAGATGATGTAGAAAATGAGGATGAATAAATAAGAAATTGTAATATATTTACTAGTTGTTTTATTTAAAAACATTAACCTCCTTTAAAAACGATTTGTATGTAAACTGCAGGTTCATTAGATTCCATTATACATCTCACTTTCCTGTGAATGTAATTGAGGTTTTCTTTCACACAGGTAGGTAGGTAGGTAGGTAGGTAGGTACTTCTTCGTGTTTTTGCTAATAAAATATAGTCCCTATGATTAAAATGTAGTCCATTGCTTTTTCGGAAAGGGACATAGGTATTGCACACTGGATTGTCACATCTTCCATCACAGTCATCCTATTACCGTATTTTCCGTGTTTCGATATTTAACACAACGATAGCATCTGTATGCACTTTTGTGGGTATTCTCTGCGACATGCACGGCAAAAAGTTCTGATGATTAACACAAAACGCTCTGCACGTGCACACCCCTGTCGTCGTTGTTTCTTTAATGGTGATGATGATGCGAAACTGATCCGTGGGCCCGTGGCCCGTGGGTCAGGCCAGCCAGACCTTTATTATTATTTATTATAATAGGTAGGTTATGAAATAAACGAATTTGATCTGTTTTTTCTCTCAATGTCATTCTAACTAATGACGTTAGCTGTCAGACGTCAAAATTGACATTTATGCGCTCGCTTCGCCATGTTGGATGATTTATGTGTTGCGATTATTAAAGCTGAAAATCTAGTCTAAACGTCGCAACCAAGGTAAATTAAAGGAAATGTACGGTTGGAAAATACTATATTTTTAATGATCTATTCTATGGTGTTGCGTACACAGCCCGGCCCGAGCTCCATAGTAGCGTGAAACGTCTCCTTTAGAAGAGTTGGATGTACTCGTGTGCTCTGCAGTTGTTCTTCGCACGTTTAAAGATAAATAATACGTATTAGGTAGAATATCCTTCACTACTTACGCACCCAATTCTGTCAAACAAGCTAAAGCTATCAAACTACAATCTGTAGTTATAGAAGTACCTATTATATGGTACTTTTATAGAGGTATAGTACCAAAGAGAGATGTTCGGAGGCCAATGTTTTGCTTTACAGACTGTGCTGTGATGTACATGTCTGCATTAAAAATAGACATCAGAAATGGGTGGCTCGCGCATAACAGGCCTGAATGGCGTAAACGAATTGCTGGGGGTAACAAGTGGTGCGACAAAGCCTGTTTCAGAGTATTCGCTTACTAGACGAAAAAGCGCTACGAGGATTGCAATAGGCCATCCACTACCTAATCTCTTCCTGTGAGGCCTGCGAGCGAGTGCGATGTTCTCGCATAAGTCATCATAAAATTGCCATCTTGCCCTGTATTGAATGAATTGTCTATAAAAAACGTAAAGGCCAATAATGACGTACATAAGTATGTCTTTTAAATTTGTACTTGTCATACTGGGATCTGTGCATGTAAAGAAGTATATTTCTTTTATAGATGTATAGTGCCATCAAAAGTTGTGGCCACTTTACAACCCTTTGGCACAATTTCTGAGTAATACGTGTAGCACCAACAATGGCACCTATGTTGGAGGTGATAAATCGCCCAAAAACAATAGCGCAATGGCCAGCTGACTACACGTCGCGGCATCGGACATACATAAATCAGCGGGGTACTAACACTGCCGCATTGTATGGACAACCCATGCATTAGCTTGTTCCAGGCCTCGGACGGTGCCAACAAAAATTACTGCTGGGAATCAGAATGACTGAAGCTTTTGAAATATGCCTGTCGCTGGGCACTTGCTGAAAATCTATACAACAATAAGGTATACTGAAAAAAGTACTTACTATACTGGGTAGGCTGTCAAAGAAGTATTATATCGTCGGTATACTGCGGAATAGGATTTAAGTCTATTAAGTAGACTATGATATCTCTTTATATGTGCGCGATTTACTGATACCCATGGGATAGAAGAGTGAATCCCAGTTTAGGGCCAGATTTTATTTAAGTGATATAATAATTATTATTAATTTTGATAAATCAGTAGGCCTAACCTTCCTAGGTATGGGAAGAGAGCCGTGCCCCAGCAGTGCGGACGATATGGTTGACCATGATATTTTGGTATGGAATTTTATAACCAACTACAACTAGTCAAATACCGTATCGATAAAAAGTGAATAATCTCGATATCTAACGAAAATGCCGTAATTTTAACCATAAGACTCATTGTTGAAACATGGTACTAGATTTCCAACACACAAAGTTGTATGTATGGAGTGTAGTCTATCCAACTAATACTCGTATGCAGTAAAGCTATACCCACAGACTACAGAAACAGGCCACGGGATCGTTTCTGCCTGTGGCGGGCACTAGGTGCCTAACTGAAGTTTCCGAGAAACCCAAATGTTTGGTCGGACTCCTGTCCAACTCGTATTTGCTCATCAAATATGTTTATACCGACGTAGACTTGCATTGAAAAGTTCTAGCAGTCCATGAAATAATTATTATAAGTGCTCAGTGTTAATATGGATATTGAAAAACAAATAAATCAGAGAAAAGAGGGGTTTTGTCAATTTAATTAAAAATATTTAAAGTTTCATCCTAGTTTAATTAAGCGGTAGTTCATCCGCTAAAGCCTCACTTCAGTGGGTTTCATTTTATAAAACTCACCTGATTTATTAAATGTGAATGAGAGGGTTAACTCGGGGTTAACACTTTCAGGTGTAACCACAAACGGTTTGCAAGGGCGGCAAAGGATTTACGCACCTGAGGAAAAATGAACTTAGAAAATATATTATACACTGATGGACTAAAAAATCGACTCAAGGTTTGTTGCCCGACTTTAGAAAAAATAACTCAGTCTGCAAAACTGCTAAACACTAATAACAAAAATCTCGAAAACCACCAAACTAAAATCGTAAACAGTTTTTGGACTTTTGGTTTATTTTTTTGCTAGAGTGAGTTATTTTTCAAAAATCGTGCAACAAACCCTGAGTCGATTTTTTCGATACACCAGTGTATTTGCCATTAAAAATTTTAGACGAAGGTGTCTTGGTTCCATTTTTATTCAACTAATGTAAACTTTAAATGTACTCAAACTTTATAGACCTATAGAAGTTTCATTTGTTTGCGTTTCCAAATGTGCAACAAATATTTAGTTTCAGAATTTAAAATATCGTCAATGATGAAAATAAACTTTATCTCAAACACAAAGTTTATTACGAGACTTCCTGAACTGTAAAAGCCGTAATTTGAGCATCCAAAAACGTCCTCCTTTTAAGACTAAAATAGAATTGACGGCTTAAAACGTTAAGTAAATAAAATAACAATTTCAGTTTTTACAGGTGATGAAAAACACTACATATGTAGTTAAAATACGAAAACCGTATTTATAATAAGTATTTTGTTATTTAAATGTATATAAGGTCTTAAAAAATTTGCAGGTACTATCTACTCATGAAACTGAACAACTTTCCCAAAAAAACCCATAGTCAAGTTGCAAAAAAATTGACTTCCCATACTAAGTGGGCCGATCAGGTGACCGACTTGTTAGAAAAGTACAAAAAAAATTTCGCAAATTGACTATGGGTCCCTTGGAAAAAGTTGTTCAGTTTCACTAGTAGAAGCCCCAGTAAAATAGTACCAACTAATTTGTTAACACCTTGTATATGTCTGAAATCAAATAAAATTAGGCTTAAAATCTTTTGACACCTAATAACTTAACCATCCGGACTTATGGGAAGAGACACGCCTCTGCTGTAGAGACACTACGAGTCTATCTTAAATCTAGTTATTAGAAAATTGTAGTTCCAGCGCATATTTCCCAAAATAACAAACGGTTAAAGACATAAAATGTTATAGCAAATATCCTCACTATTCATATTCCATTTTTTATGGAGCCCTCGTTTGGGCGTATCTCCGTGTTTCTAGGGTTTTATGCGCCCTTTAATGTCTCGTCTCCAAGTCCGGGCGGGGCCGGCTGACCCGAGGAATTCGTTTACTTTTTACGTCTTTATAATTTGGTTTACGAGTGATAGTGATAGTAGGTACCTCTGTTTGGTTATATTCTATGTCCTAAGGTATAAACCTTAGATATGCTCCATCAAAGTAAACTAGGCGATAGAAGCTAAACAGTGATGTCGATTCGGTTTACACGATTAAACTTTTTTGACAGAACTAAACATAAGTGTTTTGTCTTTTTCTCTCAGTATCGAAAAGACAAGGATAGGATGCTTAAATTAACTTTAGTTCTGTCAAATAAGTTTAATCATAAACACCGAATCGACACCATTTACGTGTTTAATTTAATTTAACTATACAGTGTATACAGTATGAAAGGGGGTGAAATAAGAGCCAATTTTATCGCCCAGAAAAATATTAAATAAAATAAAAAAGTAAAAGAAAAATTTTGGACGTTTATTTTTCTAAAATAACATCTGCTGTCCCCAAGTAAACAAAACGTTGTAACTTTTAAATTAAGCGGGCTAGAATGTTAAAACAAAAAAAGTGAGGACTGGCAGCAGACGGCCGTGCCACAGAAATAAAAAAAAATACAAAAAAATAAGACTAAGAAAACCCAAAAATAACACTTAGAGCAACAGTGTAAAAAAAAGCGTATCTGGAATATCATTATTTAATCGCTCATAGCAAACTTTGTGTGTAGGTTAGAAACTTGGGATTTTTGTTATTTGAAAACTAAACGAATGTCACATATCTTAAAGTAATAAAAAAATACGGTTAATAAGTGGTTTTTTTTTGCAATTAAACACAAAAAATGAAAAAAAAAAGGAACTCTAGAAAATGCTAATATTTAATTGATGGTGTTTATTTTTTGTATATTTTTTTTCAGTGATACGGCCATCTACTACCAATCCTCATTATTTTTGTTTTAACCTTCTAACCTACTTAATTTAAAAGTTACAACGTTTTGTTTACTTGGAGACAGCACAGTGTGTATTACGCCAGCGGAATGTTCTAGCTAAGAAGGATGTGAGTATAATAGAAAATTAGAGCATCATGAGGACTAATTGTGCGCCAACAGCGGAATTTGTGCGTCTTACAATTTCGGAGATATTCATAAAAAACCGATTCCGCCACGGTAACGTTCCCTCAGCGGCATAATTTTGAAAAACACGGTCTAGCTCATAACAAAGTACATGACTGAGTAGCTTTCGTCGTGTTATAAATGTGCGCAAATAGCGGAATTTGTGCATCTTACGGTTTTCGAATTATTCAAGATTCCGCTGCAGTAACGTTTTTGTGTTTTCTGTAGCTCGAAAACGGCTGATAGGAGAAATTTCAAAAAAATACCACTAGTACACCTTAATTTGTGCGTAATTTGAGCAATGTTAGTTTTTTGAAAATTGTGATATTTTTTTAGTAATTAATTTGTTCAGAAAATCAGGAAATTCTAATTTACAAGGAAACGAGTGAAGTTGCAATCGAATAAAGAGCACTCAAATATTCCTCTAGTAGACCCTAATAATGTCTGCAATTGTGGATTGTATTATCCGATCAATTAGTGAGATATACCATTTAATTACGAAATTAAGTTAGCGAAATTTTAAAGATCGAATTCAGTGCTCCCATAAGACTATGTAACATGAAATTTTACATAAAATTAGAGCGTCCTGCTAGCAAGCTTTCCTGTAAGTTTCAGCTTTGAATAACGTTGATTTAAAAAGATTTACCCAAAAGAAGAAAGAACAAACATTTTCCCTATAACCCGCCCAAATTAGAATGTATACGAGAAAGCGGCCGCGCCATACAAAAAGGTAACCTTCCTAAATTGGTAGCATACAACCAGAACTAATTGGACAATTAAGCAGAAAAATGTTTGTTATGATGTTTATAAATGTTTTGTTATTTGGCGTCTTATTTAAATTAACTAAAATCGGGTAACATCGACAAGTTGAACAACAAAATTTTTGATGTATCGGCATAAAACTCAAAATGTTTAAATAGATGCTTTACACATGCTTTTAAATCGTCAATATTTTTTTCTGCCTAGTACCATAGAACAAATACCATACCATAGAATAGCATAGAAGTAATTAGTACTTTATTACCTCTATGTTTTGAGGTATATTTCTAGCAAAGCAGATATAATCAAATCAATGCTTTGTTAATTTCTGATCAGTGTTTATCTTATCGCTTTGAATTGAGCTGCGCTCCTCGCACAGGTAGCCCCCGGGGCACGGGCACTGGGAATGAGCTCCAGGCATGAGTCCGATATATCAAAACGTAACTAAAACCGGATATGAGGATCATATTATAACATATCGATATGGCAGTTTTTAATATCGGATATTAGTAAAACTGTATATAGGCTAAGTAACCCGCGAAATACAAACTCCCGCAACCCAAGCATATGATATCAAATGTATGGATATATTCGCTTTCTCTCTTTATCTCTTTCTAACAAAAATACATTTCATTAGTGCGAAAGAAATGCAGCGAATATTGAACTGGGACGGATATCAGCAGATGATAGGCGAATTGACCATTATAATTATTGCAATACGGTTTAGTTTGGACTTGATAACGCGTGAGTTTTTGTTTCCGTTCGTTTTCTAAACAAATAGATAAGTTACGTTTGAAAAACGATTAATATCGTGCTACCCATATCGAAATCTGAAAACGGTGATATCGATATGAGAACTTCATATCGGTTACAATCCCGTTTTCCAAAATAACTGATAACGCCCATGTCTAATGAGCTCCCCCCGTCGCGTCGCGCGAGTTCCCGTGTTTTCGAAACCCGTCCGCCCCGCAGTGTGCCCATTTGTGGCAGATTTCTGCCATTTGGGCAGATTTGGCTACAAAATTTTAACTCTGGCAGAATAAGCTGACGATTTAAAAAAGTGTCAGAATTTGTCAGTTTTCAAGGAAATACTTTTTTTTTAAATAGCAATAGAAAAGTTATATTTTTTTTAATGATTTGCTTGCTAGAAAATATTTTTAATTAGGCAAAGTAGTATGGGAATTTCCCGTTTATTAATTTTTAAGTAGGTAAACCATATACATCTTCTCTCAGAACTCATTGTTTCATTCTTCTTTTTAATTTTTATTTTAACCTTCTCGAACTATTAATCAGTATGCTAGAAACTAAACACTACTTAATGTTGCATTTTTTTATCCTCTATTGGTATGCCCTTGGCATCATCTTACCTGATGGTAAGTAATGATGACGCCGAAGATGGAAGCGGGCTTATCAAAGAATCCCCAACGCAATGGGGAATTGGCTATCTTCATGGCGGAACACATCCGTGCTTTTAACATTTATGTTTGGCGGCAATAAGATACTTACTATTATATCTAAAAATCGTATTACAAGTATATTTTATAATAGCTTCGTCCCTGCCGCTATATGAGTACGTAGGTACTAAGAAAACAATCGTCAATAAAACATTTGCACGCAAATGTACTTACAAAGGTTCCTTCAATACACCTTTCATTTAAGAAGGTTCTCCTTTTGTATGGCGCGGCCGCTTTCTCGTATACATTCTAATTTGGTCGGGTTATAGGGAAAATGTTCGTTCTTTCTTCTTTTGGGTAAATCTTTTTAAATCAATGTTATTCAAAGCTGAAACTTACAGGAAAGCTTGCTAACAGCACGCTCTAATTTTATGTAAAATTTCATGTTACATAGTCTTATGGGAGCACTGAATTCGATCTTTAAAATTTCGCTAACTTAATTTCGTAATTAAATGGTATATCTCACTAATTGATCGGATAATACAATCCACAATTGCAGACATTATTAGGGTCTACTAGAGGAATATTTGAGTGCTCTTTATTCGATTGCAACTTCACTCGTTTCCTTGTAAATTAGAATTTCCTGATTTTCTGAACAAATTAATTACTAAAAAAATATCACAATTTTCAAAAAACTAACAATGCTCAAATTACGCACAAATTAAGGTGTACTAGTGGTTTTTTTTTGAAATTTCTCCTATCAGCCGTTTGCGAGCTACAGAAAACACAAAAACGTTACTGCAGCGGAATCTTGAATAATTCGAAAACCGTAAGATGCACAAATTCCGCTATTTGCGCACATTTATAACACGACGAAAGCTACTCAGTCATGTACTTTGTTATGAGCTAGACCGTCTTTTTCAAAACTATGCCGCTGAGGGAACGTTACTGTGGCGGAATCGGTTTTTTATGAATATCTCCGAAATTGTAAGACGCACAAATTCCGCTGCTGGCGCACAATTAGTCCTTATGATGCTCTAATTTTCTATTATACTCACATCCTTCTTAGCTATAACATTCCGCTGGCGTAATACACACGACAGCACATGCTATTTAAAAAAATAAATGTCTATAAAAATTTAATTTTTTTAAATATTTTTCTGGCCGATAAAATTGGCTCTTATTTCACCCCCTTTCATATGTGCACTTTATAAAGATTCACACTGTATATGGTCCAACAGACGAAGTCCTGTGACTCAGTGCAGGACAGACCGGCGGTGTAGGGTAATAGTTAGTAGTTATGGGACTTATGGGATAATTTTCCATCCTTTTGGTACGCAATCCTATATAGAAAATTTTCAACCTAACTATCTTCAGTTCTACCTATCTACGTTATAACAGGTACAAAAAAACTCAAAGGCCTTGAACATTCAATTTTTAATTTACTTCAAACAAATAGAGTCATGGCTCTATTAATCATAAACTTAATAATTTCTATACAACACTTTTAACATTTCTTTGGCAAGGTGGCTCCAAACTCCAGACACTTTTTTAGATAACTTTATACATAAGCAGGTATAACAGAAGTTTCTGCAGGTATTTTTCTTATACTCTTTTTACGGGATATTAGGTAAAATAGAAAGCAGATACTTTATACATATTTTTGTACGATTTTAGAAAAAAAAATCATGAGTTTCATGAACCCTTGAAATAACTATTATATTTTACTTAATATGCTGTATACACTTTCAACGAATGTCAATAATAATTATTAGAAGTTATAACATTTATTTTCATATGTACAAAATAACTTTAACGTGAAATTATTAATGAATGAAGACATATAAATACTTAGGTACTTATTTTTACCCGATCGCCCAAGCCCAGATTTTTCGGGTGTATATATGTTTGTTTCATGCTAATGGGCAATAAATCAATAATGTCAATGGCTTGACATACCGATTTAGGAGTACAAGGTGCTACTATGGAAAAAAAACATATTTATCAGCAGCTGGGTACCTACCAATACCGAACTCCTTCTCTTATTCTTTATAAAATGTACCTATAGTAATTCTTCTAAAGAACATCGCTTGATAGTCAAATACCGTATATATGAACCTTTCATGAGCGACTATTCATATGGAAAAAAGAAATAAATATTTTATATAATTGAAATCACATAAAACTCTACTTAATTCTTATTTAACCCATCGCCAACGTAGATGTGAACGTGAATCATGATATGCTATTTCATACAAATACAGTAAGGCAAATTGACCAGAACGTCCAAAAAGCCGATTGTCATGAAGTGATCAGGTTAAAAAAAACGGTTTCAATTGGTACCAGAGGCCGAGATACTACTCAAGTTACTGACTGCTGAGCTCATTAAAGAAGTCGGAATAAAGTGTTAAGAATTTTGACACAAATATGTGTACGAAAATTTGCAGTTAACTGAATTGGTTAATTTATTAACAATTAATTGAAAAAGGTTAATATTTCCATCATTTTTGTTTGACATCAGTCGTTGAGATCATTTAGATTAAACATATTCATTCAGCCATGTACCTTCCTTTATACTTACAAACAATAAACCAAGAAAGATTCATCTACTCTAAGATTCCTTAAATTGTAAGAACAGTTAATAATTTAATTAGCAAACTGCAATGTATTATTCCACTGAAGACTAACAGCAGATTAATAATGTAAATAAATTCGTAACAAAAACTTTGTAAACGTACTAGCTACCCCTGACTCGTACTTATGATATGTGCTTTCTTGAGCTTCAATATTATAATTATACTTACATAATAAATCATACAGTAAACTATTAATAATTATAATCAACACTAAATAAAATAAAACGGCAAATGATTTTGAATCACGAACAAAAACTTCGTTCTTATTACTTATTATGTACAATGATTGCGCTATCTAATATAATAACTCTTACTCAAAGCCTCATTATCATAGGATGCAAAGTCTGCACTTTGCATCCTGATGCTTCTAAATTAACACAAAAGTATGCAAACCCCATTAGAAATCACCTTTAAACTTCTTACCGTAGACTCCTTAAATCTCTATGCAATAAATACCATTAGCATTTAAATTTCCAAACAAATTCGATATCGTAATATTCACATAAAAGATCTTATTTTTGGCATACAATGGCTTAAATACATTATTAAATGAATGGAATGATTAAAGATTATGCTGACAATATTTGGACAATCTTTGGCACTAAAACTCTTAGATCTATCAAAGTCTGCACGCACAGTCAGAACCAAAGATAGGGAAAATCCATAGTCATTTGCATTGATTTAAAATCCTACTTACAAACTAACTTATTAGGTTCACGGTCACCGCGAGAGAGTTCGACTAGCAAGTCTTCACACTGATTGCACCACCCCTGTTAGCAAATCTGAGTTATCACAAATCACCTCACGTGTTTCACTTTGTTTTAGTTCTATACAAGTAAGCCGCAGCGGTCATACAAAGTCTTTGGTGAGTTCGTTCCGTGCGGTGTGGTCTAGTTTTTCGACGCACTTCCTGATAGCGTCGAGCACTATCTCTATCCGGCGGTCCAATGCCTCCAGATGGGGCTCCCACAGAATCGGGTTCACGGGATCTGCTTTCATAGAGTCCCGGAGAACCTTCGACAGGGGGATGCCGTTGTGGAACCTGAAATAAAAGATAGAAGGTGTCAGTCCTGATGATATTAAAAGAGACGTTATCTTACATGCCTTTAATTTCGGGGTGAGGATTGAGCAATTAAACAGACAAAGTTCTAGAAACATAAAGCTGCAGAAGATGCAAAGACAGCAAAATTCCATTAACTCTAAAACCATTGCAATGAACCTTATTTTCAAGTAAAAAATGATAATATGCGTCCACCCGTCAGAGAGCTTGCCCAAACCACAGAAGAAGGAATGTTACAACGGACGATAGGCATGAATAAACTTAAAACTTGTAACATACTTCTTTTGCGATGGGAAATAAAAAAGACGTGCTACCGTTGAATATGAAACAAGCTCTGAGTACCCTATAAACAGACTGTTGAGAACATTGTGTTTAATACAGTTCAATAGCAGCAGCGTAAGGACGTTCAGGTTCTCGTAAAATGTTTAAAAAAAAGCGCAAGTCAGTATAAAAACTCACTTGAGTAGAGTATTGAGCGTGGTATGGCGTACAATGCAGCACTGAAGCAGCGGTGCCAGGATGCTCAGCTCGTCGTGGAACGCCTTCCCGAAGGCACGTCCTTGGTCCAGGTGCAACGTAAACGATTCGTTGCCGAACATTCTAGAAATAAAGATAAAATTTATCAAGTTCGCTTGGAAATTTATATCTTCACATACTGTGGGAAGATGACTCACACCAGGGTACAGTGTAGCTATTATATGAATAACACTTTAGGATGTAGACAATTGTGTGATTAAAGAAAAAGCTGCTACAATAGTGTCGGTAGCTATTTCTTATTCTGTAATATTTGTGTAATATCGTGGAGATGTTATCTGATCAATCCTAACTATTGACACAGCTTTCCACAAAATGCATCCTGTTAATCAATATGAAAATAATTCTGCATAAGAACTCACTTGAAAGTTTCGTAGTGATGCCTGTCCATATTACCCGTGAGGAAGTCAAAAATGGCCATGTCCATCAGATCGAGGAGTCGCCGGCCCGAGTCGTACGGTGGAGTCGTACGCACCTGAACAAAAAGGAATAAATTCATTCGTTTTAATAATTATATATGAATTTATCTGTCTGTTAGTTAGCGATAGGTATATCGTAATACTACGTTTGATTACTCGTAGATAACTTACAGTTTCACAGTAATCGGCCTGCATTTCCCAAGTGGCTTTTCGCCGCTTATGGTATGATCTCCTCCAAGGATGACGCCATACCTGCAAAATAAGATTTATTTTTTAAAAAACGATATAGCGTAGTGATAAAATGTGAATAGTAGGTGAATAATTTGAGCAATTAAATAAGTTAAGTAAGGTGGCAAGATGTGCTAAACGCATTTGGGTCTTAATAAGAGTTCTGAGTGGTCAAAATCTGAGCGATTCCCCAGGAATTCTTTAATTAAATGATGAGAGGGAAGACCGAAAGTGGTTATTCACAGTCCTTTTAAAGCTTACCTTCCGTTCAGCCAAGTCTGCGGACGGCAAAAAAGCTGCAAAACTGCCTTCCAACATGTCAGGGTTGCCACAGATCGCATGCCCCGTATCGCAGTAGTAGGAACATTTGCCGTGGAAGCAGAAGTTGTTGGCGGGTGATACAAAGAAGGTCTTGAGGATGTCTCCCTCGGTGACGTCATATATTTCTGTCGTCATGTTGAGGACCCGGCCGACGACGGGCATAGCGCGCCGGAAGCCTAGCACCCTAGACATAAGGACACAGTAAATAAAAATGACCAATAATTACCAAAGCAATTGTTGTAAAGTAACTTCTGCAGGCCATATTGCTTGCAGAACTGATATCCAAATCGGGAAAACTTTCTCGAATGTTGACTCTTGATTGACTTAGACAGCACAGCACCGTGCTCAGTGGAAGTCTATGGGGGGACTTTATTTAACAGTGGATGTCTCCCCGGAAATAAAGATGATTCAGGAGAGTTCACCTCAAATAGGTAAAAAAAAACAAAAAAAAGAGAGGAAAAGTACAAAAGGGTTTATGACGAACAAATACAAAGCTGCGTATATGTAGTAACTTCAGACCTTTCTTGAGTTAAGACCAAATGGAAATGCTAAGAAGGTAGGTTTATGCATAAATAAAGTTATTTATTGAGAACTCACCTGTCGAGGTGGAAGGCTGCTATCTCGGCGTTATGTCGCTCGTAGTCCGAGAAGTAGAAATGGTTCGGTAAGGTCTGCACGTCGCGGGCAAATCTGATAACAAACAAAATTTGATTTTAAGTTAATATAATGAAATGAAACACAGAAATGCAAAAAAAGTTAGCATGAGATGTACCAACAAATGATATAATTTTGTTGAATAGTGTGAACTTGGTGTGCTCAATAGATCGAGACGGTATTTCACTGCGGCCCATCGCCTGCAACTTTATAAGGCACAGGTTCGGCCTCACATGGAATACTGTTCTCATCTCTGGGCAGGGGCACCCCAGTACCAGCTTCTCCCTCTGGACCGCATTCAACGGAGAGCAACTCGAATCGTCGGCTGCCAGGATATTTCAGATCGGCTTGACTCCTTGGCGCTGCGTAGCGATGTAGCCTCGCTCTGCATTCTCTATCGCTTGTACAATGGGGAGTGCTCCGAGGAATTGTTCGGATTGATCCCTGCCGCCTCTTTTCACCATCGTTCTACGCGACAATATATTCATCCCCATCACATAGATGGTTGGCAGTCCACAACTGTGCGTTTCACTAGAAACTTTCTGCCTCGCACAACCAAACTATGGAATGAATTGTCGCCTGCGGTATTTCCGGACCGATACGACATTCAAACCTTCAAGAAAAGAGCGTACTCCCATATCAAAGGCCGGCAACGCACTTGTGACTCCTCTGGTGTTGCGGGTGTCTATGGGCGGCGGTAATCGCTTACCATCAGGTGATCCGTCTGCTCGTTTGCCACCTCTGCCATAAAAAAAAAGAATATAACAATTACTTATAAGCTTTAACGATTACATTACATAAAATGATTTGATATAATGTATTATAGGTAATTATAATATATAACACACCTACCCATTTTAATTGTAGGTTACCGCGAAACTTCAGAGCTAAGGAAATCGATTGATCTGGTTTTAACGTTGTATGTAACTAAGAAATTCATAAATACAAAGTGATTTCAAATGGAAAATGTAAACATATCGCCATTTTTGGGACCAAAAACATCAAAATCTGGCACCCGTACTTTTAAATGGGTAATAGATATTTAATCGCCCATCAAAAAAATACTGAATCACACAGAAAAAAAATCTGTTTCACCATCTGTAGGTTACATTAGTTTTGCAATTTAGTTCATTTGATGTGCAACTAGTATTTTTCTGATGCGAGTTTAAATACTACCCCTTTTAATATAGGCAACAAAATAATTGAACTTTTCATACAAATTGATCATCGGATTGACCATTTTTGTATGGATAATCATTTTTTTTTAATCAATAAAATGATATTACACATTACTTATGCGAGCACGAATTACAGGCAGAACACATTTTTATTGCGAAGTTGCAATAGTTTTAATAAATTTGTTTGCGAACACCCTGACGTTGATCTATTTTGCACGAGCACTACAACAATAAACGATTAGTGGCACAAGACTTCTTTGTGGACTAAACATGGGCACTATTAGTATAACGCATTTTCCATCTTCTATTCTATATTGCGTAAAGGATGGATATTTACTTATAATTTACATTTTGTGGATTTTAGTATGACAGAAAGTTGTAATGTTATCGCTTGTTTTGTTTTTTATATGTGAAGATTTTTAATTGGCTTTTTGTTATTTACTGCTTTGTATTTACATTGTTTATTTTGCTGTAAATCTTCCGAATAGTAAATAAATAAATAAATAGAATAAAAGTTGTCTTATTCTGAATTGCCTAGATATGAGCACGTCCTCCATTAAAAAATACCACCTTGTAAATTCAGATTGAGAAATGGATTATAATATCTACACAACTACTAATTTTAAAATAAAAAAAATTAAAACATACGATACACTAATCAGTGCAAATTGGCAACAAATTATTCGGAATTTTACCAAAATCTCATTCATAAGATAACCGATGGCGCTTGTAGATAGTCGACTCAAAGGAGAGCAAAATCCGATAAGCGATGTTAAAAGATAAAGCACGGACTGGCGCGCGCGCTATCGATCATCGAATCAGACGACCTCAGGCATGCACACTATCCGGAGTTGGGTAGACTTTATCGTGCACTTCAGAAAATATTCGTGTATGAATGAAACCGAAGAAGAGATATTACTCGTACGTGGTTTCTTGGGTGAAGCAACAATGATCACATACATACACATGTGATAAGTATAAGCTTCCGACTTAATATCATATCCGATCCGGATATATCTTATGTTGTAGGTACGATAAATTGTATCAAGGACAGGGACACACGCGCGAAACTTGATCTTAGCGAATATCCATGACGAAAATTGATAGTGACTGTATTATAGATCGTAGAAATCCATAATGTGGATATCGAATATCCAATGACACGTGTTCAAAACTATTGTCTGACTTGAAATGTAAAGGCCTTAAGGGACAGACATGAACATTATAATTTAGTTTAAAATGCATAAAAACCAATAAGGCGATTGCGACACGAGGTACTTCATCAATTTCATGGAATAAAACGATTAAAGTGGCTCTTAAATCTTGAATCTGGTTAGATAGGTGCGATCGAGGTAATATACGACATCGGATGCCGTCCGATTTATTGGCTCCACCGAGGCCCGAAAGTGAGATAGTTTTAAAAAAGAACTGACTCTACATTTCTGTGTAGGTGGAATAAGGAGCTATCCTATGTTGTTCCCTGCCCTCGACCTAATCTCTTTGCAAAATTTCAGTTGTTTTCTTAAGATGCACATTATTATTATATATTATTATTATAAGATTTCCTCAGAAATTCGACAAATTGAACAGCGTTCCCCTAGAAACCTATACTCAATACGCAAAAATAAACTGAAATAAATGTAGCCTATGTCACTGCCCATACCGTCAACTATTGTGTATCGTGTCGATCAGTTCAAGAGCTGCTTATGAGTTTTTCGGGATACAGCTATCCTATGTTGTTCCCTGCCCTCTACCTTCTAGTTGAGCAACTAATAGCATTGTTTTCTTAAGATGCAAATTATTATAAGATTTCCTCAGAAATTCGATTTTTGAACAGCTTTCCCCAAGGAACCTATACTCAATTCTCAAAAAAAAAACAGGAAAATGTAGCCTATGTCACTTTCCATACCGTCAACCGTGTCGTGTCGATCCGTTGCTCCGCTCTGTTGCGATGTGAAAGAAGGACAATCAAACTCACTTTTGCATTTATATTATTTGTATATAAGTATTTTGAGACAGACTTAAAAATGAGTTTTTATCAATTTATTATATTAATGAACCATAAATTTATTGAAATGCGATAGTCGTAAGAACCGGCTCGCGTTTTTAAATTTAATTTCTAGCAATTTATCGTTATTTGAATAAAGTTTAGATGTTCCTCGTGTTCCTTTAAAAACCATTCTTCGTTCTCTACAAAGTTTACTCGCAGATAAAAATTATTACTCGCACGGAAAGGGTTTCTATCGGTTGTCGTTTAATTTATCGCCCCCCGTGGTCGGAGGTGCGCGAGGGTCGTGATCCGTCGTCAGCCCCTCGAGTCTATAACTCTCGAGCTAACTCTGGCCACTTCACTACTTTTTTTATGTTAACTTATGCTTGCAGTTTACCTGGTAAAATTTACTATACGAGTACCTATTCTAAAGTACGGACTACTTATTATAATATAGAAAAGTATATATAAAAATACACAGGTACTACAGATACAATCAATTTCACACTCGACTGAGGGTTTTCTCATAGCAAGTGGCCATTGCTCCGGGTGGAAAATTGTCTATGTCGATTGAGCTTAGAATTTTTTTTTTTTTCCCTCAATTAAAAAAAAATAGAAAATAGCAAAATAGCTAAACTGCCATATTTCAAGGGAAAACTGCTCATCTGCATGTGAGATAATCAACAATCACAACGGTTAACAACTGGAACACGACATTTCAGTGAATTTAAATTTACCTCAGACTCAGAAGAACATTATTATCTCAATGATCTATCTAAGTACCTACGTCGATCTGCAACCTTCTAAGAATGTTGTCGTGACATCATTACGGTTGTAAGTAAACATTATGGTAAAGCTTATATCGAATTTATAGTTTTGCGGAAACCTCAAATGCTACAATGTTTTTATTTTCAAGTGGTTTTCATTTCCCCATTGTTGCTTACAATAATGTTCCACCGGTACCGAGGTGCCTTGGTGATGAGCTCCCTTGCGTAACAAGCTTCTATGTAATAACAACTAAGTGTCAATTTGTGTCGCAATATCTTTCATTTTGCCATATAACAAAGGAGAAAGTTGAAATATCTGATACTCGGTGTAAAAGCCTTAGGGGACGGGCCCGATACTCCCGCGAGTAGAATTTCGGATATCCCGTCTATATCTTTTGTCGTGACGAAAATTTCATTTGATATCTTTTAAGTGCAACTCACCAGTTGTAGTAAATGTATTCAAGACTTTAGAAGTCGAAAAAGGTTTGAAAGCATTGTTGTAACATTGTATTGTATTGAATATGGAGCACAATCCGTTTCCAACAATAGCGACAAGGAGGAACACGAGGAAGTTAGAGAAAACTCCGCTCAATAGTTACTCACTTTAATAACACTTGTAGTTGCGAACAGCCGCTAAGCCGATCTCGGGAAAGAACTCCAGCTGGCGAGCAACGCACAACACTCGAACTCGAACGAGGTGACAGGGAAGTTTGAACCAGTCCTATACACTCGACCGCACTACTAACTATGTACTTACTGAATAACTTCCAAACTAAAGTTTAGAAGGATAATGTAGAGGGAAAAGCTGAGAGCATGATAGATTGTGTAGGCCATGCGTGTGGCGTAATTGATATTGAGCGGAAGCCAAGTGTGACAAGGCCTTAAGGAAAACGTTAACGAAAACCTAGACCGAAATCAACTATCCTGAATTCAGAATACTTAACTTCCTAATTAGATTAAACTACAGACAACTGTTGCTGTAACTACGTTCTTGTCTTTATACTTTATCCTTTTTGGTAGGAAGTTACGAATTCTGAAATCAGGATGGTGTGTTACGCACTTAAGATTTCTTTAGACCTTAAATAGGATTGTTTTTTATTGTACCGTAATCTGCATTCCTACTACACAACTTTAATTGTTGTGAGTGTCTTATAGGTAAATTGCCTAACGCTTGCTTCATTAGGCGTTCCTCAACTGTTCCTGGTACCATTATCATTATCAATCATATCAGCCAGAATATGTCCACTGCTAAACGAAGACCTCCGTCAAAGATTTCCACAACGACCGATCGGTGTTGCGCTGCCCGCACCCAGCGGCTTCCGGCGATCTTACATCGAGTTTATTTATAGTTACATAATAAAAAAATGCTAAGTAAGGTAGACTCACCTCATAGGCTTGAAGAGTGCTTGAATGCCATTCGGGTAGTCAATGATCAATTTCAGCTGCGTTCCTCCTTCCTTTTGCTCTGTCAATGGAAAAGACAACTCTTTATAAAGGATCCTGTCCAATGTACTGATATTTTTAAAACTGAGAATGGTACCGCTTTTTAATATGAACAAAAAAGAATGATTCGATTGGGTTTAAAATGAAGTTCTTATACGAATTAATTAACTCAGCAAACTTTCTACTGGAAGATAAAAAAGCGTGTGTGATATCTCTGGGAAATATTTTGTTCAGTTCCATGATACTTGAAGTTAAGACTGGGATAGTTTTAAAACAAGTTTAGTTACAATTTAAATACAAGAAATATTCAGAATCTAATTTACAAATCGACTAGAATGTTGCTTAATAATATAGGATTGGTCGGATCTGTTTATAGAAACTATAAATAAATAAAATGTTGAAATACGCAGTGAAGTCGGCCCAGCATTGAAATCCATTAAGTGGTTTAAATATTTAAGTCCAATTTGAAGTGAAGGGTGAGATTGTTGTGGCACTATTGTCCGTCCGCCACTATACCACCGCCGACCTCAGCTGATTGCAGACCAGCTTCATCTAATATACATATACCTTTACCTCAACCTTTTGTAGACACAGGTGGTCCAGCCTATCGCGTCCCTGTCGTGGAAAATTGTGGAAACTACGGGTTTTCACGAAAAGGGCCTGTGTTCGTTTCAATTTAATTAAGTAGATACGTAAAGTATTTCTTATGTGGTTTCTAGTTAAATGAGTTCTGTTTCCTTTGCGACAAACTGCGCTATTTCCAAGCTACGATACCAGAATCTATTTCGAATTTTTATTCAAATTTGCTTTCGATATAAAACTCTATACTGCCACATAAACATATCAATAAAACTATGTACAATGTTGTAAAAGATAATTTAGAGGTGCAATTCGTTTTGAGTTATGTCAATTTATTACGCTGGATGTCCAGTTTGCAACACTGGAGTGCGCGTGGGCAGTCGTCAAAGTGCGGCCCCGCAGGCGTTGTAATTGCTGTCCTAAGTTGGATCAAAGCACTCTGCATATTTTATTATTAGAGTACGCAATGTCGTTGTCTACTTTTGAAATAGGTAAGGAGGGTTGAATATTATACAATTAAAAGTAGATTATATTGTTATATTATTTGATTTCAATGGGAAACTGGGCAAACGAAATTACAGTGTGCTGAGATTGAGGCAATTTGGATACGGAGAGAGGAATGCACCAAGCCAGCTACTGGGCGAATTAATGGAAAAATAGAGCCGCTTTATGATGAACTGCTCTTTCAAAAAAGCAAAAAAGCGAAAGTGGACCTAGTTGCATCCCAATGACATGACAAAAAAGATTGACTTAATCTTGTCGACAAAAGGCAAATATTCAATGATGTCTCTGTGATTAATTTAGTAAAGACAAGAAGGGATTATCGAATGGTAAAAGGCACATTAAATCTAAAAATTAAGCTAGATAATGAAATCTATGCTCCGGTCGGTGCCTAGACAGCTCCAAAACTCCGAGAGTGCAAAATCGCTTCGAAACTAATTTAAATCTTAGGTTCCTTAGGGAAAATTTCAAATACAAAAGACATTGAGTATCGAAAAGATATGTCGAAAGTTTCCAAACCACGATAATGCGATTTGGCGGCACTTATCCCGATGGTTTTGCAAAGAGGTGTTATACGCACCAACATGTAGTATGGGCAGCGTAACCATGTCCTTGATGACGGCTTCGACCAGTGGTTCATTCTCTTCGTAGAGCTCGTGCTGCGCAATCTTGAGCTGGAACCGTTCCAGGTGTGATGCGTTTATGCTGCAACAATTTCATACTTAATTAATGACATATTAATTGCAGAAGAGAAAAAATTGCTTGCAGCCTTTTTTGTATACTGTTAGATCTGCAAATGCTTATGTCTGTCGCACATCGGCTTAACTGACCAAGCCAGAAAAACATCTGGCATCGGCATAGGTACTGTATGCTAAAAGTAATTGCTAACTTTTGCTTAATCTATGTGTCGTTTTAACTTTTAATGTTTGTAAAAGGAGCCCGTTACCCAGGTTCGAAAGTCGTTCAAAGGATCGTTGCTTCAATTAATTTATCTGCCAAAGAAAGTGCTGAAAAATAAAAAATAAAAATTACTCGCAAATCCCCAAGTTCGACACTTTTTTTAGACCAGCTGCTGTTTCTATGCTGATTATTATTAAATGTCTTAAAGATTAATTATCAACCATTCGTAACTTTCATCCAGCAATAATATTGCATGGACTACCTGTTAATAGCGTTACCGTGCTTACACACTGACGTTCCGACAATAGGATTATGTATATATAGCACCGTCCATCATGCCACTAACGTTTATCGAATAGACATTTCTTCGCAGACTAATTCTTTGTAGCAACGATCCTTCGAACTTCTCTTCATCGCATATTTGTATTTGAAACATAGGTTACGTACTCTCGTAAAAGTAACCATTATTGTTGCAGAGTGGCTTGTCTCATCCCATTCACAGTTTTGGCACATCCTCGCCAACCTGGCCGTTAACGTCGAGATTTACATGGGAAATTTTCGTGGTGCGACGCGACGGTGGAGGCGTGTTGGTTTTGGCTGTGTGAAACACATAAGTGGACGTGATTCGCCTACTGCCGCCGCCGCCGGAGCTCCCGGCGACGCCACGCTCGGAACTGAATACTAAAGAGCCTTGTAACGCTCCCGATTTGTGGCATACTCCGATAACCTGCATTTAGAAATCAAGCTGCCACCTACTATAAAATTTATTGGTCCTCTTTCAGTGCGAATTGTGTCCGCGTCTGGTGGGAATTCGGAAAGTCCGCTGCGCCGCTGGCACGACAAATAGATGGACGGAATTACAAACGAGGAGCACTAGCGCTGGATAGCAACTGTTGTACTGCTCCATCAGAAGCGCGGACAAAAGCTGCAATAAAGATAAAATGTTTCGCGACCCCCAGCAAACTTTATATCTTATTTCGACTAGAATTTCCAGAGCCAATTTCGAAAAGAACACTGCAAAATTATTCATGTATCTCAAGAAAAGACCCTCATATGCGATACATTTATGAATTCAGCCATAAGAGGTCCCGTCATATCGCGGCAGCGTCGAGAGGCCTTCATGAATTCATTCCATTTAGTTTTATTGTCAAAGACCCGCGCCTATCTTCCAGTCCCGTAACAGGATTTTAAATAAGATTCTTTGTAAAATTTGCCTTACAAGCGAGATAAAGAAAGGTCGGTTCTCGTCCCGTAACGTGGAATCAGCTAGTCATAGAGGAAGAAGTTATTATCCTATCACCAATAGATTTGCTATTTTACGATAAACTTTTTCCTTTCATCGCTCTATGTAAAAGCAACGACTACTACATACAGGTGCCATTCTTTCATCGTTTTCCTAGTTTTCCTCTGAGGATTGTCCCAATATTTGCTGTGTTGAAATTACGCGAGCAACTGGAGGCTGGCCGCGACCAACCTGTTTGATTTTGATGCATACTTCAGAGCTTAGCTTGCTACGAATGAAAAGCTTCGGCCCGAGGCGAAACCTGCACTTTGTACTTTGTAAAATATTATCACATCATCTTCCGAAAAGTGCTGTTACTTACAATTGGCGGGTAATAATGTGGGCATTGCGGAGTTTGTCGCCGCGAACTTAGCGCTATGAAAGTTTAATTGCAGCAATAACAAGTATTACAACCGAGTAACTAACAATTTAATTTGACAACTTTCATCGTGGTACATTAATTTTACTTCTGGATGTCAGCTGTCGGCAACTTTTCCCTTGTAATGTCCTTTTAGCGTCGTTTTTCGCGGAACAATTTTAATTAATATTTCTTAACGGACTGTTTTATTATTCAATTCTCTATTCAGATTTACAATGCATTTTGTTCAAACATAGAAAACAGCTGCCGCTATTCTATTAAGGATTTCATTTAAAGGACTCGTGTTCTAAATTATTATTGTTGTAATGAAATCCTTGTTTGCTTTTAATTAATTTCTTTTGTCGTAAATAAAATTCATAGAAATATCAGATCAAGAGGTTTAGGTAGGTTTCTAGAAAGTTATGCCTTAATTATTTATTTTTCATAGACAAAAAAACCTACTTTGGAAACGTGAGCAGCGCTGTCCTCGAATACATTATTTAAAAGTGTTAGGAACATTTGATTTTCCTCTGTAGCTGACCAAAGAGAAGTTAATACTTAAAAGGCTTAAAACAAGTACCTCAGCTCAAAATTTTTGGTCTCACCTGCCGTTGGCTTCATTTACGTCATCACATCACTCGCGAGGTCTCTATGTATATCTAAGACCAGATTATCATCTGGCCTAAGCAGATAAATAATATTTCGCTACAGATATAATTACTATCGTTTATCTCTTTCCCTTACCTTGCCTCCACATCTTCCATCTCACCCACCGTAGGGTTCTCAGGTCTCAGCACGTTGAGGTCTCGATGGGGGGGCACGACCACCAGACTATCATCCGCCCTCTCCTGCAGCTGGTTTATGATGATTTTCTGCAGATCTTCGTATTTGTCTGCGGGGGTGACGGGGGTGCGGGGGTCGGCCTCACCCCCACTTGCGTCGCCTGGTGCTGATTGCTCGTACTCCTTGGAGCTATTGCTTCCGTTGCTAGAGGAAAAAAAGAAAAGACGTACGATTGTAGCTTAATATTCAGATTCCATTTAAAGACAGAACAAGCACTTTTATGTCAATATACAAGGCAAGACATAACAATTTTGAGCTCCTTCTTATATTGTAGAAATTAACGACTTTTGTTTTATTTTACATCAAAGTTGGCGAATCAATTAATACTTTTATTTTATAAATAAATACTAAACTTTTTTTTTAGAACAGATGTAGAAAAAATAAATCAGTTTCAATAATAGAACAATTGCTAAAATTTTAGATAACACCCCAACATGAATAACTTAAACTCTCAAAAATAAATATACATATTTATATAAACAAAGTTGATATTTAAGTCGTAGAAATAAAGAGCACTTTAAGCAATTCAAATACCAAAAACAAAGCAGAAAATTCCATTATCTACTTGATCAATTATTTTAAACAAAGATTTCATCCTGAACAGTAATAAAATCAAACATCTCGAAATAAGCAGTAAGTATGTACAGATGTCAGTCAACAATACCGAAAGCTAATGATCTTCTGATTTTGAAAACAAACCCATCGAAACAATTGTATGGAGGCCTGTTGATTGCTAACTACTCGTTCGTCACGGCTAATTACCTTAAAGCCACTCGGATCCCTGAGATGAAAGACGGGCCCGGTGATAGCGACTTTCGTTTGTTTATAAGAAAGGAGATTAAGTAACTATTATATCTATTTTTTCAAAATAGTCTATGGATGTTTAAATGTTATACTATTATTTATTGCTATGAAAATATTTACTTACGAGTATTTAGTTTATGTAGTAACTTCATTATCATTTGCACATCTCTACTACTACCTATGCAAACTTTATATATGTTACATAAACAAAGAAAATAAAATTTGAATTTACACTTTTGACAGGTTAATTTACCAATTAAGTAAATTGTACGTTTTAAATCTGCTAAATTGAATGGGATTAGTATGATTTTTTAAAGCCAAAGAAAATACAGGCAAATAATTGTTTGAGAAAAAATCTAAGTACTTCCCATAAAAAGTGGCCAGATAAAGTAGTTCAGTTTCATGAGTTTTTTTTTTAATTTATTAACTACCTTTAAAATACTCTATTTACTAAACTATTCCTCACTGACTGACTAACTCAATGACTCTGACAAACTGACTGATGCAATTAAAGTGTGGTAAAATTTTTAATGTGGTCGCATAGATAGTACTTTCATAAGTAAATAAAATATATTTACTTTTTTTTCTTATTTGTTGTAGCATACTGGAAATTATATGAACGTTACTACGGTTGACACTTGCCATCGAGCTGTCACCGGGTGCGGTTGTCCAAGCAAACCTGTGTTTCATTTATTGTAGTTTGTGCATCTGTGAACTGTACAAGTGGCGACCCAGCCAGGATTAACCAATTCTGACGCAAGTTTATACTAAATAAACACAACAGAGGTAATATCGAGATATATACTTGAAAAAAAATCAAGACAAGAAAATGTTTGAAAAAATACAAGTAAAATATCTCCATACTGTTACTAAATGGTTGAATAATGTGAACTCATGTAATTTGGTACATAAATGTAGGAAAATAACGTAAATAAGAACACTTTTATAGTGATTTTTAATGGTTTGTTGTAAAATTCACAGAATACAAAATTTCTTGTCACGGACGAGTCCATTCAAATGTTAAATAAAAAAGGGTAGTGTGCACCGCATTCATAAGTCCGACGGAATATTTGCCTTATTTACAGAAAAAGTTTATATAACATGCTTGTATTAATTATTTTTATATAATAAACTGTAAGTAATAAAATAAAAGTATAATGGCATGACCTAAATTTAAAATACTCATTTGCCTCGTCTTTAGAAAATAATGTCATGTCATGCGTTGTTTTTAATTACTTCTTTTTCTCTGACGACTAATGTCAAGTCAGTAAATAAAAAGATTTTATGCGTTATGCGGTGCATCGCCGAGTTTTCATTACGAACAAAAAGTTTTTAATAAACAACAAAGTGTAAAGAAAGGAGTTTCTATACTATGATATGTATAAAGTATGGACGTATATAGTCTTCATGCACAACCGAAGTTGGTTTGAAACTGAATGAAATATTTCTTGTTTGTTAATTAGATGTACAATATTTATAAAAATAGTTGAATCTTAAAAAAGAATACTTAAGTGAAAGAAATAAGATTGTTGAAAAGGAAATCCAGTTCAGACGGGTCTCAGTGCCTAAACATAAAAATCATAAATGTCTAATAAACACATAATATAATTTTGCGATGATGATTATTGGTACTGATTTAGGCAGATAGCTCTTCTTAGGGGCTTCTTTACGTAACCGAATATAACACAAAGAGATGCGTGAAATAGCTTAATCATAATCACTGACATAGTTCAAAGGAATAAGAAAGATGTCCTGGGTGGTAATAGCGTATATAGATGTGGTGAATATATTTCAAAAAAAATATATAGTTTTGAGAACGCGTAAGCGGGAACTGACTGAGCAAAATGTCGAATCTAAACAATGTAGAAAGGATTAATTGGAAAATTCGATTCTGTCTTAGGCTGGATTTTGGCTAAATGAGGGAGGAAACAAAGGACGATGTGGTAGTTTAGCAATCGCTGAACGGTACCAAGTACAAGTGGTAGTTTAGCAAATGTTGAACGGTACCAAGTACGAGTGGTAGTTTAGCAAATACAATATAATATGGTACTTTAGCAAATGCTGAACGTTACCAATAAAGTCATGTTTTAGCAATGGTTGCACGGTGCACCTACAAAGACAAAGTAAAATACAAAGTGTTGGTTTGGCGAATGCTGGGCGGTGTTACTAAAAACTGGTACATAGTTGGAAAAAATAATTAATTTTGCATAAAAAGTGGTAGCTTTGTAAAATCAAGTGATACGTAATATAATAAATATAACTTAATAAATTGACTTTTTAGCTGTGTTAAATCCAATGAGATTTAAACTGCAATTGAGTCTTAGTCGGCTTGTACTTGACAGTCTTAGTCAATGGTAGTGAGAGATGGTATATAAACAAAACTAAATGTTACATTGTATCAGAATCTGTCGACGATAGTTGTACCTGTTAGATAGTAAGCAGGCCGGGCAGAAGGAAGTTTTAAGTCAGAGGTTTAGAATAATTTTGGCTTTTGAGGGAAACAAGGAACGGTATTGCAAGTCCTGCAATGTTTCACATGATTCCGTTCGATTTTATATAATATGTACCATGAAATATATAAATTGAGTTAGCACAGTTTTGAAACTACGCATACTATTGGTAAGATTAGATTCATTTAGTTCACATTATCAATTTCAAATTACAATAATAGCTTATAAATAATGACAAAATATAATGTGATCGTCAAAATAATTAAAAATTGAACACAAATAGTCATTTATGTAAAATAGCTGTACTGTTTGACAAGTAAAATATTTTTACGGAATAAATTGAATTGAATTCAGAATGTCAATGTAAAATTATATCAATCATAATTACTCAATGAGACATTAAAATAATAAATAAATTTAGAAATTATAAAGTCTAAAAGCCGAATATCACGTACCTAAAAGCTGAATATCACCTACCTACAGGTTGTTGTCAAATATACCTTAGTGCAAAAAATAAAGTTGTTACTAGCGATGCTTGATTTGGCTGAAACTTAAAATGCTGAATAGCCCCTAGATAGTTGCTACCAGCGCGACGATGGTTGATTTGGTCAAAAGTCTAAATAACACTTACAATTATTTCGTCAGAAGACTGAATAGCATCTACAATTATTTGGTCAGAAGACTGAATAGCATCTACAATTATTTGGTCAGAAGACTGAATAGTATCTACAACTATTTGGTCAGAAGACTGAATAGCACCTACAATTATGGTTGTTCCTTAAAAGAAAAGCAAATATGACACACTGATCCCATTTAGCCAAATAGCCTATAAAGACGTAGTTGTCTAAATGATATCTAAGTTTTTGGGTAAAATCTAAATTATCTGATATAAGAATTTGCTTAATATTCTATTGCTATTTGGAAAAAATGGTCAACTCGTTTGCGACGTAGATCGCACGTATTCGTTACCATTGATATTGCTCATGGCCCCCAGGACATAAAAGTATAAAGAGTAAAAATTCTTGTTTAGCGTACCTAGTACCTAGAAGAAATTGAGATAATTGTAGATTGCAATGTTATTGTAATTTCGAACTGTAATTGAAGAACTGTGATAAACAATGGCAAAGGCATGAATATTTATATTTAAAATAATTTATAATAGAATAATGCCAGAGCAATATGCCAAAATAATAAAGAGTTTTTATAAGCCTCGGGAGTAGGTTGAATTTACTCATTTTAAAAGAGGATTTGTGACTCATTAAAAGTGTAAGCTATAGTTAAATTCGTTAGAGCAAGCTAATTGCATGGAGCAAATTCTATCAAATATGTACATAAGTAAAATGTTGTTTTACATATTTAATTTTAAATAAGTACAACCCACCAACAGTAAGTTATCGGAAAAGGTAACAAAATAATGTATAAATGTATTTATGGTATTCACGATAAATAACAGGATTGCTATTGATTATACATAAATGGCCTAAAATGTATCGTCTGGCAAAATGTACATAATCTAATAGTAATATGCATATAAGTAATCAAGTAATGAGTAAAACAGTTTCTCTTCTAATTAAGAAGACTTATAACTGAGGATCTGAAGAGTTTGAAAGATAAAGTAACTTGACCAATGAATATTGCCTGTTAGATATTTCACTGAAGCGTGTGATTACAAATATGATCCAGAAACTCAGAATGGAGACGCTACATTTGAGAAGACTCATTCGAAGAAAAGGGAAATTTCACTAGGAACATGAGATGTTTGTATAAGTGAAAGAAAGTAAAACACGCCTACACAAATTAACGTAATCCAAATTCTGGCAATTTGAATTTCAAAAAGTTATTGCTCCAAATCGAGATGAATCATAATGAGTGTGACTTAATTTTGAACGAATATTATATTAAGTGTGTACATGCAAATAATTAATTCTGTACTAAATACGTATGTATAATCTGATTTAGTTTTATTAAACTTGTAAAGGCTGGTATAGGTACCAGCAATAAGTTTGCAGTTTATGTCTGTATATAAAAACTTAATTGACTGTAAGTAATTTCAATAAAATAAAACTATTTATTATTGGTATTATAGTGGATTGATGAAATTCATTTGGATATTACTTACATTATTTGTTCATAAAAACTGGTATATTTTATGACACTTCTATAAAAGAATGGTTTAAAATTGTTTAACATATAATATATTATGTGTTACTTATTTTTGACCGACTTATAAAAATACAATTTCAAAATGTATTGTATTTGTGCTAAAATATTGGTATTATAATAAATATAGTAAAAGTTAATACCAAATAGTTATTGCCAGAACTTGTAACTTGTAACTTGTGCAACCATAAAAACAGATATTGAGTTATCTTTCGAGAAACAATAATAATTTAAATGCATAGATGTATTTTAAAAACGTGTGTTGAGGTGAGTTTCTTTCAGGCCCGATGTTTCTTCTCACCTCGCTAACACTTTCCGAAACATCTGGGTATAAAAGTTCCAAGTGGTAGGAACTTTGTATTAGGTAGCATAAAAGAATCATGGAATTAAAAAAAAAACAAAAAGAAAATAATGAGTAACGGAGTAAATGTTAAAATGAAATATATAGTTTTAAAAATACTTATAAGAATGAATTTCAATTCATAACTCAATGTCATAAGTAAATATTGAAATGAAATATATTTTTAAATATAACAAACAATTAATTGAATAACTCGATGTTATAAGTAAATGTTGAAATGAAATATATTTTTGAATGTAACAATTAATTGAATAACTTGCTGTTACAAGATCTTAAATAATATAATTTTTAAATGAAGTAAACAAGTAGGTACTTAACTTTTAATAATAAAAAAATATTTAAATAAACCTTTTAAATAAACACAATATTTAAATAAACCAATTTAAAATAAAATGTTTTTTGTAAAAGGTAGATGTAGCATACTGGAAATTATATGAACTTTACTACGGTTGACACTTGCCATCGAGCTGTCACCGGGTGCGGTTGTCCAAGCAAACCTGTGTTTCATTTATTGTAGTTTGTGCATCTGTGAACTGTACATTTGTCTTATTTTTTTAAATATTATAGCGTACCTACTCATTACCATTGACATTTTATAGTGTTGGGAAACCTTGTTATGAAGTTCGTTATATAAACTTAATAAAGGGCTTTTCCAACTCTATGAAATATCAATAATGATGAATACGCTATATTTTTTTCAAAAATAAGACAATTAAGAAAAAATCAAGTATATCTGAAAACATCACCTACCCTCGCTATCTCACTATTTTTTATCGAATCGTACACAAGAAAATTAATAAATTAGAAAAAATATTCACCACACCTTTTCCATTCTTCTGCCTATTGAGTTATCTCAAAAATAGCAATTTGTATATGATGTTTTTTTTAATTGTTTAAAAGCAATGAAGTAAAAAACATTTGCATCCCCCTATCCTTATAACCAAAGCTTGGAGATTTTATTTTGCAGAATCTCATAGAAAAAGGGTGTTCTGCTAGACAACAATCGGCGATCTTGTAAAAACGTTAACAGCGTTCTCTACAGTAATGGTACAATAGATTATATCATTTACAAAAGTTGTATTGTCCTTTGCATTCGCACCCATTATCCACACGGTATAAAATGTAATGGGGATGTGAGCATTTTTGTTGTTATCTGTGGAGGACAATTCATATTCAAGAACTGCCATTGTGTTGCCGCAAAACTTTTTATGTCAGTCAATTCATTTCATAACACGCATTGTCTGAAGCATGACCTGTGCCAAAATTAAACATATCCATGTTCAGTCTATCGAGTGATAAGAGTGTTAACTGAATACATTTTGATACGATTTAAAAAGATACAGATATCGCAACAATAAATCCGGATGATTTGAATGTGTAATTGATAATGCTGCTAAACACGTTAAAACAACCGACTTCAATCGCAAAAACTACAATCATTAGATATATTTTTTTAAGTACTGAAACTATTTTAATACAATTTATATAGGACAAACTTAAAGTCATCAGCTATCGAATAAAAGAGTATCATTAAAATCTGTTTACAGTCAGCGAATATATCGCGTAACTTACAAAAACCGCCATAGTCGAAAAAAAAGTCTAACGATGGAACGATGGTAAGGTTTAGTTTCGATTGTCTATTGCCACCGTAAAGAGAAGCTCCTGCCGTTGTATTCATAGATTTTTCAATAGTATTATTCCTCGGACTAACTAAAGAATCTTTATTGTGTTCTTAAATCTATGTATTATTCATTCAGTTTGTCAGTTTATACTATGACAGGTATTAAAGTAATATATAAGTACTAAATAAAGGAGAGATAATAAAAACCAGTTTTAAATATCTATCTATCTATCTATCAGCCGAAAGACGTCCACTGCTGGACAAAGGCCTCCCCCAAGGATTTCCACACCGACCGGTCCTGTGCGGCTCGCATCCAGCGGCTTCCTGCAACCTTTACCAGGTCGTCGGTCCACCGAGTCGGGGGCCTGCCCACACTGCGCCTTCCGGTGCGCGGTCGCCATTCGAGAACTTTACTGCCCCAACGGCCATCTGTTCTACGAGCTATGTGCCCTGCCCACTGCCACTTAAGTCTAGCGATTCTGAGAGCTATGTCGGTAACTTTAGTTCTCCTACGTATCTCCTCATTTCTGATTCGATCACGTAGGGAAACACCAAGCATAGCACGCTCCATCGCCCTTTGGGTGACTTTGAGCCTTCTTATAAGGCCCATAGTAAGCGACCATGTCTCGGATCCATATGTCATCACTGGCAACACACACTGGTCAAAGACTTTAGTCTTGAGGGACTGCGGTATTTTGGACGTAAAGATATTGCGAAGCTTCCCGAACGCTGCCCAGCCGAGTTGGATTCGACGATTGATCTCTTTCTCGAAGTTGGACCTACCTAACTGGACTGTTTGTCCCAGGTATACATATTCGTCAACAACTTCGAGTGTAGAGTCTCCAACCTTCAGAGGAGTGGGTGTAACACGGACGTTTGACATGATTTTCGTCTTATCCATGTTCATTTTAAGACCCACTTGTTGGGAGACTCTACTAAGTCCTTCGAGCATTGCGCCTAGGTCTTCCAAGGTCTCAGCCATGATCACGATATCGTCAGCAAATCGAAGGTGAGTGATGTACTCGCCATTGATGTTAATGCCGAGTCCTCTCCAGTCCAGAAGCTTGAAAACGTCTTCCAGTGCAGCGGTGAACAGTTTCGGAGATATAACGTCTCCCTGTCTCACCCCACGCTGCAGCCGGATAGGTTTCGAATTCTGATCCTGGAGGTGGACCGACATGGTGGCGTTTTCATACAAGCACTTCAACACTTCGATGTATCGATAATCAATTTGGCACCGTTGGAGAGACTGCAACACAGCCCAGGTCTCGATCGAATCAAAGGCTTTCTCATAGTCCACAAACGCCAAGCATAGTGGCCGATTATACTCTTCGGTCTTCTGTATAATCTGCCGCAGCGTATGTATGTGGTCTATGGTACTGAAGCCTTTTCGGAAACCGGCTTGTTCGGGAGGCTGGAAGTCGTCAAACCTGCGTGCGAGACGATTCGTAATGATTCGTAATGATTCGTAAAGTTTTAAATATACCTATTCATAAATCCATATTGTGTTAAATTACCATGGAAGGTAAAAATATAAAATGAGATTGATAAGCCATGTATTATGCCTATTTTGTGTACACAATAAATTATAAAATAAAATAAATTCGTTAATTAACGAAGAGTGAAGCAGATATACAATATTTATTGTTTTTAATTTTGTTATAATTCATTATGGCAACATTACACAATAAGTAAACAAAGATAGAAAAAGGCATAAAAGGACATATTTATCTATCAGGACAAGCCACTTGATTACGCTGATATTTATATCAAAACAGGCGTAAAGAATATTCAATAAACTCCAGTACAATCATTTACGGGCCGTCGGAGATACGACTGTATTATTCTTAAATAAATTGCTCTACTTTAATTCTAAATCCAATTTTGGAAAATAAATAGGCTTAAGGCCTTAAATAGATACAAATGTCAAAAAAGCTTGTCTGCTCTTTACTGGATTCGTACACTTAATACCTTAATAATAATAATGTCTCTCAATAAACTGTTGCAGAAATTACTAGAAATATGATTTTAAAGCTCTCTTAAAAAATCTAAAGTGTGTAAAAGGAACACCCACGGAAACATAAAATAGAGTTCTACTTATCATACCTACTGAGCAACTATCCCCAAGGAAACCCTACGTGAACTCTGATTTATTTTGGACTAGCTGCCCCTGCGTTAAGATCGTTTTTGTATCACTAACTTGAGAAATGATCGGTTCCCCATAGAAACTTTCATCCCCTATTTCACTCCCTTCAAGTTTTATTTTCGCGACAAAAAGTAGCCTATGGCCTTCTCCAAGGTTTCAACTGTCTCGTTACAAAAATTCAGCAAAATTGGTTTAGCGGTTTAGCCGTAAAAAGTAACAGACAGATGGACAGAGTTACTTTCGCATTTATACTATGTAATAATATATAATATAATAAAAAATAGTATGAATAGTTTGGATTTAAATATTTCATACAAAGTTAACTGATCGGCTAACTATATTTGGAAAGTCGAAAACTTTTTAGACTATAAAGAATGGGTTTCCTGAGAAACTTTGTACAGTATGATGATTAAAAGATCCCATTTATGTTACCAGGAGCGGTATTTTTGTACCACGTAAAACCAACTCTGAATAAAGAAACTCTTAGTCCAGGAACGTTTTAAAACTTATATTTGTAGATCTGATGTATTAACTAGGTGTTCGACGTTTTTATTTGTATACCTATAAACTAAATATTTGTTATCATGAAATGGTTAGAGTAAAATTTTCTAGAATTCGTCATCATCACACTATAGCTATATTTATTAACTATGATGATTTACAGTAATGAGGGCAATATATTAAGATATTTCTAGCAATGTAAGTAAAACATTATCTACATTGTCTAACTCGGCCATAATAAATTGATATTATCTCAAGGCATAATATGCGTATTCTGAAACTAATGTAGATCGCCAGTAACATATAAATATATATAAGGTGCTACTTTATTAGTGCCCGATATTTTGGTCAGTGCTCCTGCTCCTGATTCTGATCAACTTTCCCCAAGGTACCCATAGTCAAATCGTAAAAAAATTGTTGGGCTCTTCATACTAATTTGGCCGCTCGGCTGATCGATTTGTATGAAGAGTCCAAAAATTTTTTTCGATTTGAATATGGGTTTCTTGGGGAAAGTTTATCAGAATCAGGAGTAGAAGCACTGACTAAAATATCGGGCACTAATAAAGTAGCACCTTATATAATATTATTAGAATAACTATAATATATAACTATAATAGAGATCGAGAAAGATGGGCGGAGGGACGTATACAAGTTGCAGTATTTTCAAACAATTATTGAAAAAAACAAGAATCAGACTGACATCAATCACAAGGCGGAGGGACGTATACAAGTTGCAGTATTTTCAAACAATTATTGAAAAAAAACAAGAATCAGACTGACATCAATCACAACTTTAGCAAGGCTAAAGTAAAAAGTATTTGAAAAAAGTAAACCGTACAAATATGTATTAGAATTGGGGAGATATTAATTTATTACTTTCCAAATGCGAAATACAAAAAATATTAAAGTACATTAATGAATGATAAAATCTATATTCTGTGGTACAGCAAAGCGTTCGAAAACAAACAAATTCTCAATACTAATGATTTACAAGTATTTGACATTCATTTAATGCCTTTTACTAGGACACTTATAATAACTTAATGGAAACAAAAAAAACTTAATGGAATAATTATATTACAAGTGCTGCAAAAACGAACGATATAAGTAGGTAGTCCATTATGAAAAAAAAACACTAACTTTCTTATCTACGATAAAAAATATTTCGGGTGATTTGATCGATATTTGTGAGATATGAATGATAAAACTGATAAAATATCGTGAAAGTCCCCAATTATTTATTGATTTTCCATATTGCCTTTTGTGTTTCAGTTATTTATATACTTAATACTTGTTTATATTACAAAACAAATTATCCTCCAAACGAACTCTGTCATGATAAGAATGGCAGTTGGCAATAGGAAGATTTTCCGTAATCGCGGTTTCGCAGTGTACTTAGTTTAATTTATAAAATGATCTCAAGTCATATACAGGTGTTAAAAAAAGTGCGTTTGAAATTAGAAGGGGTTACTCAGAATCAAGTATAGAACTCAAGAAAAATATTGAAAGAATCCGCTCTTCAATTTTTTTTTTCAGATTCTCATACTAAATCTGATTAGTGAATCAAGAATTTGTATGAAAAACTGAAAACAAAATTTAAGAGCGGATTTTTTCAATATTTTTCCTGGACTCTATACTTGATTCTGAGTAACCCCTTAAAATTTGAAACGCACTTTCTTTAACACCCTGTATATAGGAAAACAGTATTATAGATTCTTGGACATTGATCATAAATATTTTTTTTTTGTCATACAGTCTGTCTTAATTATGGTAGATCCCACCTCATTACGAGTTGATTTCATCTTAAAGTTAAGGTGATTTAAAGGTCGGATCCATCGTCCTTCCCCAATCTCTCAATGGTAAGGATCACGACCACGTCATCGTTATCGGTGCTGCCTTTGGACTACCGGCCGGACTGCAAACCACCGGACGGAAGTGCAGATCGAGAAACTACAATTCGATATGGACTGTACTTAGCTATACTTTAAGACGTAGGTAACTGTGGTTTCTAGTGAAGAGGCAAAATTTTTCTGTTGAAATAGTGACTCGGTGGCTTAGTGTCTGGGTGTTTTTTATATAAACGTATACAGGATGACTTTAAATTAGTTCTTGATACCAAAGGCTATAAATGTGCTCATGATAACAAACAACTTTCCCTAAATAACCCATAGTCAAATCGCAAAAAAAAATTTTTGACTCTTCATACTAATTTGGCCGCTCGGCTGATCGATTTGTATGAAGAGACCAACATTTTTTTTGCGATTTGGCTATGGGTTCCTTAGGGAAAGTTGTTTGTTTTCATGAGCACATGCATAGCCTTTCGTATCAAGAACTAATTTAAACTCACCCTATATGTATATATTGGAACTCTAATTATGGTCTACACTTCCCGAAACGTTGAGTGTACAAGTTCCGCGTGGTAGGAACTTTGTACTAGGTAGAAAAAAAGACGATTTAAAAGTATGTGCAAAACATCTACATAAATAAAAAACATTTTGATTTTGATTGATTTTGATTTTGATTTTGATGGCCATGTGTGATTTGTCCCAAAAACATGATAAAAATGGTCATATCGACTGTGTAATAGTGTAAAACTATGAAATCCACGCATCGTAGCGCGCTAATGTTTTTTTAAAGTTTTAAACTCATTGTTAGGTACCGAGCAATATCTATCAAATGCCCTTCAGTGATCTAGTTTTGGACTAATGTTATGAATCTTTTGTGTTTACTATTCAGTAACTACAAGAAACTGTGTTATCTACAAAGACTGTGTCAAACTGGTAAACATATGAATATACGAGCAGATAGCGAGGCACTGATAACGTATGCACATAAAATAACCTAACATGATTATTATTGCTTTAATAATTTGACGTACCTACAGCGTAAAACCCTACGTTATGAGCATACAGACAATATTACAATATTTCTTAGTGCACAAAAAGAAAACTTTAATCTGTCCATCATCATAAACTTTCCATAAACGCTCAAAATCAAGAAAAGTTTGTTTGGTTAAACATATTTACTTCTTTTTAACTACCTGTATTTTAATAAATTATAGGTTTGCTTAAAAATTTTGAGTTACAATAATAATTAAAGTCATTTCAAAGTTAACTTTCACTGATCGATGTCAATTAAGTACCTATAGAATAGTAAATTACTTTTGACTTGTTCTTATAATGACTGTTAATTTTAATTAAATTACGGGAAGTAATTGAAAAGTACTTAATCATAGCGATTAGTTCTTTCTCAAATATATATTTTTTCTAATGTGTTAATAAATTACTAATATCCATTGAAACATTTCTTGAGTTTCCGATAAGATTAAATGCGAGTAAACTGTTATGTCTTGAGTTTGAACTGCTCCTTGACATTTTGTAGATAAACTAAAGCACGCTAAAGTGATATACGAATTCAACACTAGGTTTTTACTTGTTAAACATAAATATTAATCGTAAATTGAAATGGATTTTGAGAATTTCGGGAGACAGTCTTTCAACTCATTAACAAGAGGCACACTAAGACTACTTACCTACTACTTACCTTTATTTGTTATAACATCCTAAAATCCAAATCGGCCACACAAATCACTTGAAAACACTGCTTTCAACACGCATTTGAAGGAAAACACAGCACAACACCAACCTTTTCTGGAGGAACCGCTTCCGAAACTCAATGTACGCCGATCTTCCCTTATCCTGATCATCGCTGATCCTGACGCGGCCGTGCAGCGGCACCCGATGGCCGGAGATGCCATAGTCCATCTGCAGGTCGACGACGAGCATCAGCGTGAAGAGGACGAGGAAGGCGCTGACGGCGAGCGCGAGCCGCTCCTTCAGCTTCATGTTGAGCATGGTGGCTGGGTCGGGGCGCGCGGTCGGGCGGCGCGGCGCGGCGGCACTGCGCGCGCGCGCCGGCGCATCCTCCGCGCGCGCCGGCGCCGGCTCCGGCGTGGGGGAGCGCTTGCGGCTGCGGCTGCGGCACCGAGCGGGCGCGCCGCCCCGCCGCCACCACTCGCTGAGTCTGCAACCAAGCGGGGGATGGTTACTACATATTACTGCAACAGCTACGACAGTCACCTCTGCGTAGAACCTAAAATGTAATCACTTAGGTATGGACGTAGATCATGACTCTAGATGTAGATATAAATCAATACCGTGTGTTTAGAGGAGTGTATTCATCCCAAGTAGCAAAGGTTCGTCATACAACGGTTGTAACCGAGCGACGCTCGTTCAATCGGAGTTTTTATAAACTAAGATAACTTGTTTAGTATAGTACATATAAGATATATTTTCTATGAAACATTTTGCAGGGTGTTGTTTTAGTCGGTAGTGACCTTCTAAGGGACGAAAGGACAAGCAATATTTGTTCTGAAAATATGGTAGATATTTTTTTATAATTTGATTCTATTAAAAAAATCATAGCAAATTATCCTTTTTTTGATAAAAAACAGAAAAATATTCAATGATACGTAATATTAGAAAGTTGTTCATCATTTATTATGATATTAGTCAGTAATATCAATTGGTTTTGGCGACTTTTTAGAGATTGTGACACCATCACTATTTCACGGACAATCAGGTGGCAATGTCAGTTAACCATATTTGTTTACATGTTTGGCCATTTTCAAATGAATACACTTTAAAGGGGAACGTGTTTGACTCTTATTCGAGTATATTCCAGCTAAAATCAGCTGTCTACTTAATCGGTAAAACCGTGAAAGTGCAGATGGTGTTTTTCTAAATATTTAAAGTGCCCTCTTTATGTAGATGGTACGCTGAGCATTAGTGTTTTCTTGATATTCCGGTACGCGTTTACTACCTACCTAGGTATTTGGCTACGCGGTTACAGTGATTAGTTCAAGTTTTAAATAACTGTCATACCTTGTTCTTAAAAGAATGCATTTATGTACTTGATGATACCCGTATCATTATTTGAACTTTGTGTATGCTTGACTACGACTTTGTTCATATCTTTCCCAAGGAAACCGCATTTCCATTCATGAAAATTATAATTTAATACTTCACTCATATAAAATCTCCGAGATCGACTTATATTTTCATCAGCGCTTCCTTCGGTGAACAAAGCGTGACTCTATTATATTTTTCTCGAATTCTACTTAAGATAACGTTACCTAGAACAGTTTGAATTGAACTATTACTTATTCCGTACGTTTATTCTACTAAAATGAACATCTTTATACCAAGTTATTTCTGTCGCATGAGAAGGATTAACGTTTCTAAGAAAGCTAATTAAAAATAATGCATCATTTTTCATGTCATAAACAAGATTATTGTAATAATACCATGAGCCCTTGTAAACATACATAAACAACCATCTTTAACAAGTTTTAATTTTCTTGTCAGTTTAACAGATAACAAGGTACTTACTAGGGGCCTACGTGAAATGTTATATATATACATTATGTAACGTTAATTTAGGGTTCCGCTGATGAAGCTAAACTACATTTTTAATTATTTTTTTATCGAAAATTTTTTTGGACCTCGTATTAGTTATCTCAAAGTTGGCCAATCAGATAATAATAATAATATCTGGGACAAATCACACACGGTCATCTGACCCCAAACTAGAATTCCCTGTATCTTGGACCAGAGACTGATATACATACACATATACTTTTAAATACATACATATATAGATATAATACACCCAGACTCAGAGCAAACAATTCTGCTCATCACAGAAAAGTTTGCCCTGTGTGGGGATCGAACCCACGACTCTCGGGTCAGAGGTCAGGATCGCTAACCACTTAGCCACCGAGTCAGTCGTCAGATTGAGGAATGTTTAGTACTTTTGTTCACTTTCATTAGTAGAAGCTCATTTTGTAGTATAACTGTTTATACCTATACACTTACACTATCTTACAATATTTATATTAAACTTAAAGCATTTTTATCCTGATTCAAAACTTTCGGTAGGTACTTGAATAATTTGAATTTTACCTTAAATAATATTTTATTCAGATTTAAAACTTTTTTGACGCATGTTTTTATATTAAAATCAGATACGTAGAAGAGACTAGAAGAAATGCTGTCATTACATTGCATAGGTCACACACAATAATGTATTTGCAACAACAAGCCTACTGTAGAAACGCTGAGTTTGTATGGATGTTGTTTACTTAACCTACATATTATGTAGTTTCGTGTAAACGACCTATAGAAATACACGTGTTGTTTCTAAGCATTTCTTTACATTAACCACACAAATGATGTCAGTCTTGTTATAATTGCAATATATTACATTATCGCATTATGAGAAATCAAAACTTATAAATGCATTGTTGTTCTATGATTATACACGGTGTGTAGAAGTAACGTTTTGACGAAACGTTTAGTCGTCAACTGAGAAACCTTTTGGTGGAAAATGAATTTTATTCAGTAAATGAATATACGGGTGTAACAGAAAGGTGTGATAATAGTTCAGGGTTGGCTTTTACCCATCAAACTGAACAACTTTTGTTCTACAACTTTGTTAAAATCGCAAAATTTATTTTGGACTTTTCATACAAATCGATCAGCTGGCGAACCAAGTTTGTATGAAAAGTCCGATTTCTTTGCGATTTCAACAAAGTTGTAGAACAAAAGTTGTTCAGTTTGATGGGTAAAAGCCAACCTTGAAGTATTATCACACCTTTCTGTTACACTCTGTATATTATAAAAATATTTTAATTTCTTATTCTTCATTTATACCATTAGTAATTCGAAATAGATAAAAATGAATCTAATCTAATCTACTGACCGAATCCCAAACAAGAAACGGAGCCTCAAACAGTCTGTAACATATACATATACATACGTAATACTTACATATACATACATAATACATAAAATAAATATTTATTAATTAAAAAATATTTAGATGAAGTACATAGCCAGTGTGGTTCACATGATGTTCCAGGAAGAAATTTAATTGAATTCAATATATCTGTATACTTCATTCCAATCAAAAAAAAGCAAAACGTAAACAAACTTACTATGGAACTGACACATGTCAATGTCATCTGCATACTATGTTTGTTTACCTTTTGCTTTTTTTTGATTGGAATGAACCATAGGTACTTTATTGCAGTAACAAATTTAATAAGTTAAAATAGAATATAAGAAACAATAAACGGCATTATAATATTACTTAATACCTAATTCTCTTATTTTTTTGAAGTTTCAATAAATAATACAAAACTATATCATCCGTAGTTTCAAATATTACTAACTCTATTGTGAAGTGTCATGTAACTTTTAATTATACGCTTGTTGCAACTTATTACTTTTATTGGCGATTTAATGAAATAAGTTGCATTTGCAACTAAATCTATCAATAACTAGTCGTAAATTTTCTGTGAAAATATTGCTTGGATCAGATGTAACTATAACAAAATAGCTAGTATAAATACTGTAATGAAATATTTTTCATATAAAAAAATCGTATATAAATCGATTAGAACTTGGATCGACTTTTTTAAATGGGAGATTGGCCTATACCAGAGCGACAGTAGGATATAACTGATTCAGCTGGAAGATGAAAGCTGCGTCTTTTAGAATATTTCACCTGATGTAGCGGGAAGACTGACATTAACTTTTGCGCTCAGGCGCATGGCGGCAGCGACAATTGAAACAATGTGTGATATGATTGAATGCACTTACGAGTATGAGCTGCAGCCTGCCGCTGTCTATTGACAATACATTGCATGGTGCTCCAATTACCACTTCGTTGCCAATGAATGCGACTAAGGTACAAAGCTCAATTCTTTTGTTCAAAAATATTGGCTAAAACATGAAGATAAACATAACTACAATATTACTGATATTTATAACGAAAAAGTACGCTGAAGTGAAAACTTGCTGGTTTATTCAGAATTTCATGAGTTTCTTTTGGACTCGGCATTCTAGCTACGCTAACACTTCCCGAAAAGTTAAGTGTACAAGGACTTTTTCCTGTATTCATTATTCATTTATTATTATTTTTACAATAAGGATCTGATAGTATTGCTCAATAATTCAAAATAATTGCATATTATCCCGCGTTGATGTCTTTTACAGCGCATTGCCAGGCATTGCATACAAAAAACATCAACGAAAGTGTTTTGTAAAAAAAAGGTCCTCCTGAAAAAACGTCTTCTTATCGTGATACTACTTTCCCAAAGAAACCTATACTGCCCTCATAAGAAAGAAGGCCGCAAATCATAAAAAAATAAACACCCCATACAATGTTTTCGAATCAGTTGATCAATAAGTATGAAAAGAAAAACTTTCAGAATTCTCTCCTCAGGAAAGTTATTCATTTTCGTAAGTAGAAGCCACAGTGTTTTTTTACGTTTCAGAAAGAACTACATTTAGTATTTTTTGATATTTATATGATTATAATTAATTTATGTGTAGAGAATGTATCATTTTAAACGTATTTGTATGGTTTCTTGATATAAAAAAAGCAGCCAAGTGCGAGTCGGACTCGCCCATGAAGGGTTCCGAAGCAGCAAGTAACATAATATAAAAGTTCTTGTAGTTCGTTGTAGGTAAATTGCGGTTTACGATTTATGACGTATTAAAAAAAAACTACTTAACTACTAGATCTCGTTCAAACCAATTCTCGGTAGAAGTTGTACATGTACATCATATATTTTTTTTTAGTTTTATCATTCTCTTATTTTAGAAGTTACAGAGGGGGGGGGCACACATTTTACCACTTTGGAAGTGTCTCTCGCGCAAACTATTCAGTTTAGAAAAAAATGTTATTAGAAACCTCAATATCATTTTTGAAAACCTGTCCATGGATACCCCACACGTATGGGTTTGATGAAAAAAATATTTGAGATTCAGTTCTAAGTATGGGGAACCCCCAAAAATTTATTGTTTTTTTTCTATTTTTATGTGAAAATCTTAATGCGGTTCAACAGAATACATCTACTTACCAAGTTTCAACAGTATAGTTCTTATAGTTTCGGAAAAAAGTGGCTGTGACATACGGACGGACAGACAGACAGACAGACATGACGAATCCATAATTTGATTTTATGGATTTTGATTTTGGATAATTTGACTGACTCGGTGGCTAAGTGGTTAGCGATCCTGACCTCTGATCCGAGAGTCGTGGGTTCGATCCCCACACAGGGCAAACTTTTCTGTGATGAGCAGAAATGTTTGCTCTGAGTCTGGGTTTATTATATCTATATATGTATGTATTTAAAAGTATATGTGTATGTATATCAGTCTCTGGTTCCCAAGATACAGGTCATCCTAGTTTGGGGCCAGATGACGTGTGTGATTTGTCCCAGATATTATTATATTATATATTAATATTATTATTATAAGGGTTCCGTTTTTTGCCATTTGGCTTCGGAACCCTAAAAAACTCTGATGTAATTTCATCGTCTTATGGGATTTGTGCGGCGTTATTGAAACAAGGTTATAGGTCAGGTTTTCATAATACTAGATTCAATAAAGGCTCTACCAGGCCTACATTATACTGGATATGCATAACATAGAATTTAGTTCAGAGTAAAGTATCTTACAGTACCTAATAACACGAAGTTGTAAAAGAAAACGCTACGAAAGGCTCATATTATACTGCAGAACAAACTTCATCCATAATTATACGAGATGTCAGATTTTATAAGTGCTAAGTATATTTGTTTTCTGTAATGAATAATGATGCACTGTCATGGAAAATGGCAACACAGTGTAATTATTAAGACAATAAAGCATTTCTATACAATAACAATTTCTACTTCTTAAAACATATTTATAAGTTGGCTAAGCCTTATGATTGGTAATCAGTAATTCTATAGTGTTTCATAGTTTGCAACACTGCCATATAAGTAAGTCCTATAGGCAAAAGCGTAGGACGTTTGCACAATTGTCCGTAGTAGGTGATCATTTTACGCTACAGTCTATACTTTATGTGTATGTTATGTACTGTACAGGATGGTTTAAAAAGCCCAAATAAAAGAAAAAATATTTTCACCTTTCCTCTCTTTTTTATTTGTATTTGGAATGATGAGATGATGTAGCGATCGTGGCACGGTTCGGCCTGCCAGGTCACATCATGGTTATAATCTGGATAAGTTTGACTATTAATATTTCTGGCCTTTGCAAGGTGCGTTAAGCCGTTATAAAACACTGACTGGATGAAAATACAAGAAAAATCATGCTATTCCCTTCCCTTTCTCTTTCCGCACAGACTATTACAAATTGACATTTTATGACATAAACCTATCACACCATGTCACAAGCCGCGAGCCAATGATGCGCCTGCTCATTGCACGGTGCATTGTTCCCGCGCACGCGCTGCTCGTTTCGTCACGCTCCCGGCGGTCTCCTAATGAGGCCCACTACATTAACGGCCACACCGATTTGTATGGACTAGTCCATAATAGGCACCATTCAGTAATAAAGTAGCAACATTCAGCGACAGTAATACTCGCATGACAGCGTTTCGAGGAATACTAGCTACACTGCTGTATAACAACTCTATAATGATATAGATTTACGCTTCAGGCAGTATGTCACACGTACGCAGGCCACACAGAATAGGACGCAGCGCGGTGACACCATAGTTTCTGTATTCCGTGTGACGTGTGTGTATTTCTCTGTGAATCGCTTGACATCAGGAGTATGACCTCCTCCCAGCGGGGTCCAACTTTTTAGGACTCGGTTTGATTGGTGGTAGGACGGTATTTTCTGAGCACGGCTGGTTAGCTACCACTATCTTATCTAGGGTGAGTGGGGGAAAGATCGAGTGGTTTTTTTGGTGAGATGAGCAGTGTTGTATTCAAAGCTTTGTAAAACAGAATGTAATTGACTTCTGTTGAAATAAAATGTAAGAGGTAAGAAAGCAACAATTTAATTTTGTATTCTGTCTATAACATTATGTTAATGTTGTCCCAATTTGTAATAAAAGATCATATAAATTATTTTATCATAAAAATGAATCAGGGGGAACATGAAAGGGTGACGGGGTAAGTTTGAAATAGTTTCTTGTATCTAAAATAGATCTAAGATGATCCAAGTTATATGAGACGGGGTAAGATTAAAAATGGACCACTTGATATGAGAAAAACCACCTGACACAAATTAATTCGTTACAAACATCCACGCACTCCTTGTGGTAACTGCTAACTGAATGGCCAGACGTAACAAAATTGCGGGCTGAACAATGTTGCCAGCACTAAAATTACCATCATGAATTAGGCGATAGGGGACACTTTTGTCTTACCCCGTTTTTCATCTTACCCCGTTTTTCATCTTACCCCGTTTTTCATCTTACCCCGTTTTTCATCTTACCCCGTTTTTCATCTTACCCCGTTTTTCATCTTACCCCGTTTTTCATCTTACCCCGTTTTTCATCTTACCCCCTCTGACCCTATGTAAGTCTTTCCGCCAAACATCAATATTAATAACATGGGCGAGACGGAGATATCGGCAGCATGGAGATAATATAGCCCGTTGCCGATTGCGTTGGGGAATTTTGGTAAGTTCGCTTCCATCTTTCATCTTTCGCATCAACATTTACCATTAGGTAACATAATGCCAAGAGCTTGGGCTGAATAGTTTATGCATAAGTAGTTTGCTAATTAAGGTATGTATTACAAATAGTCCATTTACTGTACGATAAACCACGAAAAAATTAAAAGATACTGTATGTGAAAAAAAAAACTAAAATAAATGAGTTACGATAGCAACCCATATTCGTCCCCACTGGGGCACGGGTCTCTTCCTATACAACGGGCAGGAAATAAACGAGTAGTGTAAGACGTGTATAATAGTGTATATCAGGAACACGCTAACAGGTCTTCAGTCGTTCCTTTTTCCGCCGAGCACATAAAACGAATCCTTTGGCAAACAATAGCGCCAAATGTTGCTTTGTTTGTAGTAATCTCTGGCCCGATTAGCACAAAGAATATTTTGTGTTTGGTAGCCCACTCTTAAAATCAACCCATGGACAGTGTTAGAAATTAGCGTTGTATTTGTTAATCTTATCACACAATAAAAAAACATAATCAGATCGTCAATCTGTTTTACTCGTTATATGAAATGGCATTTACTTTTTTTACTTAGATACATTCAAAGAAGTTTTATATCGTCGCTCCGCTGGGGGGAGCAGGGTGCATGTCTGTGGGTACATTTATTATCATCATGGAACTGTTTGCACTTTTTAATGTTTTTAAACGTGATTTGCTTGACAGAACTCCTTTCTTCTACTTTTCTTCCTATATTGATTTGTTTCGCTTTCTAGGTTAATTGTTATCGAACACACTTATATAAATTTTAAGCTTTTCGATCCAAATAAATATTTGTTCATTTCATTTTTCTTTGCTCGTATATTCGCCAAACACTACATCATATAACAATATAAGTACCAACATTCTAGCAGAGACAAGAAGAAGAAGAAGCTATTTGTATTTAAGACTGCGGCGTCTATTCATTTCACCTACTTTTGCAGAGACAAACGTATTGTATAGATTATTTAAATAATATAGTACTTTTCAACTAAAGATGATTAAAGCGGTGATCAATACAACTATAACAATAACAAGGAAAAGCCGCAGTGGGAAATGGAACAGTTTTTGCAGCGCAGCGCGTTGAATTCAATGCGTGTGCGCACCTACTTACCCACATCGACCTTCGAGCACATGTGTATTACTACGTTAAGTGTGTGTTTTATGAGGCTTTAATTAAATTCAGTTTTAATTTAATGAATGAGATCTCACAGCATAACATCTATTTATAACACTTCATTCATAAAATCTAATGTAGATAAAAGACTTCCGTGATTAAGAAACTAAGTGAACAAATGAGGAAAAAGGGCGTGGAGAAACAAAATTTCATTATTCAATCTCTTAAGAAGTGGTGGAGAAAAATGTACGCGGACTCCAGAGAACCGATTGGCAAGAAACGTCGCAGAACTGAAAGGAGTGGCGTCTTCTCGAGTCGGAGGCAAAGATTCATTTTGAGTCGCTGAGCCAGCAAGTAAGAAAGTAGCCACTTAAGCAATAAAAGAGGTTTTTTTATGGAAAATCTTATTTCTTGGGTACGATGAGCTGTACGTCCGACATGCTTGAAGATGACGTCATCGCGGGCAACACCGCACTCGTATTCAGTATGTAAATAAAGAATTTTCTTTTTTGAAATCGTTTGTGTTTCGAGGCATTCATGGATATAACAAACAATAATTTGGATTTCTCCTACTTCGATAATCAAAATAAGTTCTGAATGTAATGAATACACGTGGAGAACAACGGTCGCATTATATGAATAAATGGTCAGCAATAGGTACCTTTATCGAATAGTTATTATTTTTTTGTTTTGTATGTGTTTGCTATTAACATACTGTAAGTTCAATAACCTCCAGACCTTACAATGACCCTCTCTTGGACACGTGTCCTTTCCTTCTCTCTCTGTGCGGCCGGTGGATATAGGTATTTACTATCTACGCATAGTACGCGTACGTTACAAATTGCTTCCTGCGCTACTCTTGCGCATATGATCGGCTTGAATACGGTACTGTTTCAGTTTCTATTATTGATATAGGTATATGACTACGACTGTACATGTACAATAACCCAGCTATGATTGGTTAAACTGAAAAGAAAAAGAGGTTGAAGATTAGAGGAAAAGTGGCATGTCGTACTGAATTCTTTGACGTGTATTTTTGTTATGATTTTTTGTCATTAATAAAATACCGTTGCCTTTATCTATCAGTAATCAATCAGTTGCCTTTATTTAAACACACCTTGTCATAACAGCTAGCTTCTTACTGGTCACCTATAATGGTGTGACTAAACGTGTAACAGTCCCTTAACATATGTACATAATATATGTACTCGTAAATAAACTTCAATTTGTGAAGCACTTGTTAGTTATGTAGCGGTACTATTTTATCTTAAAATTACTTACTGAAATAAATAATTTTCAAGGAAACCATATTATGTAAATATGTTAATATCACGTAATGATATTGTTACCATAAAAATATAAACACTCTTTTGCTCCCCATAAACGTTAGGTAAATAAAAGGTTCTTAGTAATCAAAATCAGCTGTAACTTTTTAAACTGGAGTGTTTTACTTGTGAATCTAAAGAACTTTCCTCATAGCCCATAGTCACTTCTCGAAAAAAAATATGACTTCCCAAGTGGGACCATCAACTGATAATTTAGAGAAGCTAAAATATTTAGTTTTATGACCCCTGTAGACATTTTTCAGTTGATTTTTTAAACCCTTTTAAAAAGAGATAAAGTGACCGTTTTATTTTATCATTACAGACTTCCAGATAATGCATCTCAAAATATTTTGAAAAACAACCTTACGTTTGAGAGGCTCGCATAAAGTATGTTATTCATCTTGTTACTTGCAATTTAGGACGATAACACATTTAAAGAAGGGTGCCGCATTCATTCAGGTTGTTTTGACGAAGTCTCCTTACAAAAGCCTTAAACTACCTTAATATATTAGTATATATCTCTACATTGAGATTCAGTGTTCTAATGCCTACGTACTTAGCTATCTATCTATCAGCCGATATACGTCCACTGCTGGACAAAGGCCTCCCCCAAGGATTTCCACACCGACCGGTCCTGTGCGGCTAGCATCCAGCGGCTTCCTGCAACCTTTACCAGGTCGTCGGACCACCGAGTACTTAGCTAAAATCTCAAAAAAAATAAAAAAAACACTTTTTATTAAACCTATATAATAAGGAATCAGTGTGTGACTAATGAGTGTCATAAGTTTCGCTTCAGAATAACTGTCCGCTAATAAAGGGATGGACGTCACTGAACGGCACATTGAATCAGCATCAGCTATACACAAGCGCCACCACAAACATACAAACGCGGCCAGTTTAACTGCTGATTCAGATAATAACGAAATTGCAGCACGAGCGACCTAGAGCAATCGGACATGTAGAATTTAAATATACACATCATTTGGAATTGAGATCAGACTTTCCTATGAGTTGGCTGCATAATAATGACTCACATTTATAGGGAAACTCGAGTTCTTTGGTGACTTGGCATCATCTCACCTGTGAATATTGATGATGATGTCGAAGATGGAAATGGGCTTGCCAAGAACCTCTAAGAATCCATAATGTGGTGGGCGATCTTATCTTAAATCAATGAACGTCGTTTTACTGGTACTTTCTGGCCCACTAGATGGCAGTCGTCAAGCCATGTCAGAAGTCATGTCAACCCCCACTAAATCGGCCTTGCTTTGGAAAGAGACCCATACCCCGATACAAATAGGCCAGCCGGACTATTCGAAGACTCCACCAAAAATTAAGTATGAATACTTTACTATTGAATCAGTTCTGTTGAAACTTTTAGACAAAGAAAACATTAAAAGCATTCCCTTGTCTCCCATATGAGCTATCAACGTGCAGAATTAAAATCTGGCTAAGAGAAACGTTTCATTTCGTTCCAAGGGTTCTCGAGAAGAGTATTTAAATGAAATGTATTGAGAAAGTCGCGGCGGAAATGAGTTTCTTTCAGCGCGCTCATTCCCACTTTTGAGCGGCTGTTTCAGAAGTTCTAAATGTTTTTTTTTTAAATCTCACAGAATGGATGTCGCGTCATCGATTTTTTTATCAGGAAATGTAAAGTTTGAAGAAGGTAAATACTTAGTTTGTAGCCTCAATTACAAATTGATTTTTTTTATCTAAATAGCCTTTTTTTATTTATTTCTGTAGAATAAGAAGAGTCGTCCTCAAATACGAATTGCAAAACGTTGAAAACGAAGTAAGAGTAGGTACTAAAATACGTAATGTCTAATATGCTATTATGAGTGCTATCGATTCACAGTAACTATTATAATATAGTGACATTGATGTGACATATGACACAATAGTAACCGTGAATACTGTAAATTGGTATCAAAAATGAAGGCTGCACGGTTCGAGGTGACACCAAATCCAAATGATTCAAAGTCATATTTGTTAACATACCAAAAACAATCGTATTAACGGAGCTGTGTGTAATTGTAAAGCATTGAGCATAAAGGACATTCGATACGTGTCAAATGATGAAACTACGTCGAAAGCTGTCGATTTCTTCCAGTGACTTAACGGTAAGTAGTACAATCAACATCAAAAGTGAATTTCTACTATAAGTGCAACAAATGGCTGCACCAGTTACGATAGTCAGATCTTGTTTGTTTGTTTTGTTTGTAATCTCTTTATTGCACAAAACATAAATTGGATTAATTAATTCTTGTATTTTTGGAGACTAAATTAATTTGTGTAATCAGTAGTATTTCCATCGACATATGACCAAAATTAATAAAAAAACGACAAAGTACCAACTTGTTAATATAGTTACTCGTAAGTACATCGGAACTTTTTCACCAATAAAAATTTTAAAAATTAGTACGAAATTTAGAATCTGACTGTACTTAATCTGATCTAATTTACACAGTAAATCGCATGCTGAATGCGGTAGTGTAAGTTAAGCTTTTCACACTTTGCTACCTCTATTTCCTGAATGTTCTATTCATAAGCAATAAATCCTTATAACTTCCATTAATAATATTTAACGAACGCAAATTGAAAATCAAGTAAGTAAGTCTGCAGAAAAGTAAGTATGTAAGTAACTATTTATTTCATTGCTTCATAATTATAGGTTCTACACATAAACACATTTTTTTTTGTGACAAATTGGAATCAATGGACGGGTGTCTATGGGCGGCGGTAATCGCTTACCATCAGGTGATCCGTCTGATCGTTTGCCACCAATGTCATAAAAGAAAAAACATAACAATTTAATGACAAAATTCAAATTCGTCTGCATGAACATTACATTACATTAGTATATTTACTTACTTACTTAACATTATGGGGATCAAAACGAATGTAACTACACCTCATGGATTTTGGAGTGTAAGGTTTCGATTTGTCTTCATCCTCAGATTGACGCAGGATATACTTTTTTGTTATGTCGCGGGTTTTTCAGTTAAATTGGTTTTTTTATTATTGATCTTAGTTAACAGGTAACCCGAAAACAAAACGAGCATTGTCAAACAGCTAGCATGGCTACTGTACAAGTGTGCTGGGTGCCTAATAAGGCGTTCAGTTTGAGTCACGAAAAGCATACTAATACTTCGTCACTGTTTTCACGGATGTGAGCAGGGATCTTTATCTTTACCAATGTCACGAAATCGAGTTTAGTGAAAACGCACGAAATTATGGTAAAAACTATTTAAATTCAGACGAGCTGGTGTTTGGAAAGTACAATTCAACCTAGTGATCTTAAAATTACAAAGACGGATATGTGTGTGTCTGTGTATGTTACAGATAAGGTTTCGTTTTAAACATTTCCGAGAGAGTTATTATTTACCTTACAACAAATACAAAACAAAACAAATATTACAAATTGGTCAAGTGCGAAAGGGAAAGCTCTTGTCATGTAAGTAGTACCTGGTTTTAGAACGGGACCTACGTTTTTGTACTACCTATACATACATTTTTTTTAAATCTTTATCAATCTTCGGTATCATCACTAAGCAACAGGTGAGTTGATACAAGTGCTTACTAATTGTAGATTACAAAAGTATATCGACACCTTATACCTATAAAGGGTGTAACAAAAAGATGTGGTCATACATCAAGGTGGGCTTCTACTCATCAAACTGAACAACTTTTGTTCTACAACTTTGTTGCAATCGCAAAAAGCAATTGAACTTTTTATACAAACTACGTCAGCTGAAAGTATTTGTATGAGAAGTCAAAAAAAAATTTCGATTTCAAAAAAATTGTAGAACAAAAACTGTTCAGTTTGATGAGTAGAGCCCACCTTGAAGTACAATATTACCACACCTTTTTGTTACACCCTGTATCAATCCGTTTTAATGTTCCATGCACGTTCTGTGTCTCCATTCACCTGTGAGTTCATGCGGCACTCACTCTACTTACTGTTCAGTCTAGTACCATCTCAATTATCAGCTATAAAATAGAATTTAAGGCGTTTTTAGGGTTCCGTAGCCAAATGTCAAAAAACGGAATCTTTATGGATTCGTCATGTCTGTCTGTCTGTCCGTCCGTATGTCACAGCCACTTTCTTCCGAAACTATAAGAACTATACTGTTGAAACTTGGTAAGTATATGTATTCTGTGAACCGCTTAAGATTTTCACACAAAAATAAAAATAAAAACAATAAATTTTGGGGGTTCCCCATACTTAGAACTGAAACTCAAAATTTTTTTTTCATCATACCTATAGGTCTTCAAAATTGATATTGAGGTTTCTAATAAAAAAAAATCTAAACCGAATAGTTTGCGCGAGAGACACTTCCAAAGTGGTAAAATGTGTGTGTCCCCCCCTGTAACATCAAAAATAAGAGAATGATAAAACTAGAAAAAATATATGATGTACATTACCAATACCATGCAAACTTCCACCGAAAATTGGTTTGAACGATATCTAGTAAGTAGTTTTTTTTAATACGTCATTAATCGTAAACCGCAAATTACCTTTCATTCAATCAACTCAAATATAAAAAATATAGAGTTCAAGACAAGTGTGATTATGAATTTATACGGAGCCCTCGGTGCGCGAATCCGACTAGCACTTGGCCGGTTTTTTTTACTCGTGATACGTACAATAACAAGTTTTGTACTACTCCTTGCTGAAATCGAAAACAAAATTGGACTTCTCCTATACAACAATTTGCTGATTTATAAGTATTACCAATTTTCTATAAATGTCCAAAAACTTTTTTGATATTTAGCTAAGTCGTAAAATAAAACTGATGCCCCAGTTAACAAATAATTATGTACTATTCCAAATTCATTACAACCTGTAAAGTGTATTGTTGGATAATTGATAACTTAGCGGCAAGTTTAAGAAACAAACATTTTCTCCTCTCCTAAAATAGATCCAAACTTTAGTCACATTACTTACAGATTTACAAGTCTGTACAATTCCGAGTACATTTGACCTATGACTTTTTAGTTTGGCTAATAATCAATGAGTTTTGGTCGATTTTATTGATTTAATCTTGAACGTTGTTGCTTACGTATTATTTATTCTCACGGAAATGTAATTTTCCCAAAATATATTTTGAGACTGATTCCCACACAATAAATTAACGCAATCATATTCACAGTAACTTCTTACAAGAAAAAAATGGAGACATGTTCCTAAAGGGTAGCAAACCACGATTACTAAAATCAAAAATAAAAATCAGGCTTTGAATTTATAGCAAACTGGATCATACAATAAAAAAGATACGAGAAAAAAAATAGAGACAGACTGAAAATAGTCGTCTCTGTCATACTGACCATGTGTAATTTTCTGATGAAATGATAGCTAATGTACATAACAATTATTACCAATTGACGTTACCGCAACATCCTAAATCCTAACCTAAACTAACCACTGAACAAAAAAGAAAAAGCCGAATGAATTATTATTTATCTTACCACCTGGAGATCAAAACGATACGAATGAATCTAGCGACACCTCGTCCTGATGAAACCCATAGATCATAGACATAACAACGATACGGACACACACTCGAAAAATATTTCCTGCACCTGTTGCCGGAATTCTATACATTTCAGTTTGCACCTTTTCGTGACCATGCAACTTATTAGTTTATTAGCCATCCTTGTAACTTACATTAAAATTGCTTTAATTCTATTATTAAAAGTTCTCAGCTTTTTGAAAACACTTTGCCGCCGCCGATTTATGTTTAATAAATAATAATAATAATAATATTTATTGAAAGAAAACTTAATTGACAAGATAATGACTAAAAACTAAACATATTATTAGAGTACAGAAAACACACGTGCCTGAACTAGGTATTCCTGTATTTCAGGCAAAAAAGAGCTTACATAACTAACTTTCAATATTTACTTGCAAAATACAATTTTCTTCTTCAATAATGCACCTATTACAATTTTACTTATTGTCTCTACCTTTTACTTTACCTATTTATTGTCCTCATTCCTGTTAAGAGGACCTATCGTAGATATAATATCGTTTATTTATAAATCCCAACAAATGATATTTTTATCGCCATTAGAATTTTGCGCTAAAATATTTATGAGAGACTAAACGATTTAATAAAAATATTTATAAATGATTAAGTTGAGAACAAGAAAGATATTTCAGTGTTTAGAAAACAAATTCCATACGGTAATTATGTTTATAGTACTTCCTAAACCTGACATGCCTACATCCAGTTACCTTAGGTATATATCCAATACAATCACCAGTAAGTTTTATACTACTACTTTTAGTTTTTAGTTTTACTGCTGGCGTAAATCGCTGAAAATATACAGGTATATCTAAATGGAGCGAGTGGTTATAGTTTAGGTTTTTTTTTATTGTGATAGAAACAAAAAGTCTTTTAAATATTATAATAAAATAAATTTGTTTTTATAATATCAACCACTATAGTTTGTTATTTCTATACAGTTACAAAACATACCAATTGGGTAATAAATTTAACGTCACATGCAAAATAGTAAATCTAATGTTACATCAATCGCATTCCATATAGGTACAACCACACACGTCAAGTTTAGTTAGCACATATGTACGTTAAATGAAAACATCGCAAATAAATATGCCATTTATACGAGTATCAAATGAACTGGAAGGACTAATAATATAGTACCTACATTTAAAAACATTTGAAAATGATAACTTTCAAATGATAATTTTGAAAAACAGGGAAGCGTGGTTTCATCGTTTCATCATGATAAAAACCTTGGTAGATTTTGTAAAAATAATTTCTCGAAGTTGACCAATAGTCCCATAACTTCACGAATCCGGACTTGGCCCCCGTGTGTGGACTTTGGCATAATCTTGTCAGGGTAGCAGTAGGATTGCATCCATCCAAAGCATATGGATTAATTATGCATAGATTAATGTGCGTTCAAAATAAAAGTTTTTTTTTAATTTACGTAAGTATGTAAAAGCTTTACACATTTTTTAAATCTTTTTTAGAGTTCCGTACCTCAATTATAAGGGTTCCTTGTTGAGTCCGTCTGTCACAGCCAATTTGCTCCGAATCTACTGTACCGATTGAGTTGAAACTAGTACACACAGATTTCTTGACTCAAACAGGAACTTGTAACTTAAATAAATAAATGAATTTTAAGTGTGGCACTTTTGGCGGGCAAATAAAAAAAGTTTTGCTAACTGTATCGTGTGAAATATCAAATAAAAGGTGTTGTAAGGATCTCAAATAAATATATACGTATTTTTTATAATTTTAAAAGAAAAAGTTTAAAAATTATACTATAAGAAAATTAACCATTCCTCCAACCATGCCCCCTTGCCTCCGAAACTACTGAACCTAAAATTAAAAATTTTAAAAGAAACAGAAAACAGTTTACAGGAAAATCTAAATGTCTTAAAATAAAATGGTAAAATTTTCAATATTGTTTGTTTGTACAGAATCCTCGGTGCTCGAGTCAGACTTGTCCGGTTTTTTCTAGCTGGTAAAGAATACGATAGTTGTCATTTGTGTATTTATTTCAAGTTTAGTTGTTCGTTAGTCCATGGCAATCTTTTTTGTACTAGCAAAATACTTAAATATGTCTACATAATTAACATGTCTATCTAATCTAAAACCTGTTGAAATCATGGAGGCATGTGTTATCTTGGCGAGACTCCAATACATTTACTTTTAGGACGTACCTAGTTACGTTTTGTACGTACAACAAACGTTGCTCTTGACCTAGAGATGGTTTTAGAGGAAACATCGTAAACTGTTTGGTATGCAACTACACACGTTAGGTTTCTTTAAGTTGCGTGATCAGGTTTTAAACGAATTATATGGTTTCGTTTTCTTAGTCGCTTATTTATTTAGAAAATTTATTAAATGAAAATTTCTTAGGAGAGAAAGTGTAGATACGAATAATTGTGTAACGAGTCTGCTAGCGAACTATAGAAAAAACAAAACAGATAACAATTTTCAAACCTAATTCTTTAAATCTTAAAATTATGATCACGTTTTTGTTTAGTTTACGATATAATAAAAAAAGACAGTTTACATTATGGTTTAGACTACCTAATTTAAACACACTACAGTCTGCGCAGTAAGTCATGTACTTAACCTACATTTAGATACTAATATTCTATGTCATGTTTAATAAAACAATCGCATTGTCAATTCAAATCAAACATCATGTGTGCTAGTACTAATCTTACGTACGATATTGCTTTCTGTTAAATTTCAAAATATTAAACAATATTCTCTTCCTACTTATCATTAGTTAAATAGTATATTTAAACCAAGGGTAATTAACCTAGATATTTTGTAAAGTTAACTATTATAATATGACAGATATGTATATGTATTATTGCTGATACCTGTCAGCCACACATAACACCTGTGGCATATTGGAGAGCTTCCGACGAGGTTATTTTATCTGTTTCAGAAATTCATTACCTAAATCAGATATGTGTATCATCACAACACACACTCATTTAGACGAGTAAAAACGTATTTTTTACGTAGTAGTAGGTAAGTTTAATGCGTCAGTTTGTTGGAGTGTACCGTTGTAGTTTAAGTTGGTGTTGATAACTACACATTCACCGGTTTGGCGCCATGAACTATCTCTATGTATTACGTAAAGCAATCTCTCCTTTGGAGTCCCATTAACTTTTAGAACCAAATTACTGATAGTTTATCAATATAAAATTGGCACTAAAAATAATGACTGCGTCAACTGCAACTTATAATGTTGGTAAAGTGAGATATTCAGTATTTACTGAGTAGATAGAAACAGGATTTTTTTTATTGGCCATTCCTTGTTTTTGAAGACAACTTATACTTGACCAAAAAAATTCCAATGCCAATATCTATTCTTAAAATATATATATTTTCTCTCATATTCTGATTTATGCTGTGGAGACTTGTTTCTTGAGTACACGGGAACAAACAGCTTTATTTTGGCTCAGTATTTGTCGGATCATTTATTTTTTCACACAATACATACCTATTACATACCTACACTACACACATGAAGATATAATTAGTACAATCGGACGTCGTCTCACATTAGCGTTTGATTAGAGGTTGATATATCCCCTGATAACGTATACGACAGCTACAGTGGCCTGGCACGGGAAACTACAGGTGTTTCGCAGCTCACACCTCGCCTCACTAGCAAATATGACACGTGCGGGTGGTGTGGTTAGTAAGCGATATGTATTTAATACACTGAAGTGTCATTTTCATATTGATTACTACGCTAATACGCTTATAATCATCACCGCCGCAAACAGGGAGAAATTTTCTTTTTTTTTTTATACAGATACAGAGTGAGTAAATATGCGTATGACCCGTTAACTTTCTCCAAGGAACATACACTGATTTTTCAAAGAAAATTTTCGACTTGGCTAATCAGTTAAATGATTTGTGTGAATTGTCCTTCAAAAATTTTGAGAGTTCAAAAATTTTACAGTATGGGTTCCAGGGAAAACTTGTTCGTTATGTTGATTAGACGTCTCAGTAATAGAATAGTTTAGAGGAGAGGTATTTATACACACTGTACACAAATTGGGAGAAAGAAAACAGGACCCGTTAGCTAGATTTACTCATTACTTATATTGTAGTGCTTTGCTTTAAATTTTTGAGGCATGGGAACAAGCCGTCTGTATTGGTATAAATAAGTTTAGATTTCCTATACAAAGTATTATAATAAATCGTAAAATTACAAACAAAACTTCTCCAAGGATAATGAAAGATATAAGTACTTGCAATGTTATCTAGTTTCTCAAATCTAATTATGTGGTTACACATAGATACATTTTATGATATGTATCGTATAAATGCAAAAATGGACCCGTTATACCGCCTCCGCTATGGGCCACCAATCTATCAAAGTAAGACCGTAATTATAAAATATATTGTAATAGTGTGATGTTGCAACATTTGCAACATATTTTATGTCTACCTAGGTAGGTAGTTTAGTGTTGTTCGCAATTAGTGACTTTCAGACCAAAAGAAACTTAATTGAATACTTATATCAATTAGGCTTCTCTTGGTAACATATATTTTTTTATGTAAATACAAAAAAAAACTCGCAGCAACTTATATTTAATTTTAAATTTAATGAACAAACCTATCATCATTTCACTTTGTTAGTCCGTGCGATATTTCTCCTTTTATGATGTAAACGAGTTTTATTTACAGATGTTTTCTGTTTATTATAGCCAAAACTTTATTGATATGTATTATCTTATTTACATTATATTTTCTCATTATTCTTTTTTCTGTAACAAATGACTCCTCCTTTTACTGTAGGTTGATAAAACAGCGCAATGCCATGCATCACCAAACAAAATGTGAAAAAAAAATGTTTTATGTGTAACCATGAAATCAAAGTTACACGGTAGGTGGGGAAGGAATAATAATTCGGTAATATAATTTTGATTAGTTCCGATAAAGCGCTGGCCAACCGTTAGATTTACGAGAAGTGGAAAAACAATACGAATGTACCTGTGAAATTGCTGAAATGTTCTTCAGTGATAAGAATTCATAAAATTTTCTTTTTTCAAATATATTTTATTTTGCAACTCACAACATTATTTTCTACATGTTATATTGTATTTATTGTATGTTATTATTCTTAAAAAAATATATTCCATAGCATGGATCGTAGATAAGTGCGAATTGCGTAGTCGTATCGATCACGTAAGTTAACTGACTACAGACACGGTCCTAATCTGGATGGGTTTGACTATTACTGGCATTAATCGAAACCGTTTCGGTGCTACGCAAGATACGTTAAGGAGTGACATTCGTAGGCGGCTTAAAAACTTCTGACACAGAGGCTGGTCGCTGGTCGCCGGCCCTACAACGTTCAACCTTCGCCAATCTGAACATGCGTTCCCTCCCATTGTACTTTTCCGAGATATGGTAAAAGCAACGTGCCCTAGCAGTAGGGATGCTATAGGTTGTTAACATTCTTTAAAATAACAAAATTATTTCTAAAATTGCCGACAGTCCTGCCGGCTAGGCAGCAGTGCCTTATTGTTACTTTCAACCTATCATTTCGCTTCGTTAGTCCGTGCGGTATTTCGCCTTTTATTACGTAAACGAGATGTTTTATTTTTTATTATTTTGAAGATTATGATCAAAGTTTTTTATTTTTTGGTTTTCAAATTCCTTTAAAAAGCATATTTTACAATACTGCCAAGACTTGTTAAAATGGACTGACATATTTCCGCATAAGAAATGCAGTAAAAAGAGAAAATTAAAATGAACATTATCTTCAAATCGATGCATATATGCTATACGTAAAGCGTGGCAAAATGACCTTGCTTTTCGGAATTGTGCCGTTGATTGATGTACCTAGGTCACGTATAGATCATTTTTTAAGAGTGGGCTGTACATAAAAAAAACTGATTCGTAGTCTTGCAATATTTCTTTAAATATATTGTACAAGCAATTTAAAATTGTCTTTGTTTCACTGCAAGCGTTATTTCGAAGCGTGATTTATCATATGGAATAAATTTGATAAACATGACTCAGTTTTGTCTAAAATCCTGAAATCAAAGGTTTACTTCAGGATTATGTAACGCGGGTTACACTAAAGGTTAACTTCAGGATTTTGTAACGGGTTAAGCTAAAAGTTGACTTCAGGATTATGTAATGTACAACCGGCGAAATGTTTTTAATTTGTTCACACGCTCTGACTTCATTCTTGCGTAGGGGCCTATATACTCAGTAACAGTAGCTCGGAAGCGGAACATATACATTTACAGACACGCGAACATGACTTATTGTACAGTATCTCTATATCAGTTGTACGTTACGTTACGTACATGTACGTTATCGTGTTACTTACGTCGGACGTAACGTAACACGATTTTATAATGTATAGGTATACTTGAAGAGAAGGCTACGGTTGACATAAAAATAAATAAAAAACTACCAACTGTACAGTGTGTGTAGCTACTCTCAGTCTCAATACCCACATACAATTAGTGTACTTGCATTAGTCAGCGCTAGCAAGGTCCTCACAGAGCGCATTAGAAAGTGGATAAGTACCGTGCAGTTTTCATGGTTCAGTCATACGTGTAATTGTCGGCTTTCCATAAAAAGCCATGGCACTTTACGTGTGTTTCGCTTTCAGAACTGCCATCGCATCGTACGTACGAAGAAGGTTTATTAAAACTTTGTAAAACGTACTCATATTTTAATTCATTTTATAGTCAAACTGTCCTAGCGGCCAACCAAAGGCAACTAGTCCAAGTTATCATTATTTGGAATCTCAGTTTAATTAAAGATACAAAAAATTAAAAGACATGAAAATAGTCTGGTCATGAAACTTAATTACCTACTTGGTCGTGGTCAGTCGATGTGTTTACCTTTTTTCCGTGGAAATGGGACATTATTAAGTACTCGGCAAATTACAGTTTAATACCAGTATACCACTTACCCACAACAAAATTGTAGAGCAGCACCAAAATTCCTGAAAAGAGAAAAATGTACAGTTAAATTTTTATTAAGAGTTACGAAACTTAAACTTAGGACATACTAAATAGATACAAAAACTATGAAGTAAAAGAATATGTGAAGCATCTACTTAAATAATAATTGACCACGCTGAATACGTTAAAAACAACTGACTTCAATCGCAACAACTCCAATTTTGATATGTTTTTGTTGATTTTCTCAAAAACCGCTGAATCGATTTCGATAAAATTTATATGGGGCCACCTGTAAAGTATACCCTTTTAAACAAAAAAAGAATTTTCCAAATCGGTTCAGGCGTCGTCGAGTAATCGGTGAACATACATAAAAAAAAAGATTCCGACGAATTGAGAACCTCCTCCTTTTTTTTGAAGTCGGTTAAAAATAGATGTAACGATGAAACCGGTTTGGGTGTATTTTTAAGAATTCCTTATAAAATCTGTGAAATGATTCTTGAACATTATACAACACATAAAAGTGTGCAATTGTAATATTAATCGCTGTCATTAGGATCGTTAACCGTATTATACTAAACGCCCAATGATTCTCTAAAGTGATTGGCTGTAAATATTTGAACGGCTATCAGTAATAAATATTAATAACCAACAGTAAATATCAGTAAGTAGCCGCGTCATTAGGAGAGCATCGGTCTGTTTAGTGCTGTACTCGGTATAAAATATCCCTCCCTGAAACCTTAGTACACCCAACAACTAAGTCAATTTAGTCTGTTAAATTTTGAAGAAACAAAAATTGTTGCGAGTGGTCTTATAGAAATATGAATTTATGGATTTTCTAGTTATTAAGATGGCCATTTCTCCGCTTCCCTTATCCGCTACCCCTTTCGCTCCTCTTTTATAGATATCCATCACCAATCTAGCCCCAGTTCAGAGACAAGGACATTTTTCGTTATCTCTTCCTCACTCCCTTTATACTGTAACTGAATAAGTTAAGCAATCTGTTGTTTAAAAAATAAATATGAACAGAAACTTAAGCTTATTTAATATGGAGAATTATTAATGGATCGTACACCTAGTTTATATATTTATAACTTCTATAAGTAATAAGTTTATTTAAATTTTCTAAAAGAAAAACATACAACAGATCCTGCTCTTCTATAAACTTTATTGTTTTATAACAATATGCAGCTCAAGCATTTTGCTTGTCTTTAGGCTTAGCCTATGTTGTGATGTATTGTTACAGATTAACGGATCCACTTTTGGTCTTAAAAAAGAAAAATATAAAGCAATTCTATTTTCGCTATTCGAGATGGGTCTCTATCCACATTGACCTGCCTTAGTTTCTTTTGGGCTCAACGTTTCATCTCGCTCCGCTAACACTTCCCGAAACGTTAAGATAAGATAAGATAAATATACTTTATTGCACACCAAAACAGTACAAATAACAACGAAAACACATCAAATATTTAAAACATTGATATGCAAAGGCGGTCTTATCGCTTTGAGCGATTTCTTCCAGACAACCTTTGGCGAATGGAGGAGACGAGAAGTGGATAGATAACGGGTGGGTGCACTCAAAAATAAAATAAAAAGGCAAGATATAGTGAAAGCAATTTAAAAATAGATAAAAATAAATAAATAGATAACTATAACATAAATATCAATATACCTAATAAATAAATAATATACAATATATACATATAATATATATCAATACACATACAGGATAAGCTACAAGATTACACAAATAAACTCAATACAGTATGCGGAGTAGGCGTCAGGAATAATTGCAGATCTGGAAGTAGTGATCCCGAAGTCTGTTTTTAAATATACATATGGAATCAGCCAACCTGATATTTGCAGGTATTGAATTCCACAGCCTGGTAGCTTGCACAACAAACGATTTGTTATAAAAATCAGTGCGGAACAGAGGGTAGGTCAATAAATATTCGTGCCTACGTTGAGTGTACAAGTTCCGCGTGGTAGGAACTTTGTACTACAGCATCTACTTAAATAAAAAATATTTTGACTTTGACTTTGACTTTTGACTTACGGTGCATCTATGGACCACCACTGAGTCCGGCCCTGGCAGTCATTAGTGAAAAACGGCTCAAATCAAACACGAACAGCCTCTGACAGCGGTGGAAACTTCCCCTCTAATTGCCGCCATACTTTTACTGCTTAAATACAGCCACCAAGTCAAGGGTAGTTTAAAAAGTTTTGAAAAACAACTTTAGCAACAACATGAATTTTCATTTAGTAAGTAATTACTTACTAATAAGCATCGACTGATTAAATTTATTTTTGTTTTCTTACCAGAATTTCATAGTAAATTAGTGACTACTTTAGTTATGTTTGTAAAGTAAACTAAAAATGCTTTTGTTTTACGTACTTACTTACCTAAACAGTTTTCTCGTCTATCTAGCCGTATTATTCCATTATTAAATTAGTTATATTTATTTTTCCTTTGTTGAACTGTAGGCACAGCAGTTAAGTTTTATACATATTTGTGTTAAATGTCTAATTAGTCATCCTAGTTTAATTACATGTGCACGTCAGTTTACTTCAAAACTCGGCATAGGAGACTTTAATGGCGAATATAATACGTAATTTTTTGGCTATTATTCGAGTCACATATTTTTGTTCTACATTTTTTTTATAAACGACAAAATTTTGTGAACTCTCCATACAAATTGAGCTTAGCTATGTCCATAACCGCCACTAAAATCACTTTGTATAATATTATATATCAATTGTACATTAATTTTTAGAAAACGGAGTAAAATGACATCGCAAAGTGCAAACATGCTCTCAAAATATTTCAACTGTCATCGATAATAACTTTGGTGTTTAAAAAAATATATTTTTGAATACGAAATATCACGTTGAATCCAATATCTCTTTATTCAGCCAAAGTTACAAAAAAATATCACATCAGTCTTACATACTACACTATAAAAGCCTGAGCCTTGCCTTATACCTCTTTTATATTTATTATAAGTATACGTATGTAGAAAAGTAGAAAGCTAACACTTTTTGAGCTCCAAACTCTGTATATTTTCTATGTGTATCTCTGAATCCAGGATAACTTTTTTTTTATGTGATAGGTGGCAAACGAGCAGAAGGATCACCGATGGCATTATATTATCTGTGCCGATGGTAAGCGCTTACCGCCGCCCATAGACACCCGCGACACCAGAGAAGTCACAAGTGCGTTGCCGACCTTTGAAATGTTAAATCTCTTAGGTAAGGATGAAAGGGGCAGTTTTCAAGTTGATATTAACTGGTTTGAATACGAACCTAATATGAAATCGTACGAAATAAGAAACACCTTGACCTAATAAACCGAGTGAGGCTAAACATAGTCTATCACAATTCACAATAGAAATAATTACGTATTCTATTACTTAATTAACTGCTCTTTCAAGGTCAATTCTTGTTTATGGAAACATGTAATGGCCAAAAAATTGCGAAGCATGTAATCAGAAAAAATTAAATACTCGTTCGCGATAAGTCCACCTTGTCTACGTGTATAACTATTTTCTTTGTATACTGATTCATACTTTCTTGTAACATTTTGTATAATTAAGTATTTTTATTGATACATTCATTCATTACTTGTTCCTTAATTTACACTTGTGCTAACAAAATAATGTGCGAGGCAGTTGTAAGTATATTTTTAAAAAAACAGTATTCAAATAGGTCCACCATTTGAGAGCTGTTACCATAGGCACACATACACACAGGAGTCGCATTTAAAAGGACGCTTTTATTGTCATGCGGATTTCGGCGTTTCCAAAGCGACCCGCGTGCGTGTGCCACGCATGACAATAAAAGGGCCCTAAAAACATATTATGAAACGATAGGCTGCGGGCGGCACGCATGCGGGCATGGCCCACGTGCGTGCACAAATCCGCATGACAATAAAAAGCCCGCTTTTGTATCAGAGATTAAAAACAACTAACAGGACACCGGTAACCATTATTAGTAATGTAAGTAAATATTATTTGTGTAGTAGAAGCTATAATTAACAACACAATTTAAACAAATGACGTACAACAAAACTGTTATCCATAAAACAGATGTAAATAAATACCTAAACTCTCGATAGTAACGGTAGTTTGCTCACGTGGAAATTATTTGAGAAAAAATATCCATAGTTACAACTCCATAGTAAAGCTGTACAATATGTTCATCATAGTTATTCATATTCATACCATCTGAAACGTTAATTACATAGATAGCACAGAGTACAATTGGGCGCCCAGTACAAGCCGTTATATGTATAAAATCAAAAATTTGAATTACTCGTGCAACGTACTCAATTTTTTAAGATATTGTCTGTCAGAAAATTATAGACTTACGAACACTCAGTATAGAATACTCGTACTGCAAAATATATATTTTTTAATCATCATTTCAAAACTAGGTAATCGCTTTATTTTCACTTTCCAGCCAAATATTTTTTCAGTTAGTAGCAAATCTTATAGCGTATAAAATGAGATGGTCAGTAATTATAATATATATACGTGTAATATTGAATAAGGACCGTAGTTTACATAACACCAGCAATACCGGTTCTCTGGCTCAAGGTCGAAGACAGGTTTCAAGATCTTTGTGACTTGTTTGGCTACAGGATTGCACAAAACGATACTTTACACTGCACTTAATGCTAATCTGAAGTGGTTGGGAATATAAAACTCACTGGGTCGGGACGGGAGCGAGTAACAAGACTAAAAAGGGTCAACATATAGGACCCTTCTGCAAAGGCTGAAAAAACATATTAACCATGGCCACTTTTCAGGAATCTAAACAACTTTCCCAAAAGAGACTACACAATTCTAAAAAAAAATACGAATTTCCATACTGAGTTCACAAATCTTATTGGTTTTTTGCGAAAACTTATTGACCCCTATAATATAATATCAAGATCAACAGATGTCCTCTTATTTAATTTAATTTATCAAACAGTATATTTTCAGATTCAGGAACTATCAGTTCTTTTTAAAGATTTTCTTTTACTATAACTATTTAAATCGGTTTTAAAATCAATAAATTAATACTTAACATATAATTATAACATATAATTATGTTATTAGGTATTACTTTAATTTATTAATGGTATCTTATGAATTTAACAATTTATTGATTTTAAAACCGATTTAAATAGTTATAGTAAAAGAAAATCTTTAAAAAGAACTGACAGTTCCTGAATCTGAAAATATATAAATATTTATAAAATAAAAATAGATTATTGTTCTTTTTCTATATCTGTTTTCTATATCATTTTAAATAATTGCATTTTGTAAAATCTTTGAAAAGCTCTATTACGTTAAAAATACACTGTAACCACCATTTGTCTACCAAAACTTATTACAGGTCCTAATCTTTAACAACTTGACATATTTACCTACGGTTAATAGAAATTAACTAAAATTGATCTTATAAAAAACTAAGAATTACTAAGTAAATCAATGAGTGCCTAGATAAATCGTACCTGCAAAGCAAAATCGCACAGAACTGAAAATATCTCATGGCGAAACACACTTTATCACACACCAATGCACAGATCACATTCCATCAAAAAAGTTATTAGAAAAATGGAAAACGCAAGGGCTTCGTGTAAGACGATACGCGCGCGAGTTGTTTTGTGCGGATCTCACGCAGAGAAAGATCTCCGTGCGCCCACGCATCGGAGATGCTATAACGAGCGCGCGATTGTCAACGGCCCTGTGAAGCGCGGGCAAGGTCGCCTGGAATAAAACTATGCAATTTTCTGGTAACTCTGTGCAAATTTTCTCCTAAATATTAACTTATATTCTTTGTTACCCATTTTATATATTTTTTTTGTATAAAAATAGGGTAAAAAATAAAATTGTAACACCGGTCCATTAGACACGTGAGATTTACAACCGCCAGATATCTTTTGGGATGACACGGTTAATTATGCCACATGATAAAAGAAAGAGAGAGAGAGAGCACACTGGGACACCCAGATAAAAATTATTTGAGAGTAAATAAATATAATATATGTATTTAGGGACAGATCACACACGGTCATCCAGCTCCAAACTAGGTTCCCCTGTATTATAGCAAGCGGATACTGATAATACATTAAAATTTTTAAGTCTGTTCATTTCAAATTTCTTTATCTCAAACTAGCTTCCGCCCGCGACTTCGTCTGCGTAGACTTCAGAATTGGGCCAGATAAAAGTAAAATGTTAAGGCAGCGCCAGCTAGTGGCGAAGTATAATTTTCAATTTTTAGCCATTCCTCCGGGAACCCTCGAGTTTTTCGGGATAAAAACGGTACGCTATGTGTTAGCCGAGTGTTTCATCTATCTACCTTCCAAGTTTCATCCAAATCCGTTCAGTAGTATCGGCGTGAAAGTGGAACAAACAAAAAAAACATCCATACTTTCGCATTTATAATATTAGTGAGATGAGATTATGATGCAGATAACTCGTTTTTGCTATAAGGGCGTAATTCCTAATTACTAATGGAGTGCCGCAACTTCGCGTACACTTTGGATGCAAACATTCATTTTTCCGTACAAAATCTACTACTTAGGAATCAATTCTTATTATTAAAAATATTTTTTGTACTCTACTTTCTTTGAGGACGTAAGTTCCAATTCTAAATTTCAAATACTTTAATTAGGTTACTCGTCAATTTTGCATCAGTAATTTAACTTAATTAGAATCAGTAATTTAGCTTATTGCTGCTTGCTTGCCTAATTTTTACAACTCCGAAGGTTCGCTTTCATAAACTAACTACAAAGTCAGTATACTTATTGTTGCAGCGCATTTTACATTCAGATTGTACTGATGCAAATTCAATAAAAATACCTATTCACCTGCTATGCAATTCTGGTTGTAACCGAAAGAAATAATGCTATTGAATTTCACAATAACACACGAGTACCTACAAATAACTATAAAGTCGTATAATAAAAACAATACCGTGTATTTGTGATTAGAATTACACAATCATAACTTGGAAATTGATAGTTTAAAAATACCAGCTCCCTTCAAGGTCGAACCAAAATTTCGTTGAAATAGAATAGGTATATTAAGTTTAAAAGGTTCAGTACGCAAAAGGCGCAAACGAAACTATACTCCGAGCCTGTACATAGGTACCTATTACTAAGTCTGCGAAGTAATTCTGTCTTTACGCATTTCTGTCACAAGGTTGTATTTATTTATTTATTTATTTTATTTTATTTATTCAGGGTACATACAGTCATATAAGTAGTGTTACATACACATAAGGCGATTATCACACGGGTGGCGGTTTCCGCGGCGGTAGCCGCCGCGGTTGGAAAATATATAGAAATGTATGTAGCCGCGGCGGCTACCGCGCTACTAAGAACAAGACTTTTTCCATTTCGTTCCAGTCATCTACTGCATAGTTAGATGCGTTGAAATTATGAACAGAGACGTAGCTAGGTACCCAAGGGCCCTGATGCAAACAAATTGGGGAGCTATCGAAACAGACTAGGTTTTGTCAAGTAAAAATATAGGGTGACTTTTAATTAATAACTTACGTATGACCAATAAAAGCCTATTTACGCTTTTGAGTTACTTTCGGATAATTACTATCAGTATGAACGGCATTCAGTAAGACAGATATAGACTGGATTTAAAACTAAACGCGCTTATAAGGAGTGCCCAAACCCAGGCTTTTAAGAGGATATAGGAGTGAAATAAGAGTAAATATAGGACTACATTTTGCTAGTTGGGTGGTAAATATGGTTCCTAAATTCGTCGGGTTACTCCCCGAGGAACCCGTCCCGGAGGACCCCGAATACGATAAACATGAAATGTAATCAAGTTAATAGTATTCGGGGTCCTCCGGAACAGGTGCCTCGGGGAACGGGGCCCTCAGAGAGTAACCCAATCCGTCAGCCATTCTTCCATTTCCTAACTCGCTCCGAGAGCGAATCCGTCAAGTTGGAAACACTGCCTGCACAAACAACAGGAACAATTTAGGAGAATTCCCTATAAGTTTAGATTTTCTTTCAACTGAGTTGTCGTGTTGCAACCTGCTATTTTTATATTCTGAAGATGAGGAGAGATTTTTTTGCAAGTTCGAAAGGTATGCTGGTCAGCTTGAGGGCCCCGGTGCACGGCACCGCCTAGCCCTCCGATAGCTATGCCCCTGATTATGAAATATTAATTTAATTGGTTACCGTTTTTTCATAAAAGAAAAGCCCGTTGGGTAAGAATCGTAAATATAATTTTGTTGGTAATTATGCAATAGTAAGTATTATTTACAATGTTTATGAAAGAAAACAATTAAGCATTAATAATAGTTAATTCAATAGAATACAGATTACAGACCATTCACCTATCGTCAGTCTGCGTCTCATTACAAAATATGTATTTGCTTTGCCGTGACCCCAAACGCCTACAGTCTACCTTCAAAACTATCCAAATTTAAATAAAACGAAACGTCTGATGATCAAAGACCTCACATCACATGTATATTGATAGGTCAATCATCAGATCATCAGGCGGCGAGGCAGCAGCGTCTTTTGGATACAGAGGTGGAAACCACTTGATGACAATGTCCTCCCGGACTTATCCGTCGACGGCGATACCCTTAGCTAGTATGTATTGTTAGCGTTACTTTCAAAACAAAATTTGCGTTTGAAAGTTCTATTGCAGGAAGCACAGAAAAGAGACCCACTTGAATCGTATGTGTAGGAGGGCTTAGGTTGAGTTTCCGAAACTGACGTTTGGCATCAAGATCTTCAAGGCAGTAAATGACAGTTGAGGCTATTAACATATCTGCCAATCAAATTAGCTGCGACTATCTATAAGCTGTTCAACATTTTATAGCATAAAAATATTCAAAGCAAAGTTTCCAGAATTTCCAGGTCGTAAGAGAAATGTCATTGAATTATATTGTTTGCGATGACCGGCGCGGCAGCGGGCGATGATGTAACGTTAGCGAAGATTATTAGGACGAGTCGCGAAAGTAGTTGGGCCGGTTGGCGGTGCGGATGACCGCTGGACATCGCACAATGCAGGCAGCTAGGGCTGCCAAAAAGTTTTTTAACGCTCTCGTGTTCCAGTGCTTTAAGAAAAGACGTTGCGGTGCTTATGAGATACAAAAATACAATACGAGAGTAAAAGCTCAAATAACTTTCTACTTAAAGCTTTTTTAAATTTCAATCGTTTGCCATGTCAAAGAGCTAATGGATATAAGACCACAGATGAGACAAGTGCAAGCGAGATCTCAATTTTGCAGTTGCCAAGAAAGATATAGGAATTTAATTAATTGTATTTAGCAATTTGCTAACCTGTATAAAGTTTAATTACAAATTACCTGATTATTTTCAAGAAAGAATTATACGTTTTTATGGGTGCCGTCTTTTGTAGGGATTCTTGATAAACAAAGTTTAATAAGAACTTGACTGTTTAAAGAAAACAAAACATAGCGTGCCCGCTGTTAAGGCTTTGGCAACAAGGCGTTTTTCCAATTCACGGCGGCTGTTTACAATATAAATAATTTTTAAGTAGGTAACAAATTTATAGCGTGGCATCCCTAATACACGCATTATATTATAATGCAGTTAAATATGGTTGATCGGCCACTGTGTCAGCGGAGCAGCAAGCGAGTCCGTAGCAATGCAAGCCATGGACCGCGTAGTATTGTGTAAAATCTCACTGTGAAAACAATAACAAATAACCTTCTCAGTTACACGTGATCGACAACATTTCTTTAATACATACTAGTAATTGTTATGCGTGTCTTATGTGAAATAGGTAATCATTAAACGCTCATATTTTATCAATCCTTAACTACTTAATCACATATTTAATGCCAGATGATCCGTGTGAGATATCCCGGACTTTTATTTTCTTTATTTTTCGAGATAATGACTGTTAGCATTTTAAAAGCTGTATGAAGGTAATCTAAACCTCTGCCGTCTAGATGATAATTTTAAAAAAGATGGTAACTACGTAGTACTCAGACTGAAGCTCTAAATTTTATACAGCTTTAAGACAAGACAAAGACAATTGTTTTATGTTTAAATAAGCCATCCTTGCCGCAATTGGGTAAAAAGAATCAATTTTTGACCATCGTCGATACGATGGAATTTAGTTAGTAGTTCTTACATCGTAAAATATACACACTTATTTCAGATGAACCATATGGCAATCAAAGTCTGATGTCTGTCTGTCGAATTAGTGTTTTGATTTGACGAGTTAATGTCGAGTAGTAAACATACTATCGTATCGAAGTAAATGTCTTATCGATGTTGTGCCATTCAAAATCTTCTGGTAAACTATATTGGGTGTCGAAGTTCAGTCATCATCAACCAAAAGTCAGCCACTGCTGGACAAAGGCCTTCCCCAAGGATTTTCACACAGACCGGGCCCTGCATTGCCCTGCCCATCGAGTGGCTTCCCGCAACCTTCACCAGGTCATCGGCCAGTCAGCCACTCTGCTGCAATAATTATATTATTGTGACACTGATAATATTACGGTGGCGTTACTTTACGCGTAACCAGCCGCAAAGTTATTGTTTCCTCTAATTTTTGTTTCGAAAGATAAACTCTTTTGTGAGTAAATAAACCGGTAAGATACGCTTTGCTTGTCGAACGATGACTTTTTATTGGACTGAGCTATTTGTAATTTTGTTGGTCAAGTCACAAGAACTCTTGCAATTGTAATAGAAATATTTTCTATTATTCAGCAGCAGTTAGTATTAGACACTTGTCGCTCTTCCAATTCTGTTAGTTAGTACAACATCATCGATACTCGTACATCACAGGGTAACATTTATAAGTGTTGAAGACATGTACACAGAGAATGTATGTGTTAGTAAAAAGGCGAATTGATTATAAGTTTCTTGGCGGTAGTTTTTCAGTTTTATAAATAGAGGTTCCGGTTTTTATTTTTAACTGTTTCAGAAAAAAGGCTACAACTTTTTCCCTGAACACACAAAAAGAAATGACTTTCCATACAAAATTGGCCAACCAACCAAGCAATTTGTTATGTAAGAAGTATTTAAAAATATATATTTCAGCAATGTCCTGGATAGGGTTTCGGTCCGGGATCCCGGAAACGGGAATTCCCGGGAATTTGGCCGTTCCCGATCCAGGAAATTATTTTTTGTACAAAAATTAACACAAAGAGGCTCGATTGACGGCTCTACCACATACAAACTGTCTGTGTGAATATACCTAGATGCTTATCTTAATATTCAGACCACAGATTACTAATTACAACGTTCATTTCATACAGCTGGGTAGCGACCATTATGTCACGAAATTCCTACTTTACACCTAGACGTTGTCTTACGAAGATATACAAGACTTGGCACAAAATGGGAAATAAAATAACATAATAATTTTCATAATCGCAATCATATTTTATTATACAGGGTGTTAAAAAAGTGCGTTTGGAATTTTAAGTGGTTACTCAGAATATTGAAAAAAATCCTATCTACATTTTTTTTTCAATTTCCCATAAAAACTTAATTCACTATTAAGATTTAGTATGTTTTTCCTGTATCCTGAGTAACCCCTTAAAATTTCAGATGCACTTTTTTAAACACCTGTATACGATGAGATTTACATATCGAGTATCAAGTATAGAATACATGAAAAATATTGAATAAATCCGATCTACAATTATTTTTTCAGTTTCCTATATTAAATCTGAATTATGATTCAAGAAAAGATGAGTTTTGAATTATTTGTATATGTTTCGTGTATTCTATACTTATTTGATTCATAAAATTTCAAACACACTTTTTTTAACAACCTGTAGAATACAGGAAAAATATTGAAAAATCCGATCTATTTTTTTTCAATTTCCCATAAAAACTTTTTATTCACTATTCGATTTAGTATGGGAAACTGAAAGAAAATTCTCGTATTTTAAAAAAAAATCTTATATTCTATACTTGATTTTGAGTAACCCTTTAAATTTTTAAACGCACTTTTTTAACACCTGTATACGATGTTATTTAAACAAATCGGCGCGGGCGCCATTTCAACAGTTTGTCGTATATAAACCAACAATTTAATATTTTTTAAATTCAAATTCCGATTCCCGAATACCCGGGAATTCCCGGGAACGCATAAAAATCATACTATAATTTGCCTTTAATACAAGTATTTAATAAAGTGCTTGTGGTTATGCTTCATAGACCTTTTGCTCCAAATACAATGTGTGATCTTAGTACAGGTACAGATAAAAGTTAACAAATAACACTTACGTTTAACATAGTTTGCCAGTCTAGGTGCCATTTAACTAAAGCTTGTGAACGAGCCTTGTTACCAAGTAGACACTTATCGTAACATCATAGTATATTCGTGTCATGCCGCAAGAGTTGTTTTGTAACAGTTACCGCATGCACTTTATGATATTAGTAACCTTTAGCCTCTTATTAGGTGTATGTGTATTTTTCGCGACTAAATAAAAAGTATGTCCGCTAATTTCTCGAAACTACTGAATTGAATAGGTTGAAGTGAATTTAGAGAGAAATCTTGTACTCGAAGAGCGAATGTCAGTTAAGTTCATGATCCTTAATGTTTATATAGTGGTTTTCAGTATGTATTTCAATAATATATGTACTTAGAAAACTCACCGAAGTGCAATGCAGTACCCGTTGATGTCTTTTGTATGGCTGAGACATGTTTTTATAATTTAACGGACAAAACTTGAAAGCAACTAATAGAAAACATAAGATACCTACTATAACTCTAATGCACAGTTGTAAAAATTAAGTTAAAGTCGTTATTCCTAAAACTCAATATAAAACACAGAACACAGTGTCTCGCCAAAAATGTTTACGACTCATAAATCATAAATTTATATCTTGTAGTGGTTGCGCAAAATATTTTATTCGATCGATGTTTAAAATAACTACATCAATTTCGATGATTCACACTATCTTATTAATTTTCGCAATATTTAAGTCCGTGTTGGCACAAATGACAATTTTCTATATTTTTCGTTATTTACGACTCTATATGCGCTTTTTGTTACGTCATCTATTTTGGCAAAATATTGCATTATGACTATCGCTATTTGAATTTAGTTTAGCAAATATTAATTGCCTATTTAGAATATTCCAAAGAAAAAACTACGAGTGTTTTTTTAAAGATTTTGATCACAATAAATTACACCGAAATAGATACAACATAATTATATAGTGTTAAATTTCACAAAATAGACCTAACGTAAAATATTATGAAACCTGGAAGCTTAAATCAACAAAACCTTCGGTATATTTGAAATTATCGCCAAGATCGAAACGGATCACTTTAAGACTGAAACAGGTAGGTCGTACTAATCATATAGTGTGTTACATGTAAGTTAAATCTTATTATTGCGGTGAAGGGTGTAGTGGTGTGATATGGTTTCACAGTCATCGCTCCACAAAGGTCAGGACCCGTCAGGGTCTGCAGATTTACGTTACTAGGCTTTCTTATTGCATTCATTGTGTGTAGGTATAAAGGTATTCCGATCTCCAATTTACAAGTTGTCGAATCAATTCATTGTCTGTTTATGTGGTCGTGAGATATTTTCTAAGAAACTATTAGACGTACCTAATAATAAACGGCGATATCATTATATGGATTTTAAATCTGAAATAAATTATTTGAATTGAATTGAATTGAATTAACCTTTTGACCGCCACAGTCGGCTAAGTCCAATAATAATTTTTCGTGTAAACACGCCACGCCAATTTGAGATTTTGTACATTTTCGAGCCGACGTTGCCAGTAGGCGTACGGTTTCTTATAGCGTAGCGTGGCGGTCAATGGGTTAATAGTTAGTTATTTTTTTAAACAAAGTGTGTATAGAATGTTCTACTTGTGTAGAGGGTGTCAAGTACCTGGCGACACCCCCAGGGGCGCCGACTTCATAAAAATATTGGGGGGGCTAGGGCAAGAAAATATGTTTATTTTCCTAATATTTTCTAACTAGCTTTCGCCCAACAGCTTTGCTCGCGTGGATATGTTTTTTGTGATGAAAAATTCAAATGCATAGGGACATGTTCAGTTTCATGGGGAAGTCACACTTAACGGGAACTTAGTTAATTCCTATTTCAATCTCATCTCACTTCTCACTATCTCATCTCATCTCATCTCACTAATTTTATCGTCACTAATCACTATCACTATCACTATCACTATGACTATCACTATTCACTGTATAATATTATAAATGCGAAAGTATGGATGTTTGTTTGTTTGTCAGCTTGTTTGTTTGTTCCGCTTTCACGCCGAAACTACTGAACGGATTTGGATGAAATTTGGTAGGTAAATAGATAAAGCACTCGGCTAACATATAGGATACTTTTTATCCCGGAAAACGTAAGGGTTCCCATAGGAATGCTTAAAAACTCAAAATGTCCACTTCGTCACTAGACGGCGCTATCTTAACATTTTCTTTCTTTCTGAATACAATTCTGAAGTCCACGCGGACGAAGTCGCGGGCGGAAGCTAGTTTTCTATATGTGTTTATTTACCTACTGACATTTATTGAAGTCTATTCAGAAATGAAATGGTTATTGTTACTGCCATAGTGGATTAAGTGAGTCATAGATCGGTCTTGACCTTGGATGAGGGAAAACTCGTATAAATGGATACCGTTGAGGAAAAAATTAACTAGCTTTTATAGTATTTTATTATCTTACTACCAAACAGAAGGTTTTACATTGTAAGTACAATGACTATACACAGGTGACTTTTATTTTTTTCAAATTATACCGAAGGTTACACAGTTAAAAGAGTTGTAATTTTTGTTGCGCCAAGAGATTCTGATGTCTTGGATTTATTTCTTTCTGCAGAAATAATATTTTTATATCGTAAGTTTCGACTTTCACGGTAAATATATAACATTCTTGAGGGCAGAGATCGTAAGGCAAAATATATTTTCTTAGACGAAATCAATTTTTATTTAGAAATTATTAGCTTATTTTACCAAGAATCCTACTTTAATTGAAAATAAATATTTCCTTAGATTTTCATGAAATTCAATATTCTCCATTGAAAACATAAATATTACATGGTGCATATATGAAACTATATTTTCTTGAATGAAAGAAATAATTTTTGTGTACGCATGAAACTGAAAGACTTTCCCAAAGGAAATCTGTGCGTGTTTATTCTACCTGTACAGTCAGAGCAAAAAAATAATTCAATAATTGAAAAGTCTATTTGCAAACTTTCTATTCAAATTATACAATTTTTTTTGCAATTTGACTATAGGTTCCTTAGGGAAAGTTGTTTTTTATCATGAGCACATGCACAATTACACATCCTTTGGTACCAAGAAGTAATTAAAAGTCATTCTATATATGAATCTGGACAAGTTTAATCTTCAACTACCTACTAGCCAACTACTAGCCAAGCGGATACCGTCAACTTAACTAACTTAAACCTGATATTTGGTATAGAATTCCACAACTTCCACTTTAATTAGGGTCAACATGTTAGGTATAAGTAAGTTTGCCTTACGCAACAAACAATATCTATAAAGTTGCCCCGGCAAATGTGCATTTGTTCCCGACACATACAATAAGTACTATTATTACATGTATATTGTATATGTACACCACAATTGTACATTTTGGTAAGTAAGTCGCATTACAGATGCGTGCAAAGAATTGTATAACATTGTACTGTGATGTGATCGATCATAATAGCATACAATTTACTCCTAGCGGTTATTTCAGCACGAAAGCGATCTATTATAGTTTGTTTGGGATTGCACGTGTGTTATGCGTGTGACTCATATGTTAATAGAGTCTTGACGTCTTTTATTAGGTAGCGTTTTATGCATCTAACTACGTATTTATAGTGTATGAGATCAATAGGTAGGATAGTTAAATATTCATAGCAGTTATTCCCTACCGAGCAACCGTTTCTAATTACTAACTGCATTTATATGGAAATATACCTATATTTCTCTTTATTTGCAATAAAATGATAAAATAAGAAATCTATCCTGTATGAAAATGCGCACAGTCTGCAGATTAAATAAGATTTACTTGAAAGTCTGATTTTTAATTTCCAATAGTATAGTAAATGCGACTTCCAATTAGAGATACCTAAAAGGCGACTTTTTTAACAGCGACGTGTTAACAACTAAGGACAAAATCCAGCAGATATTATCTATGGAATCGAATATTTATGTTATGCATGAGGAAAGGAGCACAAACAAGCGGACATTTGGCGTGTCTCGATGAATCAATTGTCTCTGGATGACCCCTGGAATTGGCGGCTGGATGTGGGGCCGGGGACGCGCAAGATGTCGTCACTTTCCTGTATTACAATATCTAGGTCTATTTAAAATGTACTCATGAAGCTTAAAAGTCTATAGGTTCTTTTATTTGTCTTTTGTCTATATGATGTGCGTGGACTTCAGAACTGGGTCCAAAGAGAAATAAATTGTTTAAGCAGTGCCATCCAGTGACATAGCAAAAATTTCAGTTTTTGCCATTCCTCCGGGAACCCTCGAGTTTTTCGGGATAAAATGTATCCTATCTGTTAGCCGAGTGCTTTATCTGTCTACCTACCAAATTTCATCCAAATCTGTTCAGTAGTTTTGGCGTGAAAGTGGAACAAATAAATAAACATCCATACTTTCGCATTTATAATATTAGCGAGAAGATGAGATTTAATAAATTTATTTATGGAAATAGCTGTCGATTTAGATCCCGCAATTGATGTAAAAACACGAGTGTCTACCGGCAAATTGCAGTATAAATCCAGGATGTTAAATAGTGCGTTGGAAATTTTAAGGGCTTACCTACTCAGAATCAAGACAGAATACAGGAAAAGTATAAAAAAAACCATTCTACATCTTTTTGCAGATTCCCATACAAATTCTGGACTCACTATTCAGATTTAGTATGGGAAACTGGAAAAAAACAGAAACATTCAAAACTTCACATAGTTCAGTGTAGTTTTTTACATGTTCATAAATGTAAACCAAAATGTAGATAGAGTCAATGAAAGTACATTGTCTAGAGTTTTTTTCTCATTTTATTATTTCTTTGATCTGAGAATTAAATTTATTGTTAGGTTGCAAGTTGACTCTAAAATATTATTTCTCACATTAACTGTAACTACTCATTGCTTGGCAGATTATTATTTGGTATTTAGAAAATTTATTGATGCGTTCCTATATGTGTTCTTATAAATACAAGGTAACGTACCTGTTTTGTCTTATAATATAAATGACAAAACAGTTAATAAATAGGTTAAAGGTAGTAGATACGCACTGAGCAACAAAACGCAATGAGCCAAGCAATGGTTGGTTAGCTGAGATTTTTTACAAAACATTATTTATATTGCGACTTGCATAACGCGTTGTGCGCTGCGCGAGCCACGGTCGGAAAAACTCGATGACGGCTCGACGAACGACGGATATCTAAATAAAAAGTTTCGCATCTTATTTCACGATAGTTATACTATTTCGACATAGTCGTGAGAAATAGTTACGGATAGGTTGCACTGTTATAATAGAATTATCTTTAATCAGTTCGCTCGCCACATAGATAAGGTTTTTAATTACTTGTCTTGCTTGTGGAAATATCGTATCTATCTTGTTAATCAAAAATTAAATTTTACGTATATGGTTCCATAGAGATAGACTAATTGACGATACATTCACAGTACATGAGAAAAAGCAGTTTTCTCTTCATGTTTCTGGTGATAAATCGTTAACCTAAGGTTTTCCTGTACACTGCTCACGCCTGTACAAGACCCGAGCTATTTATAAGACGAAAATAGCCAGCAAAGTTTTTAATCAGTAAATAAATACTAGCCAAACAGTAATAAAGCATTTATAGCTGCTTCGAACAAAGTCTTGGGTGTGCCGATAATTTAATCACAACCATTTTTTTAAGTAATTAAACCATCAAAAACTTACTGCTCAGCGCTTCATCTGTTTACCAAGGTGGACGTCTCATGGAAACTTGCTTGCAGTCAAATGCTCTCAACAACACTCTTGTTAAAACTGCACACAATTATTGCAACCTCGTGGTATTGGTTCGTACATTTAATCATTCCCACACATTACCCATTAGTCTAGTTCAGCACGGTTAGTGAAGGACAATTCACTCGGAACACCGCGATATGACGGACACGAAAGGCAAAAAAACCAGTAAAGTATTATACCAAAGGCAACGACGTTGGCACGACGAAGCGGTCGTGGCTCAGTGCAGCTTACGTGGTCGCATTGAACACGCAGGTTAACTGACTACATACACGGTCATAACCTGGATGGGTTTGACTATTAGTGGCATTTATCTCGACCGTTTCCGTGCTTCGCAAGGCACGTTGAGCCGTTGGTGCCGGCTGCTATCGCTAGCAGTCTTTAAGCCATGTCAGAGGCCTTATAGGCGGCTTGAAAACTCTGACACTGGGATTGGCCACTAGCCCCACAACCTCAACCAATCCGGACTTATCCCCCGTGTGTTGAGTATGGCCTAAACCTTTCCGAGTTATGGGAAGAAACCCGTTCCCCTGCAGTGGGGACTTAATGGGTTGTTAACAACGACGTTATAGAACCACAACGATAAATAAGTAGAGTTACACATGGATCTCTATAAAATCGGTCGATATCGGTAATAAGGAAATTTTTCTTTTCACTATATCTAATCTACTGTGTATGAAGAGTGATTTTGCCAATTTTAGAAGGTAGAATAACGCCAAGGACAAGCGAAGGTCGCGGCTCAAAGCGTATTGGATTTTTCACGAGGCCTGCTTCTGGAACTTGAAGGTGTCACTAGAATTTATAAAATGTTTGTTGTATGTATAGAATGGCAGTTAATCCCATCACAAAATAGAGTTAAAGCTATTTTTAAAATGGAACTAATTGTAAAATAATCGAACTCAATACACGTCTACATAATTCGGATAGTGAAACTGCTACCAGTTTCCCATTACTTACTTATCCAACAAACTTCATAGAGAGCCATGCCGCTTTCCAGCAAATGAAAATTCATCCGAAATCTGGCTGTTATTATTCCAAAGAACAATGGCAAACTCCCATTATATCAATTTACCTGGATTAAATTTGTTAAAGTTAAAAATAAGAAATACAAAAAACTATTTAGGTGTTACTCCATAACGTATTCCTTCAAAAATTAAGACTGTCTGAACCAGAGAAAAAAAGATAAAAAGAATAATTTTCTAACACTAAAAGTGAAACAAGAAATAATCTTCTACAATTGTGAAGTGTCTAGCGAATGGCAACACTAAAAGCACGACAATAACGTTTTGCTCCGAGTCGCGTTCCATGGGTACATCCTGACAGTAACTGTTGTTCTGTTGTACTTTCCCTTTCGCTCGTATGGGATTTATATTAGGCTATCCTGCTGTCAGAGTGAACCGGTGCTGTCAGAACGTACCCTCGAAACGCGCTACAGGACCAGTTAGTCAACTAAACTTCCAAAAAGAATTAATTTCCTCCGGTTGCAATAACCATACTGATTTATAAATCAAAAGTAAATATTTAACTTAATTTTGTTTTCTTCTTTATTTTATACGTTTTAAAGAGTCAGGTATAATCTCGCAATTATTCTTTAAAAATTGGTTTCGTGGACATTGTTGCAATTCAAATCGTTGCCTTTCGTCTAATACGTCCGCGATAAGTGAGAAGAGATTGCTTGAAATGCCTGATTCATTAACGTACACTGCTGATTGGATAATTCGACATGGGCAGCCCGCTAATTTTACAGCCCGTGCTCTGCTGAAAAACCGAGATGAAAAAACGATTGGAATCGAGTCGGTCACACCGTTTGATTTGCCACAATAACATCGGGTAGCTGCTATACACTCAACCTGTAGCTGTGGGTTGTGAAACCTAGATTAAATGCCTACCTGCAGTTGTTGTCAGTTGAACTGCTGCACAGGTTGGGAATATTCCGAATTTTTTGTAGTAACCTACCGAGCTTCGTGTGATTCATTAAACAATATACGTCTATCATTTATTACCACATACTTCTATCATCGTCGACTATATAATAAATTGAGGTATTAACAGAAAAGACCTATCTGAGTAACTCCGAAAAAATGAATTCATAAAACAAACAAAATCTGTGTGGATATTGAAAAAATACATCATTTTGCTGCGATAAGAGTAAAGTTTGGTTTAGAATTGAAAATGCCGTATTGTATTGTGAAACATTCGTGTATTATTGTTAGATAAGAAAATATGAAAGATAAGAATTCAAAAAACAAAGCCCGCAAATATCGTAAGCAATTTCCTTTAGGTAAGTAAATATTTCCTGAAAGTCGAGAAGATATTCCCTCACTTAGGTGATCCATCTCTGACAAAGCGCAATAAAACTTAAAAAAATTACATTCAACACCTGTTTACTCTGTACTGTATGTAATAGGATGACGAGCTCAATAGAAACACAAAAAACGTACAGAAATAGAACAACGGTCAGTCAACGACGGAAATCCATTAAATTACAAATGCATCGTCTATCTAATCATCACCTTCCTCTACTTAAGTTTATTTCTCGTCATACTTCAATACGTAGTACCCAAGTAGAAATATTACCTCTTGCCTATTATCACCAATTTTTTGTCTTTGTTCTTGTTATATTATGTTTTATGATGCAATAAAGTATATTGAATTGAATTGAATTGAATTGAAATGGTACTCAGCGAACTTCGAAAAATAGTACTCAATGGGAAATTATACTTTCGGCAAACCGCAAATTCCTTTGTGACGAAAGTAGTGTTACACTACTGCCGTCAAAAATTCCTCTAAAAGGGTAGCATCTCTAGATGCTGTTACTAATGTATGTATTTTGTTTTTATGAATTTGATAACACCAACATATTGTTACGAAATACATTTGAATTGAAATGGTAACCTTTAATTTTTAAAACGTTACCAATAACATGTCTTTTATCTGGTTCACCTAGGTTGAATCTGTTCTGAAAACTATTGCCTTACTTAATCCATCAGAAATGTAATTGGACAACAGTTTTTTTTAAAGCAAATAAAAAATATGATTTTAAAATTGGCGATATTAATGAATCTGAATGGACAAAAATTGTCTGTTACAATCCATCAAAATAGAGATCGTAGTTGACGAATCGTTCTGCATGAGTATGTTCCTATTACAATAAAACCTGTGCCCATCGATCGATAGATTTCTTTTAACATCAAATAAGTTAAAATACTTGGTATATTTAATTTTTGTCATTTATAATTATCTCTAGGATTATAAACAATTGTACTGATGAGATGACTTCTACATAGGTAAGTACGTATACGTATGTACTGTCATTGTATTCTATATACTACTGAGTCGATACTCTTATTACCTAATCATTTCATAACTGTAAATTAAATAATAACAATTCTAGGTTTAGGTCATTTAAATTAGTTTTAAAACGTAATAATTAGCATTTATTATTATTATATAGTATATAGCAGACCGTAGAACGGCTAGTTGACCGTGACTGAGTTCGTGTCGAATTTGACCGAAACACTTTCATTTTTGTTGCTTCTTAGAAGAGCTTTACGCTACAATTGTGTAACAAATTATTGAGTAAAAGTAAACAAGTGCGTTCTTTTTATTTGAACCGCGTTGTTTTAACGGTAAACAAATTAGCTCGTTCACAATTTTTTTAAAGGTTTTTCGTTACATAGCTTAACTAACTTACTATACAGGTGTCAAGTGTAACATTGATGATAAATATTAAAAAACATCACGAGTGCTTGTAAAAATAAAGAGCCGTCAAATATTTTATTGTTCGAATATTACTTATTTGTTACACCGCAAACTCATATCTTATTCTTATTATGTGTAATAATAATAAATAATTCTTCTCTATCACTAAACTCCTCCAAAACGGCTAGGCTGATATTAATGTTTTTTTTTGTGTGCGTTCGAGTGGTTTAGAACTTCGGGGACTTTAAAACACAATAGGGCAGGACAACATCTGTCGGGTCTGCTAGTATGTGTTTATAAATAACTAACCAGTTTAATAAAACATGACATTACCCTCCATTCAGACAGTAGGGTAAAAATAAATACCTAAAGTATCGCCAGGCAATAATTAGACTGCAATGGCTCTAGAAGTAGCTTGTAATCGCCTCCCTGTGATACATACCTAATTACAGTGCGTCACACAACAATTTTGTCGTTACAAGTGGGACGTGAAATAGTACATTACTTACTATAGGTTATGGTCTTAAGTCCACGGTTGTGTTATTAAATAATTAGTCTACTTTAACACAGTAAAAAGAGTAGCTTATAGTCTAAGCTGTGACTTTGTGAGCTACCATTGACTTACAAAACCAAGGAACGAAGTGGTTTTATAGTAGGGGATAAATTAGTCGGAGTTCAGGCACATACGTGGTGGTTTCATCCCTTTCTATCAAAGTATCTTTAGGTAAGTAAAAAAAGGGACACGGTCCTACCAGCCATTCTTAATTCAAATAAATTAGAATTGCATTTGATCTTAGTAGTGCTCACCTTTAATGAACTTCCTCACTTACATACTCGCATAATCTAATAGACGGCCTGTCTTTTGTAATTAACAGAAAATATATAGTATGTATGTATGGTATGTACTTATGACCGTTTTATTGTTAACGGAGTATTTGTGAAAACAAAAAGGCTTGATTGAGTGCGAGGTGGCGTTAAGGCAGACTTCCGATGCTAGCGGCCGATGCGACAGACGCGCGCGACTGTCGCACGCGACAGTACTAAACACCAGAAATGTATGGAAGAGCCGCGCGCGTCTGTCGCGAGGTACGGAAGCGGCGCCATACATTTTCTAATGTTCAATCGGCCGCTAGCATCGGAAGTCTGCCTTTAGACTCGTCCGGTTCGCCCCATAATGACATATCTATAGGATACATCTTATCTTAATACGTAGTTCAGTTTTATTTTAACCCGTATAGATTGCCAGTTTAATATTTACTGATAAAAAAGTTACAAAATATTTGAGAACTGATGAAGCACTGGAAATGTTAGGCTTTTATCTATAATACGAATCATATGTCTTACTGCAGTTGACACAGGGAAAAAAGAGTTGGATTTTTTGCGCCAAGAGATTTAGATGTCTTGGATTTTTTCTTATGCAGAAATAATATTTTTTTATAACGTAGGGTTCGACTGTCACAATAAATATGTGTATGACATTCTTGACATCTTTTTAAAAAAAAACTCATATTCTCCATTAAGAAAAATATTTCATTGATGAAAGAAATCGTTTTTATCAAAATAAACCACAAATTTCGAAGTACATGTAAATTGTTTATTATTATTATATCTACTTTAAGTATAAACCAACATCTTTTCTATTAAAATCTCCTTTTATCTGAGATTATAATTCAATTTATTAGTATAAAAATTAACTAAAAGGAATTTATCTAGAACTACTAAAACACTATTCAGTCGATCATACAGACAGAACTGCTCGTCAACCCAGACCTTACATTTACATTTTCTCAGATCAAAGAAGAAATTGCTCTAAACAAAAAGACCGCCTAAATTGTGCAATAAAAATAAAGTATATTTGATTTGATTGACAAAATAACATGTTTCATAAATAAGTTATTAATTTTATCTGAGTATATTTTAAATAAATACCTACCAACATTCAAAAGGACACTTATAATAGACCAAGACCAGTTAAATCAGTAGTTGACCATGCAACGTCAACGGTTAAATCAACTCTTAATTTTAACTTCCTACTTTGTTTCCCCTTGATGAGGGACCACTTAGCGATCACTTAAAATACTGCACTCGAAACAGTCAGTATTTCTATTGTTATACTTCAGAATTTAAGCACATAGATGAATAACTGAGTTTAAAAACAATTTCAGACTTTACAAGCATTTTTTAATATTATACTTTTTGTAATTTCGCCCTACAGATTCGGATTCCGTTTTTACCCGACTGTCCGAGATGGAGCATAATGTTTTTCGTGTGTATGTATGCAAGCATATCATGTTTCACTTTAAATCAACTGGGGTTGATGGTTTTTAGTTGTGAGAGTGGATATATTTACAGTCCTAAGAAATTTCGATTGTTGTTAATTAAATTGATAAAGCTATCGTATTATCCAGGTGCTTTAGAACTTGGATCAAATTATCAAAACTAAACATAGTAAAAAAAGAAAGAAATAAAGCCTCTCCCAAACAGGTGCGAATAATTAGCATTTGTTTGGGAGCGGCTTAAAAAAACACGTTGTGGGAGTAAAAAAAGATTTTTCTTGATCCGACAAAAGCAAGTGGAAGAAAATAAGGCAAAAAAAATCCGAATATCGTAACAATCATAACTCAGCGAACAATCACGAAATGGCAAGCTATAGTAATGCATAATTTGTAAACAGCGGCTCCCAGTGTTTACCTATAACGGCGTCTCTGAGCTATTGTGGCCAGCCCTACGCGTTTGATTACCCAACCGCGGCGCGCACGCAACAAGCCAACTGAGCTTGTTTTTGAACTGAAATTCAAAATTTACAAACTTGAAGTAGCGGTTAATTACTGATCGATACTACCCTATGATTAGATTTTAATTGCTTTCCTATCGTTTAGTTTATAATTACCAATTAAATTAAGCTAGGAGAGCGTCCCATTCATCTCTATTATTAACCACCAGGTTACCTGGTACCACCAGGTTACCAGCTGCCACCAGGTACCCGCCTGCGAGTTCGGCCGCACCGCACCGAAGTTCGGAATCTACGGAATCATACTCGTGATCTCGAACAATCTAGGGGATCCCGAGGGAACTGAGTGGATCCTTTGATAGAATGTATGTTGGTACCGTTTCACAGTGTGTTAGAAGTATGTATATCGGTCATAATTAAGACAACTTTTAACGCTTCGCTCCGTTCAGTTTCAATACGTTTAGGAACGAGATTTTGTTAAAATCCCTGGAAGCTAAGATTCATACTAATTTAGTAAACCAGCTGATTTAATATATTTATTTTATTTATCTTTAATTTTGTTTATTTATTCGGTTATTAATTTGTTTATTTTAGTCGCAAGAACCGGCTAGTGAAATATTAAAATCATCATCCTTCTTATTAAAAAGAGCTACGTTTTATTTTAAATTTAATACCATATCTGCATCGTTAAAAGCTGTTTCCGTTTTACTTAAAAAAACTATAAATACTATAAAAAAATTGTACAAAATGCTCTGAGGAGGAAGGAATCTCTTCCAAAATGTACTAAACAATATTGTCGTACGCTTGCTTAGTTCTTGTTCTGACAGTTCGATTAGGGAATGGTAAAATAAGTCAAAAACAAATGTAAACAATTAAATTTTCGTAGCTACCTTCTTGGTAGCTACAAGAATCAAGAACAACAAGAATCAAAACAGTTCTGTGATTTCCTGATCGATTGCCAAAGATTTTAATTGCTTAGCAAACATTTATAAATAGACACTTCGTGTTCTGTTTAATTAATATCTGGGTATTTTCCAATACGCGTATAGACTTATGGCGACAGATAATTATTACCTTCCTACCAAGCTATCAAAATAAGTAGCAGTCGACTAACCTTGGACTAGACACAATTTAACCTTGGTGAAGTTGCACAAAGTAGGAAAAGAAAGTACATTGGTGTCGATTCGGTTTTCACGATTAAACTTATTTGACAGGATTAAACTTAATTTAAGTGTTCTGTATTTTCCTTTCTATATCGAAAATACAAGGACAGGACGCTTAAATTTAGTTTAGTCCTGTCAAATAAGTTTAATCGTAAACTCCGAATCGACACCAATGTAGGTATAAAACAAATTAAACAGACTCCTAAAAACCGTCACACTGTTTAGCTATACTTTATATATGTATATTTTTTAAATACCCTGCCGTTTTTAAAAATGTTCCTAATCATTTTGAAGATTTCCGCTGTAATAAAAAATAGCGCCACTGATTTTGATGAAATTATGTGCAATACCGTATCTGTAGCACTGTACTTAGATAGATCCCTAGTTTGTTATTTCGGGAAAATCTGATTGAGATTCAAACAAACACTAAAAACGGAGGTTGTTAGGAAACGTTTCTCAAAAATTGGTCTAAAAATGTTAATAGAACTTGGACGTAACGAGACAGGTACTTTTTTATTCTAGAAAAAATCGAAATAGAGCACCCAAACCTAACTACGACCTCTATTTGTTTATTCTGAGACAATTCTGCGTATGTTAGACGCAAAGTCCAGTAAAAAAGTATGTGCATGGTATCTGTACAAATTAGAATATTTAAAAAGCTTTCAAAAAATACGTTCCTGAACCATTTATTGCCATAAGATTTTTTCTGTTTTTTGACAAATACACATAAAATTGTAATTACGGTTCCTCTACTGTTACTGGTGGTGGTCTTTAAAAAATACTAAACCAAAATAATATAAGTAGTTATTATTTCTACGATTAGTCTTGTTCAATTTCCTTTAGCTTTAGGTGATAAAGCTAGTCTTAAAGCTAGATCATCCAGCATAGTCAGATATTTCCAGAATGCTCAGACAACACAAATGAAGAATGTAAAGGCTTCTAGTTATAGGTATTTCAAGAGAAACACTTGTTTTGACCGCGATATTGTCTGTTTAAAGTCGGGCATTCTTCTCGAGTCGCGCAAACAGCTTGTGCAATGATTATGGGCCTATCACGTCACGATTTCTCAAAGGTCACTGTTTAGCGACTGACGTGACGATAGAACCTTTTCATACAAAAAAAAAACGGTTTAGTTCAAACGGATTTAAGGAATTATTACAAGGAAGAGCGGATGTGAACATTATTATTATGCAGGCCACCAGGCTATTTGGGTCTTTGACTTTTGTTTATAATGCTACTACTTTATACTTCACCATTTGTGTCACATGAACCCGTTTATTAAATATAAATAATAGTATATACAGGGTGTAACAGAAGTGTGTGACAATACTTCAAGGTTGGCTTTTACCCATCAAACTGAACAACTTTTGTTCTACAACTTTGTTGAAATCGCAAAATTTGTTTTGGACTTTTCATACAAATCGATCAGCTGGCGAACCAAGTTTGTATGAAAAGTCCAAAAATTTTTTTGCGATTTCAACAAAGTTGTAGAACAAAAGTTGTTCAGTTTGATGGGTAAAAGCCAACCTTGAAGTATTGTCACAAACTTCTGTTACTGTATATATGTATACCTATTTTTTATATCTTTAATTGGTTAGCCCTGGCATCATCTCACCTTGGGGTAAGTGATGATGATGCCGAAGATGGAACGATTACCAAGATTCCCTAACGCAATGGGGAACTGGCTATCTTATCTTCATGCCGAAACACATCAATGCTGTTAACATTGATGTTTGGCGGCAAGACTTAGATAAATGGTAGTAGCTAGAAAATGGCGGGCTTAGAAAATGCGGTGGTACCACTAACCAAACCGAGTCCTACAAAATTGGACCCCGCCGGGAATCGAACCTGCGACCTCCTGATGTGAAGCGAGCGGACTAACCACTAGACCACGGAGGCGGTTTAAATCTGTGCATATCTGCCCTTATACCCTTATATATAAGTATATCTTTTAAATAATACTTAATACCAATGGACAAATATTTGCACGCCCGAATAAGAGCAGATTTTGTATGGATTAACCCTAAACTTCCACGCTATTTTGTACCTAAAATCATACGCAAATAAAGAATTTCATTTCATTTCAATAATATGTGAACTCGTTCCTGGATTTTACTTATGTACTTTTTAATTTTTACCTACAAACCTGCTACCAACATCAATTAGATACCTAGAACAGCAACGAAAAATCCCTTCATCAAAATTAAACATGTAAGGCGAGGTGCAGCGTTTTAAGATTTTTAATTAAAATCATGTGGTATTGTTTGTTAATATTTACAATTTCAATTTCCGTTTACAAATGTACTTATAATGTAAGTAAGTATAAAAACAAAGTTTTCTGGTTGAATTTATGGGTAAGACAAAATTTAAGAGCAAATAATGTCTAGTTAGGTATGTGGTTAATTTACGGACTAAAAACTTCTGTATTTAAAAAAAACGTGTTTCGTCGAGGTCAAAAACTTTTAAAACGATGATATAACAAGATTTTATAACAATGCGATACGAACTCAATTGAATTGTTTATTATACAACATATGTATATTCAGTAGCGTCATAAGCACGTGGTACCTCATTATTATTATAATTATGTACTTGATAGAGTTGGCAATTTCAAAAACAAATTGAATTTTTATCATTGTACCTAATGGTTAATGCAAAATATTGTCGCGCAAAACCGCAACCGTTTTCCTAATCCTACGTTATTTGATTTGTTAGAAAACAACAATTCTGAACGTTCAAATCTTAACAATCACCTATTATTACCTAAACAAAATCTTTAGGGAACATAACTTATATAGTTTACATAAAGTAATACATTATTATAATAACATTACATACCTGTAAACAGAAGACAGGCAAAAACGCCTACGATGTCTCTTAATCAAAACAAATGGATAGAGTTTATTTATTTGCGAACCGTCCGACACAAATATCGCGTCCGTTTAAAGTTGTATGAAATAATTAAATCATGTTGAACGCAACACAAACTGACGTTAAAGTACCGAAAAGTTTGATTAGGTAATAGTTTTAAAAAGTTATGAACATTAACGTAAAAGTTCGCTTGTATTACGCTGCAAACACGCGCGGTCGTTACAGCCTCGCGATTGGCACTGAGGTTGGTTGCTTGCTTAGTTAGGTAGTAGGTGTGATGTCGGAGCGTAGCTCTCGTAGTCCAAGAGTTTCGAACTGCCTCTATCCATTCACGTAGCATGTACCTCCGTAATTGTATTATAATTGGTAATTGGGTACCTACCACTTACCTACTTGAAATGACTGGATATGTTTAATTTGCTATAGCAAAAAATTTAAACGTCATACCTTTAAAGTGGTCAGTTTTTGCCAATTTTGTTGTATTAGAGCAAAGGTTGTGCAGTATGACTAATAAAAGACCCATTAAGGGGTCCGACATCTATTTTGTTACATTCTGTATTTTGTGCCTTTATAACTTACCTATTATCTTAATACGAGTTAAGAATAGAAATGGGAGGTGCCAAATAGGTAGGCGTGGTTTGTAAAGGGCACAAAGAGAGTAGGTTGGTAAAATTCAACCCCTGCTACGCATGTTAAGCAAATCACTGTATCGTTCAAAAGTAATAGCAGCAAAATTACTTCCTACTTATGTGTAGGAATGTGACAGAAATATTAGCATGACCTCCTTGGTTAGATTTACACCACTCGCTTCATACCTAGAGACGCGGGTTCAGTTCTCGGCGGGATCTAAATTTGTAGGAGTCGGTAAACCGACTAAAGATGATGTTAGCCTTCCTAATTTTCTCTAAGATATGATTTTTTTATTTTATTTACAGTTGGTAAGCCCTTTGGAATAGCTAGCCCGCTGTGGTCTTCGATATCATTAAATATATAGTTTATTCCTTGGGTATCATCGTTATCATTGTAATATGTGACCCGTTTCATAAAACGACAATTTAAAAAGTTACAGGTGAGCAAAGGCCTACTAATTTTGATGAAAAATGAAAGAGCACGATTAATTTTGATGTCAATCTTATCGTGCGGAGATATTAACTATCTGAAGATTTCAGGAGTAGGAAGAAGTTGGCAGCTTGGTGTTACACCCACGGACATATAGAGAGAATTTGAATGAAGTTCATAAATGTAGGTATTAAAATACAGGGTGGTTGGTATGTGCTCAGGGTTCGCATGATATATATTATAATAGTCATTATAGTCTTTTATTGGTAAATCATTATACCTAATTCATTTACAGGTCAAGATTAAAATATAAAATAAAATTGCATTTTACAAGTCGTAAAATACAGAGAGCTATTGACAAACATTTATTTTTTATTTTTCTTTCATAGCTAGGAAGTCTTACAGCTAATAAATTCTTCCCAACTATAGAAGGCTCGCTCGACAAGCCAAATCTTCAGCCGCGACTTGAAGGAGGGAGAGATGGCGCATCTTTATCGGATATATATCATGATATGTATCATTATTGATATTCATATTTTCCTAGCTTCTAAGAACTGATTCTTAAGAATGAATGTGCCAAATCCAAAGAATAAAGATATGATTATAACAATTATAAATAAATTAGTTTAATTTAATTAACTATCTTCAAATTAGCAAAAATAAAATATACATTTTAGATTCAGTTATTTTGAAAAATCTTATCAAAATATAAAATTTGAATGTTATTTTGATAAACATCTTCAAACTGTCAAACATAGGTATACCTACATTTTAAATTCAGCTGTTTCGAAAAAAAACACGTATTAGAGTAAGAAATTGAAATTAGTATGTAATTTTGATAAATATCGAAAATATCGGATATATGTATATCACAAATGCATATCTGATATTTTGATATTTATTATAAATATCGGATATTTACGAACCTTGTATGTGCTTAATTAACTGGCGATTCTACTCATGAAACTGAACAACATTTGTCCTACAACTTATACAGGGTGTAACATTCAAGGTGTGCAATATTTGTTGAGAAGATGTATGCGCATTTATTTATTACGATTAATTTATCAAATTCATGATTAAAATTAAATTGAATTAATTAACCATTTTTTTCTGAACCAGTTTAACTTTCCTGTGGCTTTAGAATACTGAATGTGTCTGCTCTGTGACGCCACGGACCACTGCGCAGTCGCGCGACCTTGTCGGAGCCGCGCCGTTGGGGGATTATTATCGAAAGTCGATAGAAAAAAGTTACCTATTCTGAAAATCATTCGAAAATGTTATTTTTTTAAGATGCCTACTTTTTTAGTGACTCGTAATCAGTTTGAGAAGCTTAATCACCTCCGTAAATATTGCACACCTTGAATGTTACACCCTATATAAGTACTTTTTATATAAACCGATCATCTCTTGCGCCAATTTTCTATGAAAAGTTGAAAAAATCTAATGATTTCAGCAAAATTTTACAACAAAAATGGTTGAGTTTTATGAACAGAGATGTCAGTTAAAAAAGGTTTTCAAGTATGTACTAGTCACCCTGTATGACCTACGAACTTGGAACATATTTGGACATTATAAGGTGCTACTTTATTAGTGCCTGATATTTTATTCAGTGTTTCTACTCCTGATTCTGATCAACTTTCCCCAAGAAACCCATAGTCAAATCGAAAAAAAAAATTTGGACTCTTCATACAAATCGATCAGCCGAGCGGCCAAATTAGTATGAAGAGCCCAAAAAATTTTTTGCGATTTGACTATGGGTTCCTTGGGGAAAGTTGATCAGAATCAGGAGTAGGAGTACTGACTAAAATATCGGGCACTAATAAAGTAGCACCTTATATTTAATATAGGTATAAATTTTGACTGACTCGGTGGCTAGGTGGTTAGCGATCCTGACCTCTGATCCAAGAGTCGTAGGTTCGATCCCCACACAGGGAAAACTTTTCTGTGATGAGCAGAGGTGTTTGCTCTGAGTCTGGGTGTATTATATCTATACATATATGTATGTATTTAAAAGTATATGTGTATGTATATCAGTCTCTGGTTCCCAAGATACAGGGAATTCTAGTTTGGGGCCAGATGACCGTGTGTGATTTGTCCCAGATATTATTATTAATTATGATAATTAAAATTAAGTTATAATAATAATAATATTAATTAATTTAATTTAATAATATTTATCAATCTTCTTTACTGTACCTGTACTGTATTGCATTAAAAATGTATGAACTCATGTCTGAAATAAATCTTTTTTTTTTCTATAAGAAATTATCGAAGCGCGATATGTTAAATACCTACTCCTTTATATTTTCTCTACCTCACACAGATACCGCGTTTAGGGTAAATGTAGCCTAGAAAAAACAAAGAGTTGCGTTGCGCACACTGCGCACCGTTTATGGTGGCATCGACAGCTGAACTGGCACGGGGAAAAGATCGCTCGGCGTAGGTATGTCAATTTAGGTAATTTATCCCAAGTATTATAAAGCTTCCCTTCGTCTACATATACTGCAAAAGATAGACCATACAACACATTTTTTATAAGTATTTATATGAAACTACATCTATTTTATCACACTGCAGCTGCTATCTACCTACTGCAAATAAAGAACATAATGGTTTTTTTTTTATTTAATTCTGTTTTGGGTGTTCCAACTTTTTGCACGAAGTGCGAACATTTCATTAAATTTTATTCTTAGTTGAATACATTACTAATCAACCAAAGTTAACGAAATCTTTAATTGGTAAGGCCACTTCCATCTTTTGGCATCACCGTTACTTACCATCAGGTATCATCTGCCAAAAGAGCGCACTCTTACAAATTATTGTTGTTTGAATACTAATCCAACCGTAGTTAAACCTTAACTTCTGACAAACCACAAAGACAGATAAGTACTAGTTTCTAGAAGGTGTTTACAAATTTTCGTTAAAGGTTGAGTAGTACTCAAGTAATATTTTTTTCACTCTCCAGCACGAAAAGGGTGCCTTTGGTCCCTAAAAACTCAAAGCAAAAACGGTTTTTGCTGCGAGCGTGAGAAAAAGTGATTCGAATTTCGAACACCATCTTTTGCGAGGCGGTGAAAAAAATATGGGCGATAGTTCCTTTAGAAATTCGTTTTGACCTAACGATTTAACTCATAGGCACAAAATGTTGTCTGTTATTTAATGAAATTTAAATTTATAAATTTTGCTATTGCATTTTTAAAGACGTAATATTTAAAATAAATATGTACCTACTAGTAAACATGAATATCGCTTACTTAAAAATATAATGTTTGGTTTCATAAAAATGACAAGCAGTGCAGTTTCCGAACGCAACCTCTAAATTAAAAATATTATGATAAAAAATTATATTGTCTCCAAAAAGAATTTAATCAACTACGTTTTAGCTTTTCTCGCTGGTCGAGGTGAAAAGTTGTATGATTAACTCAATAGCAAGTTATTTTTATATCTCGTGCCTTTAAATCACTAACTGTGCTCAGTAGTCTATATTAGAATAACTCGCTACGCTCGTGATTCAATTCTAGACTACTTCGCTAGTTCGTGATTTAAAGTCGGCACCTGTAGCAAAAAATAACTTGCTCACTAGTTGAACAAATGACTATTTCACCTCTCTAGCAGGAAAAGGTTGCCTTTGGTCCCTAAAAATTCGCTGGTAAAACGCTTTTTGCTGCGAGTGTGAGAAAAAGTGATTCAAATTTGGAACACCACCTTTTGCTCGGCGCTGAAAAAAATATGAGCGATGGTTCGTACAGAAACCAAGAAGATTATAACCAAACTGGAGGAAACAGTTAGAACAAACAAGTGAAGACGAAAAATATGACCTTGAACGTCTCTGTCTCTTTCTCGGCGGGTCTTGCTGTCTCATTCTAACTAGGGTACTTAGAATGAGTCAGCAAGACCCGTCGAGAAAGACACAGCATATTCAAGGTCATATTTTTTTGTCTTCAGTCCGGTTTTAGAGAATGTTTTCTCCAGTTTGGTTATAAGCTTCTTGACAGAAACTCATTTTGGCCAAGCTATTTAACTCATAGGCACAAAATACTTTATGGTATTTAAAGAAATTTAAGTTTATAGGTGCTATTGCATTTTTAAAGTCGTAATATTTAAAATAAATATGTACTATACTTTATTTGTTTAGGTACTTAAAAAAACGTAAACAATCTTGACATGTCCTTTTATTCATTATGTGCATGTTTAAATTCTGATATTTCTTGCAAACGTAGGTACTTACTAAGGACAAAATGAGTTTCTCTGAAAGAACCATTGCCCATATTCTTTCAGCGCCGCGCAAAAGGTGGTGTTTGAAATTCGAATCACTTTTTCTCACGCTCGCAGCAAAAACCGTTTTTGCTTTGAGTTTTTAGGGACCAAAGGCACCCTTTTCGTGCTGGAGAGGTGAAAATAACTATTATGGAGCGCGCCCTTTTGGCATTTTCTCACCTGATGGTAAGTCATGGTGTTACCTAAAGATGGAAGAGGTTTTAACAATATTCCCCTATGCAATGGGGAACTAGCTGTCTGACGCTTGCACACCATTATTAAAGGTTTAAACTTATTCTTCTCGAGGTACCATATCCTAGCGGATGTCGGCGATTAGCATGCAACTCCCTCTCTCCTTAGCCATCCTGCAAAGAATGGCTGCTTATTAGGTTATTTCAAATACCAAATGTGTAAAGATGGCTTTATCGCTAGCAGTCATTTCTTCCAGGCACTGCAGGCACCTCTTAAATTATCATATTGTATTTTTTTTTATTAATTTTCCCCTTTTAGTTGTGGTCGTAAGTATTTATTTGCATACTTAGATAAAAATTGCGCTCCAGAAAAAACTTGGGGTTAGAAATCCCTATCCACAACACTGATACGTACACAAAGTCTTTTACAGTCCACGCTGCCCGCCTGTCGAATGGTTTGCCAGTGAACACAAGACTGAGTCCTTCCTGCCCATCCGTTTTTACCGTTTTGAGCTATATGTATGTATGTATATGTGTATATATATGAGTATGTATTGTATAGGTGTATGTATGTATCTAAGTAGGTTTACATATTTATTCGTATATTTATTTTATTTATATTTATATTTATTATTATATTTGCATGCACTTATGTTAATTAGATATTAATAAAATTGTAATTGTGCATTTCGTGTAACTTTTAGATATTTATTTAGGTATTGTACCATTTTTCTTCTTTGCCCCTTAATTAAGTCCTCTACTCAATTCAAGTGTTGGCTGGAAGAGATCCCTTTATGGGATAAGTCCGCCTTTGTACTTTACTTTTATTTAATTTTATATGTAACTGTGTTTTTTAGTACAATTAAGAATTTACAAACAAACAAAATAAAGTTTGTATAAGTAGATCGAGTAACACGGCCATACAAAAGACATCAACGCAAACTCGTTGTGTTCGCGCGTACAATAGCTTTTCGCGTTCTTTGTAAGGTCGTGGTAAGGGGTCGTCCATTAATCACGTGATGTTTTTTAGCAACTTTTTAGACCCCCCCATCGCCCCTGGTGATACTTGGTGAGGTTTTAGACTACCCCTTCACCCCCTACCCAAAATCACGTGTATGTGTTTGGTACAAAATATTATCTTTAAATACACGTATAATGTAATTTTATTCTGGAAAATTGAGCACCGTGATAAAAATTTCCAGACAAACATTAAGGTTGCAGGTTGTTTCTGACTGCCATGGGATGAGTTAAAAACGTAACAACAACAGTCCGACATTTGGAAGTTACCCTAGAAATCTCGCGTTCAACGAAAAAATAAATACACGTGATATCTCACTACAGCCCCCCTCCCCCCTTGTGATATTTCGTGATTTTCTCTGAACCCCCTCCCTCTTTTGAGCCTCACGTGATTAATGGACGATCCCTAAGGTACCTAAGTTCTTCTTCTTTAGGTCTTGTAAACCAGAGATGTACAAAATAGTTTAAGAAATGTATTTAAATACAAAATGCAAATACTTTTTTGATTTACTATTTGAAATGCAAAATACCAAATAGTTTAGTGTTTTGTATTTTAAATACTAAATGTAAAATAGCTATTTTCAAAATAGGTACTTCCTTTTATTACAAATACCTTTTTGTTCAAATCAATTCTGTTTATTTATTACACTTTTATAATACTTACAATTTGTTCAAATACATTATCAATCGTTTTCCTTCTCTGTGAGGTCGCATTATCAATCATGCCACCATGTGAAAAATGACAACAACACGTTAAAAACAACCGACTTCAATCGTAACAACTACAATTTTGCTGTTTTTTTTTCTTTTATTGATTTTTCAAAAAGGGCTGTAATTTATATGGAATCACCTGGGAAGTAGACCCTTTCAAATAAAAAATAATTTTCCAAATCGGTTCAGGCGTCTTCGAGTAATTATAATCATACATAAAAAATATACAACATTCCGATGAATTGACTTTTTTGAAGTCGGTTAAAAAGTCTGTCACCTGGTGCTGAGCTTGGTAAGTGGCCAATATGAACACTATTCGTTCATTTTATGTAAACTTTGACTGGTAATATTGACTTAACTAAATCACATTGTATTTTGCATTTTTAAAATGGAAAATATGTCTCGAAAAGTATTTCATATAAAATACAAAATGCTTTTTTAAAAAAGGTATTCAAATGCAAAATACAAAATAGGTATTTTGTATTTGCATTTTAAATACAAGTATTTCAAATAAGTCGCATCTCTGTTGTAAACCTAGTGGTGTATAGCGCTGAGAAAACTTTTTTCCATTCGAATCTTCTCAACTGTACGAGGACTTCACGTGCTCCTATTATTATGTATGTAAGTAAGTTTCCTTCTGTCAATAAGATCACTTCATCAATATTTGGTATGCTTACATTATGTAATTCAGAAACCGACTCCATCTGTTAATCTGTTTCCTGTGATAGCAGATCTCATGAAGTCATGAATTTTCCTGGATTCTTAGTAAAACCAAAGAGTAAAATACCACAGTATTTCAACAGTCCATAGTACACGATGAAAGGAACGCACCCTATATTTTATTAATGTTGTCAGTACTGTATTGAACTGCGCCATCTAGTATTTTTATATGATACTATATGAAGAAAAATATCATTAGGTTCTTTTTAATATTTAAATTTTATAGACATAGCTAATGGCTTTTGTTTCTTTGAAACAAATTTGTATTTAATTAGAAGTTATTTAAAATAAAAAAGATACTTCATGTAATGCTTGAAAAATTGGTAACGTTTACTGAATTTTTGCTTACGGTTGGCAGTACTGTGACCGTGACAAAGTTTCGTTCGCTCATGGTTTATGATGATTAGTGCGTTTTTGTCTTGAAAAATATATATTTTACTCAATAAAATCGATTTATTCTTCAATCTAGTGATTAATTGTAGTCATTACTTGTAGTTTTAAGCTTAATCTGTTATATAAACCCTTGTTAACAGTGATAAAGTGTCGGTGAAGAAAAATGTTATTGTGTGCTAAGTTTCATGATGGCGGCCCGTCGCGTCCCCCGCGCCTCCATTTCGTTGACAGTCAAATTATGACAATGCCGATATGTAAAGTTTAGAAATACTCAGTTGTTATAAACATTACCGTGAAAATAACTGATTTTGTAGTTTGCAAGCATAGAAAATGAATCAGGAGCATCACAGTATCAACACGGGTGGTGGCCAGCCCCCTGGAAACTCGGAGGTTTGCATAGTTTTTATGTGTTTTTAAGCTGTATGTTTTCCTAATTGGTATTTTATTGTGTGGTTGGCGATTGCAGTCGCAAAGTCAGAGGGTGCAATCGGCACAGCAGCAGCAACAACAGACCCTGACTCCAACGACGTCTGCCACGGATCTCCGAGTGAACACGGCGGCAGTAAACGTAGCACTATCCAGCGTCGCCAAATACTGGGTTTTTACCAATCTCTTTCCTGGACCAATCCCACAAGTGTCTGTGTATGGACTACCGACTGGAACCAGGATAGAAAATGGAAAACCTGTGCAGGTATATTTTTTTCTATTACCTATATGCCATCTACTGCACCTAACGTTTTCAGTACAGTAATGGGAGGCTGGTGGCTGATTGAATGATGGTCGCATATAATTTATACCATTTTAGCTGTGTCTGTTATTCAACCTGTCATTCACTATTTATTAGCAAAGAAACTAACCAACTCGTAAGTCCAATAAAACCAATAATTTTTTTTATCCTCAATTAGTAAGCCGTTATCTCACCTGATGGCAAAATTGAGAATTTCTTTATAGAGAAAAGTTATTATTTGTTTATTACAAAAACATGCAAAATTAAATGACCTCTAAATAATTGTTTTGACACTATAAATAGCATTTATCATTGACTGCTTATCATCAGTCCTTAGTCCATAATCCTCCTCCAAAGCACACCACTTATCTTCGGCCAAATCATCCCTCTGTCATATGGGTTTATTATGGACAATTTATTAAGGGCTTTCAATCTTATATTTTACTAAATCTTTACACTGATATTATATTTGTAGGACATAGGTCAGGCACATGCCAGTATTCTCAACGGAGATCCCAACATCATCCTGGGTCACCATGGCAGCCAGCCACAAGTCACTGTCTCTGGGCCTGGAGGACAGCAGATCCCAGTAACACAAATCATCGCTGCACAGTCTGGACAAACACATGGTATGTTTCTGTTAGTTTTGTATCAGTAAAATAATTTGACAAAAGAAAATTATTTATTACTTTTTGTTTTCAATGTTACCTTTATTCAAGTACTTCAAGTCATTTACTCTAGTAATTATTGTACTGTATGTGTTTTAGTTAGAATGTCATTTAAATATGTCATTACTGACCATGGTATGGTAAGAGTGATTACATTTAATGCATTATCAATACAATAAAACCTACTTGCTTAATTGTGGATAAAATTTGCCACACGATAAGAAGAATTGTGGATGAAAGGTTTTAAGCATCATCACTAGTCTCCTGATTCCCCACACCAAATTTGATGTTGACTTGAGTGACTGAAGATTCCAAAATAACAATTTTGATTTAATTATGATCTGATCATAAATACTAAAATAATTTATCAATCAATAAACCAGTTTATGGGGAAAGCTCATAACTTGTAACTACAGAGTGTCACTGCACGGATTTAACACTTACTATTTGTTCCAGCAGCACTGATGGGCCATAACCAGCAGCAGGAGCTGTCGCAGCAGTCGGGAGGCTCCGGCGCACAGGTATCTGTTACCGCCAACGCCTCCCACCAGCAGGTACCCAATAACCGGGTCGAGTTTGTACAACACCATAACATTGACATGGTAAATCATGTGGTAACACACTCCCTTTACTAGCGGGAATGCTGACCGTTGCTGATGTAGACAATAGTTATACTAACTTCCTGTGAGGTTAGTTTGCATGGAGTAAAAATGCATTAAAGTAAATGAAATGTTTAAACACTGGATACTATGATTGTCTGAAGTAGTTAGTGAAATTAAATCTATGTTGATACTAGTAGGATTTAATTAGATTGAAGATAATTAGGTCATACCTAACATAATCTTCTCTAGAATTCCATTATACAAAAGAATGCATGCATATCAGTAAAATTTTAGAATTGCATGCAGGTAATTTCAGGTAGATAGGTACTAAAATTAATGGAGTCTTAGAAAATGTTACATATTTTCTGATTCTGAAATTATCTCTGGTTATGAGTTATATGCTATTGTATGTACTAAATAATGTACTTAATATTTATTTGATTATAAGTAACTCAACTTATGCTGATATTGTTTTTATTTGACCAGGGTCACCATTCTCAACAACATATAATGCAGCAGCAATTACTGACAGCTCGGCCAGAACATTCAAATCAGCAGGTCTGTACCAATAAATTAAATCCTATTGTTTGTTCCACAAATCACTGGCAATATATTCTGCAACTTTGCATCACTAACTGTACTGTGCACTTGTAAAACATATGTTCCTGTATTCATGCTGCTTCATATGCTCATAATAAGCAGGTTAGCGAGGTAAGGTCGCCTAGACAACTGTACAATGTTATGAGATCATAATGGAACTCAAGTGTTTGGAATGTTTTTAATTTCTATTAGTATTTGTTGTAAGAAGTTATTGTGTTATTTGGTATTTATAGTTTTAGATTTTAAAAATGATGCTAAAATTGTTCTTTCAAAATCAATCATACTTTTAGATATGTAAAATGAATTAATCATTTCAATTGTTTTACTATATATTTTAGTTAGAATACTTAGTTACTTATATCATATGTAATTGTTTTTAGTGTGTTTCGAATTCAGTGGACTGAAATTAACATTGCATGGCAGAACAACAAAAAACATGCATGCTAAAAAACCTGTATAATTGTGGAAAAAGGATGTGTATTTTCTTATTTATTTACATATTGAAGTTCGTTAGATTAGATACATAACAAAGCATCTGTTATTATAGTTTTGATGTTCAAATAGTCTTAGCCCAACCAATTTGTAGATCCACCATATATACTGATTGAGTTTCCCTACCAGATCCAACTGACGGTGAGCGAAGACGGCATAGTGACCGTGGTTGAGCCGGGTGGCGGCAAGATGGTGGAAAAAGAGGAGATGCATGAGGCCATCAAGATGCCGGGAGACCACACGTTGACGGTGCATCAGTTGCAGCAGATTGTGGGGCAGCAGGTAGGTTCTCAAGCTGGTGGTCATGTTTGGATCTTTTTGCTTATCTTGCAGCATGCTTTTATTTTTCCTATGCCTATGGATATATTTTCATCTTCGAGAACACAACCATTTAAGCAACAGGTGTGCAAATAAGTTAGTTAATTTAGTTCTCCCTAAGTAGGTTGTAGATTCTCTGTCCGCGTTGTCTTTTTGCTATCTAAATCTTACTTGTCTTTGTCAATACTAAAATATTAACACTTACCAGGTCCTCGATAGCGTAGTTCGCATCGAACAGGCGACTGGGGAGCCCGCGAATATACTCGTGACACACAACGCTGACGGCACCACTTCTATAGAGGCCAGCGCGGCTGACTCTCTCATTGTTAAAGACGAGAAGAACGCCGGCAAGATAGAAGCCGCACAGTTCGCTATACCAGCCGAAATGAAAGACGTTAAGGGGATCGACTTAAAGGTAAGTTTTAGGTAGAATATTCCAGGTCACTGCACCAAAAACGAACTGATATTCTTTGTTACTTTGCCACTTATTTTATATGTAATTTTGCTTCACACAGAGTGTAGCAGCAATGGGAATGGAAGGCGCTGTAGTAAAGATTTCTGCAGGCGCCTCCGAGCACGATATCCACGGAATGTATAAAGTTAATGTTGAGGACCTCTCACAGTTGTTGGCTTACCACGAAGTCTTTGGGAAACTGAATGCAGAGGGACAACAACAAAACAAAGTGAGTAATGAAAACGAATTCCAAGTTCACTGTAATAGTACTCTATAATAAGTTTTGAGTACTCTTTAAATTCCAAGTATAGTACTTTTATACATCCTCATTGGATTTTGTTAATGTTGATTTTCCGCTGCAATGGCAAAATAAATAATAATAATAAATAAATAAAAAATAACCCGGGACAAATCACACGCGGTCATCTGGCCCCAAACTAGGATTCCCTGTATCTTGGGAACCAGAGACTGATATACATACACATATACATTTAAATACATACATAATACTTATATAGATATAATACACCCAGACTCAGAGCAAACAATTCTGCTCATCACAGAAAAGTTTGCCCTGTGTGGGGATCGAACCCACGACTCTCGGATCAGAGGTCAGGATCGCTAACCACTTAGCCACCGAGTCAGTCAAAATCTAGGAAAGTACATTTTCTTTCACAAAATGAGTAACGCTTGTTGCACCTGCAACACCCACGACTCTCGGATCAGAGGTCAGGATCGCTAACCACTTAGCCACCGAGTCAGTCAAAATCTAGGAAAGTACATTTTCTTTCACAAAATTAGTAACGCTTGTTGCAGGTGCTAGCCGATGTGGAGGTTGAGGCGGGCACGAGCGCCGCTATGGCGGAGGAATCTTCGCCCGGCCACCACTCCTGTGACATCTGCGGCAAGATCTTCCAGTATCGCTACCAACTCATTGTTCATAGGTAAATAAAAAGCCATTCCTACCCCTCTCAAGTAATTTTAAATATGCTGGGTTTTTTTCTCTTTTTTAGAATTACTTTGACATCATTCTTGTTGGCTTACAACTTGCAACTGTTTTATGATACTCAACCTTCAAAGTTAATGTTTCCTCTTTGTCATATCATAACTAAAGTATTCTGTGTTTCTCCATTACCTAGTTGAAGTTGGTTAGTTACATTAGTGATTTGTTTTCAGACGATACCACGGTGAGAGCAAACCATTTACGTGTCAAGTTTGTGGCTCGGCCTTCGCCAATCCTGTCGAACTTTCAAGGCATGGGAAATGTCATCTTGGTGAGCAATTTCTTTGATAAAGTTTTCGTAAAAATATTTTTTCCTAAACGAGTTTTACGATGTTATTATGCAATTTGCATTAGCTAGCTCTCCTATGTCGGGCCTTAGAAAGACTTCTAAAGACACGGTTCTTCACAGTAGTATTGTATTGGCTTGATGTGGACCATATAAATATTCTCTAGCAAATGTTTTAATTTTTAAAGCAGACAATGTTAATTATAGCCGGCGACCCAGCCGAAAGACACGCAAAGAGGATGTCTCAAGACAAGCCCTACGCCTGCACTGCTTGTCAGAAAACATTCTCGCGTAAAGAGCACCTCGACAACCATGTTCGGAGTCACACTGGAGAGACGCCATATCGGTATGTCTACATTACTTACTAATACGCCTATCCTGATTATGTTAAATCATATGCGACTGTACTTCTGGGTCTGGGTGCTATTTGTTGTGAGTGGATGGATTTAGAACCAGTGACCGACCCTATTCAGCTAGCTTAGCTTTCACTCACTATGTGAACATTTCACAGATGCCAGTTCTGCGCGAAGACCTTCACACGCAAGGAGCACATGGTGAACCACGTGCGCAAACACACGGGCGAGACGCCGCACCGCTGCGACATTTGCAAGAAGAGCTTCACGCGCAAGGAGCACTTCATGAACCACGTCATGTGGCATACAGGTCAGAGCCGCGGCCTAAACATTTGTATGTGTGTTGTATCTGTATAGACTCATAAGGTTTTTTTTTTTTTCTTGTTGGTTCTTTTTTGGGGCTGACCGAGTCGCGGTCACATTTGTATATGTGCTGTATGTCTAGAAACATAGTTGTTTTTTTTTTATCCATGTGCCTTCTTCTTAGGTCTAACCACCACTTGACCGCATCCGCCGCTTTTCCTTTTCCTTTCATTTGTTCTCAAAAAGGTATAACTACTAAAAACTATATGAGGCGAGTACAAAAGACGAGAAGACTGTTACGCGAGAATATGCGATAGGTATTCTCTTTTATCGATAAGTGGTGACATTAATTTTGCTATTTCAAAAGAGCAGTATCACTTGTTGTCTCCTGTAACGAATTGCAAATTTTCATATTTAAGAACGAATTGCAGTTTTTATGGTGTCGCATTTTAGGGTGGTGATACAACTATATATTTTTTTTGTTTTGCAATTAACTCTAAATATGAGTATGATCCGTGCGCGTTTAGAATAAAACAAAACTTTGTCTTATTGATAAAGAGGTTACAAGTACGCAGAATGATTCCGTGTCTTGTTAACTTCACGAACCAGTGTCTCTTGAAGGTGCGCGTTGGATTATGGCCATGCAATATTAAAAAGGAATCGCATTGTGCATTATCTGTTGTGAAGTACAACCTACAGTATGTTTGATTTTTGTAGATATTTTTGTGTAATAGATAAACGTAATATTATACTTTATGCACTCTGCTTGCTGCTTACTTTCTTATTTATACTATAATTGTTTATGTATTTTAGATTTAAATAGGAGAGTGTAGAGTATAGAGCAAAATTGTTTTGTGTACATATTTATCAAAATTATAAATATTGGAATACCCAAGCCTGCACCTAATTTTGGTTTATAAAAGTGGTGCAGAAAGTAACAGTTAATGATTCAACTACTTACTCTTTCATCGAACCGTAAGTACCCATACAGGTCTCCCAAAATATATGCTTGAAATTAATGAAAAACTCGATCATTCAAACTTCACTGCCGATTTTGAAAGCACTGTGTTGTTTTAATTCACATATTATTTTTCGTCATTTTAAAATGTAAAGTTAAAGTCATGTATTTGAAGGGTAACTGACCAGTATCCGTTTAACACAAACTGAAGACTCTTTTCTACCTTGATTGTATTTGGGAGACGCGTCAATAACTGCCTAAATATTCCCAACCCAAGTAAGATAGTTGCATCATTGAATGTTAACATTTTATTTTCTGCCCACCCAAATAGGTGAAACTCCGCACCATTGTCAAATATGTGGCAAGAAGTATACTAGGAAGGAGCATTTAGTGAACCATATGCGGTCGCATACGAACGATACCCCGTTCCGCTGCACGCTCTGTGGGAAGTCGTTCACGAGAAAGGAGCACTTCACCAACCACATACTGTGGCATACGGGTTAGTATGGCTTTCATTTTGCGGCCACTAACATTCGTAATGACGCTCAAAAGTTTGCCAATACTCCAATCCAATAATGTTCATCTAAACCTTGGAAAGTACGAAGAAATGTGTGTAAGCTCCTGACATTGGTGTGCGTTGATAATACCCTCGTTCTTTTACTTTTGTTTACGGCTGTACGACCTAGTGACTACTTCTGGTGTAAGGCTTGGTTTTTCCAGTGTTTATAATTTTTTTTGTTCTACAATATCAACAAAGTGTGAATAATTTCTTACATTTGGTATGTATAACATTTTGGGTCATCGCATCGCAAAACAGTATAAAATTATGAATTGATGCAAACAATAAACATGCTTCAACATTTTATTTTAACCCCTATTGTACCTACACATATTACACCCAGTAAATTCAAAACAATTTTTTATTGTAATTTTGTCAACCGCTTTAATTGAAATTATCCTTTCTTATCGGAAATAAAATATATCGTTTCGCTAAAAATAAAATGAAATGATAAATATTCATAACTACACATCATATTTAAATAACTATTCATTCTCATATTGATACTTCACATGTTTGATAAAAGGCTAATTCTACAATTTGTCTAGGACTTATTACATCCAAAACACTTACATAAACAATGTGTAGTAATAGTAGGTTTAATTTTTTACTTTCAATTTTTTAATTTATTTTGCATGTCCATTTCCGATTGAGTTAATGTTAATTAGATACAATTGCATGAAATTTTCTTGTTTGGTGATTTAAAACAGTCTGTCATAATATGAATCATTCAGATAAAAAAAACCCTATGAAATATCTGATAAATTACAAATTCATGCCTTACGTCTAATCCGATTTCTATTTACTACCCAAAAGAAAAATCTAAACATACTATTCTCTTTCAGGTGAAACACCACACCGCTGCGATTTTTGCTCCAAAACGTTCACGCGCAAGGAGCACCTGTTGAATCACGTCCGACAACACACAGGAGAGTCACCCCACCGCTGCAACTTCTGCTCCAAGTCGTTCACGCGGCGAGAGCATTTAGTGAACCACGTGCGACAGCACACCGGCGAGACGCCCTTCCAGTGCGGCTACTGCCCCAAGGCCTTCACCAGGAAGGACCATCTCGGTAATTAATAGATAATTTGGAATTTGGCTTGAGGAACATTGTTAGAATTACATTCAGAACCTAAAAGGACTTGTTTCTCCCTCATCCTACTTTGCAGTTTAGTTCCAAGGTGTCGTGCGTAACACTGTTGAGGGATTGGATATAAATGTACACATAAAAACCCCCTCAAATATATTTTAAACCTCATTAATCAAAAGTATTATTTATATAAATATAAAAGCTAAAAAGGTTTAGTTCTCCTACGTATCTCCTCATTTCTGGTTCGATCACGTAGGGAAACTCCAAGCATAGCACGACCGGTTGGCGTCTCCCTGGAGGAGGTCTTTGTTCAGCAGTGGAAATCTTTTGGCTAAAGATAATGATGCTCAAAACCAATCCTGTGACATAATATACCTGATTCCTTCCCTGCGTACAGTGAACCACGTGAGGCAGCACACGGGCGAGTCCCCGCACAAGTGCTCGTACTGCACCAAGTCGTTCACGCGCAAGGAGCATCTCACGAACCACGTGCGCCAGCACACGGGCGAGTCGCCGCACCGGTGCACCTACTGCGCCAAGTCATTCACCAGGAAGGAGCATCTCACCAATCATATAAGGTACTGTATTTTACAGGTGAAATTGAAATCGCGGACCAGATTTTAAGTGTGGTTTCTGCTTATGAAATTGAACAACTGTAACTAAGTAACCAATTCAATCCGAGCAAAAAAATTGGACTCTTCATACAAATCGATAAGCTGAGTAACCAACTTTATATGAAAAGTTCGTTTTTTTATTTTCTAATTGAATTGGTTCCTTAGAGAAACTTGTTCAGCGTCATGCCTAGAAGCCATAGTTAAAATTTGGTACGCGAATTCAATTTTATCCTGTATGTGCTTATTATAAGCTCCTAATATTGAAATGTGAGCCATGTATCGATTGGTAGTCAATGCATCGTTCGTTGTTGTCGGGGCATGGTGTATATAGCCGTGTATGCTCTGCCACAGATTTTATAATATTAAGGTTAAACGTCAGTCACCCTATTTCATACAAATTTACCTGGCTATTAACTACACAAATAACCACTATATTTTCGATTTTATCTGTCCAACGTAAACTTTGCAACCTTTGATTTTCTCCAAATGTATATAATTATATTATTTATTTCTGTAATATCATTAAAAAATGCAGTAAAATATCATAAATTTTACGCATGTAGTGGTGTATAATTCAGCACCACCTTTCTGATATTACAGTAACTACAATCTCAATTGGTCTGTTAAGCTTTGTTTAGCCCAGGATTTCGTTTTTAGCGCCATCTTGCACTTTGCTTGAGCATTACCAAAGTAGCAAATTTATTATAAAGACTTTTTAGTCTGAGTAATTTATGCTGGCAAACTTGTTTTATATTCAGAAAAAAAAGACGCTGTCAGTCTCACGTCATGGACATCTGAAAGACGAAAATATTGTTCACCCAACAAGGTCTAGTTGTGAGTTTCAGCTCGATATTTGTGATATACAGGCTGATATTTTTACTTATACAGAATGTAAAAAGATCACTCCTGGAAATTTAAATTATGGGATCCACTCATGAAACTGAACAACTTTTCCGAATGAACCTTAAGAATGCTGAATACTTAAGACAATTTTTGAACACACCATACAAAATTGGTCGGTTAGCTTACCATATTATATGAAAACTTCATTTTTTTTGTTTTGTCTCCGTGTCTCCGGGTTGTCTGGAAGAAATCGCTTTCAGCGATAAGACCGCCCAGGTTGCACCACCACATCTTTTTATTTGTTTTTATAATGAGATTGTATTTTGTGTGCAATAAAGAGTATTTATCTTATCTTATCTTTTATGCGAATTTTGTATGGGTTGGTATGTTAAAGTTTCCGGAAGTTACAGCCTGTATAAGGTGCATTCAAAATTTTTTAGACTCATACCATGCCCCATTTCAAATTTTAACCGCCTCCGCTTGTCCGCTCGTTTCACATCAGGAGGTCGGGGGTCGATTCCCGGCGGGGTGTAACTTTCTGGATTCGGTTTGGTTGGTGGTAGGGTATTTTCTGAGCCCGCCTGGCATATGTCACCATCTTATCTAAGTCTTGCCGCCAAACATCAACGTTAACAGCATTGATGTGTTCCGGCATGAAGGTAAGATAACCAGTTCCCCACTGCGTTGGGGAATCTTGGTAAGCCCGCTTTCGTATTCGGCATCATCGTCACTTACCATCAGGTGAGATGATGCCAAGGGCTTACCAATTGAGGGTAAAAAAAAGATGATAGCTAACCAGGCAGGCTCCGAGAATGCTCTACCACCGACCAAACGGAGTCTTACATATTATAGTTAGACTCTGCCGGGAATCGAACCCGCAACCTCCTGATGTGAAGCGAGCGACTAGACAACGGAGGCGGTTTTCCGGGAGTATTATTATTGTCTCGTTTGACAAAAAGTAAGTAGTTACCAGCAACCACGTGATACAACCCGAACCTTAGATATGTAGATTTTCATACACAGAAAGTAAAATCCCGACATAAACATTCACATATCAAGTAAAAAGTCTTACACGTCAATATTTATAGACTCGACTGTAAAAAGTAATGAATTCCCGCCATGTAGCACCAAGTTTCAGGTTATAGAATAATTTATTTCTCACAAAAGGATAAACAGTTATTCACTTACACAATATTTTTTGTCACCAAAATATATTCCTAAACATAGTCGTCTATGTACAAAAACCTCGTTTTATTCAAACTCACTTGTCAAACATGGTTATGATAATTTTTTCCAAAGTATTTTGGCGCTTTCAATGTCTCCACAAGACAGGCATTCCAGGTTTTGAACGCTGTTTTCTTTTCTCTTCAATTAAAGGCTAAAAAATAGTATCACTCCCTATCAGAGCATAAAGTATGGGCAGCATTGTTGCTTTTTATGTTCTTGAAATTGTGTCAAAATCGCAGCATGTTAAGGTTTTATTTTAAATTACTTACCTATACGAAAATTTTATTTTTAGATACATTTTGTAAATACGAAACTCCTGATTTAATTCTAAATATTACAAGACCAAAAAAGGAACAATGTTGTCCTTATTCTATGCTCTAACAGGGTGTAACACCGTTCCACCCTCTAATGGAGGAGGAAAGAAAACCGCGTTCGAAACCTGGACTGTTTGTTCTCCAGCAACTCTCGGTTTCAAAACGCTGGCTTGTGGAGACATTGCAAGCGCCAAAAAAGCTTTCGAAAAAAGACAATGCCCGTTTGTGCCCCAGCGTCATATTCGTACTTATATTTTCATTATTTTTTCCTGAAATATTACAAAAATAAGATAATGTGAAAAAACGTAACACAAATAATTCAACATTTTACATTTTTCAAAATGTATGTAAAAGTTGGGAGAAAAAAGATAAAAAAAAGTAATTGTTAATATCTGACTAATTTACATGGGTCACCTTAGGAAGATGGAAACATTTTTGGACTTATATTCAATAATTTTTACTCCGATGTATTACAAAAATAAGGTTACGTGACGCGATATAAAATATTAAAATAATAATTATGGGTATTCTCTGTTGCCTCTAAAAGTTTGGAAAATAGATATAAATAAATAAAAAAATACTTTTATGTAACCGATACATAAAAGATTGATATGCATTGCATTTTCATTCACCTCATTCAATAGTGTTGTGAAATTAACGAAACAAAAGTATCAATTTAATGATATTACAATACCGATACTTTTTCCTTAACGAGTATTTAAAAATACCAACAGTGAAGGAAAAATTTTTAAAACAAAAGAATTATTTGTGCTATGTTAGGTACCTTGTATTTTTGTATTTTATCCTGTACAGAGAAAATAAATTAGTTATGAATTATTATGAATTATGGAATATTCATATCCGCCATTAAAAAAATTACCTTGTGTACCCAGAATTCAAATAAAATTAAATGTATTTCAGAACAGAAGTACTGTAAATGGCACATTTAAAACACATTTTTTATCATCAGTACAACAAAAAAACCGGCCAAGTGCGAGTCGGACTCGCGTACCGAGGGTTCCGTATAAATTCATAATCACACATGTCTTGAACTCTATATTTTTTTATATTTGAGTTGATTGAGTGAAAGGTAATTTTCGGTTTACGATTTATGACGTATTAAAAAAAAACTACTTACTAAAGCTCGTTCAAACCAATTTTCGGTGGAAGTTTGCATGGCAATGTACATCATATATTTTTTCTACTTTTATCATTCTCTTATTTTAGAAGTTAAAGGGGGGGGGGACACACATTTTACCACTTTGGAAGTGTCTCTCGTGCAAACTATTCGGTTTGGAAAAAAATGATATTAGAAACCTTAATATCATTTTTGAAGACCTATCCATACCATACACGTACATATTTGATGAAAAAAAAATTTTGAGTTTCAGTTCTAAGTATGGGCAACCCCCAAAATTTATTGTTATTTTTTTTTCTATTTTTGTGTGAAAATCTTAATGCGGTTCACAGAATACATCTACTTACCAAGTTTCAACAGTATAGTTCTTATAGTTTCGGAAAAAAGTGGCTGTGACATACGGGTGGACAGACAGACAGACAGACAGACATGACGAATCCATATGGGTTCCGCTTTTTGCCATTTGGCTACGGAACCCTAAAAAACTAGATGCTTTATCCTATACTATTAAACGAGTTAAGTGTCCCGACGATTTCGAAAACGGCTTGAAACCTTTTGATGAAAATCTAGGAGTAGGGGTTAAAAATCACCATAAATCCAGATCTATGAGGGAATTATCTTCGAAAAGATTCATTTAAGAGAGAATTCATTTAATGATCGAAATTACATATAAGGAGAACGCATATGATGCTTAAATTTAACCATCGCTTATAGGTACATTGGTAGACTAGCGGTTTTGGTGCGAGCCACTTACGTTTGGCTGCTTTTAGGCCCGTATTCGAATACCACCCATGAGACTTTATAGTTCTTTGTTTTTTATTTTTTTTATTTTGTGTGAACTTATGTAAATATTATGAAAATAAATAAAAAGACTTAAGAGTGATAAAAAAATATATTTTAACCTCTTTGTATTTTAGAGACAAATAGCGCCATCTTTGGCCATATAAGTTAATTACATACCTGGTGAGTGTGCCGCTCTGTCCCGTGTTTGAAAATAGGGAATTTTCCACGGTTTTCTCTAAAATCAACCAGATGGCGCTGATAACATTTGCAATAAGAAAATCTCTAAAAAGTCGCCAAAACTGATAGATATTACTGACTTATAAATGATGAACAACTTTCTAATATTACGTATCATTGAATATTTTTCTATTTTTTTTTATCAAAAAAAAAGGATGATTTGCATGTATTTTTTTCAATAGAATCAAATTATAAAAAAATATTATAGATATTTTCAGAACAAATATTGCTGTCCTTTCGTCCCTTAGAAGGCCACTACCGACTAAAACAACACCCTGCAAAATGTTTCATAGAAAATACCGTGACTCCAAATAGCGTAAGACTTGGCTTGCAAAGGCTTGCAAGGCCGTGCCTCCACAAATTTTCGACATCACTTCGTATCTCCTTGCATGATACGTATCTCCTTGCATTGCTAGGCAACGTTGTTATTCAATAAATGTTATGTGACTGAACAGATATTTTATGTTTTTAATATTGGCGACGAGGCCAATTCAATGGATTTAAAGAAATTAAAACGTACAAGAAGCTCAGTACAGTTTATTAACGCGCACAGAAAATGTGCTCGACACTCAAGACCCAAGTAAGTATATAGCCCCGCTTGGAGTCACTCGACAAAACAATAAAGGAATTTCACGAAATACAGAACAACATAGAACTAGAAACCGAAGATGAACATATTGAGGAAGAAACCTTCTACAGATTCGAGTTTGAGGAGTTGTGTATAGCACTGAAAACTACATTACGAAAACTAAGTATTGCTTCACCACTCAAGGGGAGACCTCAGTCCGCTTGAGGCAGACAGAAACTCCAACAGGGACTCCCTACCTACTGATGTTTGGAAAAGAGTTCAGAACCAAGCTACATGCCATGCTAGTCCCATACCTAGACCGGAGCCACGTAGTCAGAGGACAAAGAGGCATTTCTCTCCTGGAGACAAGGTGGCCAGGAGTTACTCCTCTCTTGCCCAGAAGTTTGAATTCGGCACTATAACCCGACGTCTGGGTGGAGTACATTATGAAGTCAGAACCGATGGGGGACTCCTGTGGATCCGTTACCTCGACCAGCTGCTGCTGTCTCCCCTGGTGTCCTGATTCGCGGGGGAGACTTGATACATATATCCTTGCAGGCCAATGCTATGAATGATTGCTATGCCACATTGTTATTCAATAAATGATTTTTTTCTTTTAAAAAATCTTTTCTTTTATCGCTCTTGGGTCTTGTTATTTACATATTTACTTATGTTCATACTAAATAAAAAAATTAAGACAAAAACAATAAAGTCTCGTAGGATACGAACCCGGACCTAAAAGCAATAACGTAAAAAGTTCGTACAAAATTTGCCGCTTGCACCTCTGGGTTATGGACTACTTATAGAGGTTAGTCAAAAATAAGCATCATATACGTAAAAAAAATATGTATGTGTGCGTAATTTGAGCCCTTATTCATACGAGATAAACGCAAAACTATAATTGTAAGGGGACAAATATATCGAAATCCTTATTTAATTAACATTATTATGGTTTATTAGCGTACATTGATCTTGTAACTGCTCGCTGTTTTACGTAATATGGTTTAGGGTTATTTACACTATTTTTAAATCGAAAAACCAAGTTATAGTCAGACGAACGCCATCTAACGGATTTTTTTAACCAGGGAGCACTAACGTTTAACCTTAACGTACAGATACTTCATGTCATACAACGAAATGTGACTGCCGTAACTCGGGCTATTTTTTTCACTCATCGAGAACTACCGCTACTAGCGACATCTAGGGCGCGGGCTATAAATGAAGACATTCTGGTTGCTTACCTGTACCTTCATTTGATTTTTTGCACATAACCTACTAGTATTATATTGTCTGGGATATTACAAAATAAAAATACATAATTTAAAATATGAAAAACAAAACATAATACCACCTATTACGTTTTTCAATCGTGTGGTATCAGCGCCATCTATCAATTCGCGCTATAAAATGTTACTCAACTCAGTACGTGTCATTACTCAACTCTGACAAGTTAAGACGAAAGTAGTTTTGATTTTGTCAACATGCATCGCCGCCGCCGTCTTCAGATAATTTGTAGAAATTGATAATAAAGTAAATTATCGGTCTTTGTCATACTTTTAGGTTATTTCAATAATCAAAACACTTATTTTTAGCAACTTAATGGGTTTTTTCTTCGTGTTGCATGAACTTCGATTACAAATCGATACTTGTCGTGTCATCTATTGACATTTTAATGAACTAAGGTTTTCGTTGTATGAAATGAGACCCCGTGGCTCTGCCATTCCGTTCTGTCTTGTCTAGTGTTTACAAATATAGCACATCATTAGACCATAGCATCTTCGCCATTAGTGCTCTCTTCATAACAGAAAGGTAACATACGGTATTTTATTTTTAACTAAGCCGCTTTACTTTAACATTTTCGAAATGTGTTATACTTAACTGTCTCCAAAGCTCACATTTCACTGTCAGTCCGTAGCGTGTCTAAAATAGGATGCAAGAATCAGTATGACTATTGTGTGTTACACATTGCCTAGACGTCATAAATATTGATCACGACCTTTGAGCACTTCCGCTTTCGACAACTGAAATGTTAAGTAACAGTCCGTACCATATGGCTGTAAAAATATTTTTAATAAAACCCCTACTGACCTAAAATCAGAACCGAAACATACCATTATTCAAAACCGCTCAAAAGCAATTCTAATAAATAAGCCTACTTACTATAATATCGATGAATTCATAAATGAAAATTAATAATCTATTTACACGACAGTATACACTTTACATTATACATTTTTATTCAGTATCCAATTTAATCCATGTTTTAATGCAATAATCAATAATTTATATCAAATCTTTATAATTTTTATATTTTCTATATTGTATGTTCTATATTTTATAATAGGGTTTTTCACCATTTTTTGAAAAGTATCTCAAATTGATCATTAGGTGAGAAAAAGTAAAAAATATTTTTTTTAAATTTTTTTGAAACCTATAAGTACCCCAAAAGTACATTTTAAATTACCATTTCCAATTAGCGCGCGAAAACGATAGCCGCCATGATGCTTAGGTCGTGACGTCATTTCAGGAGTAAACAAAACAGCTCTGTACTAAAATTTTGACACATATCGCGAACAAAATGTCATTGTTTACCACTATTGTGAAGTCACCTGACAACCAGCATGGCGGCTGTCGTTTCAGACATTTGAATAACAGATTAAAAACTTGATTTTAGTAAATCAAAAATAAAATGTTTTTTCTCATTTTATTGTATAGAAATCATATTAAATCGATTACGTATTACAAATACCACAGTAAATTAGCAGTTTTAGACGTTTTCTTGTATAGAGTAAAATACCCTATTGTTTTGTGCATGCAATGAAGATGTTAACTAAATTTATTAATGTACCCACATTCCTTTTTGCAATACCTTAGAAAGAGGTTTCACAGCTGAACCTCAACAACTGTTACCATTATAAATGTACCTGTGATTGCAATGAAGAATATGAATATGATCTCTGATATATCCTGTAATTCTATACTTGTATGGACACTCGCCCGCTTTTCCAATGGGTAGTTTACACGTATTAAATAGCGAAATAATCAAGTTAATTTTAACTTAAAAGTAAGTTAATTTTAAGTGGTCAAGCGTTTACACGTAATAAGTAGTAAGTAGATAAGTAGTAACTTAATTTTAACTTGTGTGTAGCGTTTTCACGTTAAAAGTCTACACTTGCTTGCCATTTAGTAGCAGGCCACGCCCACCGGGGAGAGCGCGCGGTGCGGGGGGCGCGGCAACTTATTCGAAAAATAGATTCGATTCTATTCTACTTGTGCACTTGTCTACTAAATCGTTAACTTACCACTTATGACTTAATAGCTGATAAGTGACTGTTTACACACAGAAATTTACTTAAAATTTAGTTAAAATTAAGTTAATTACTTCGCTACTAAATACGTGTAAACTACCTATAATCCGAAACTTGTTTGTCGTAAACCATATTCAAAGGGATGGATGTCGTGCCCTTCGTGTCATGGATGGCTGCGTCCCTCGTTATCCCGTTAAAATATAGAACCTCGGTTTTTAATTTCTGGACTAATTAACGTTCTCTTCAATCTATTTATATGTACTAATATTGAGTAGATTCATTGTCCTATGTTGTTTAAAAGTAGATTAAAATATACAATGCTGTGCTACAAACTACTGTGCTACATTTAGTTATGAACTATAGATTCATTTGTGTAGTTCTTATATTATTAACCCTGTAGTGCCATTATTAGGCGTTGTGTAGATCTGCATGTTACGCACGTTTTCCTGACGTTTAAGGTAAGATTACTTCCTCCTGTATGTATAGTTCAGTTATCCCAGTCATCATTACTACTAGGGCAGTCTGTATTTGTGTGAAGTTTCCTCCTTGAGAGCATTTTGAGTAATACAATAAAGTGCTGTAGCACAGCATTGTGCATTCCGATTTGAGCTCTCTTTCCCGAGCCTTTCTAGCGTCATTTAATGTTTTTAAACCAGTATGTGATAGGACTAAGAGGTTTTCCTTATTTTTGAATTTATGTTTTGCAGTTGTTAAGAGCCAAATTTCCTCAAAAAAATATCCAAAATCTTATTTTTATATTTTTTTGAGGAAAGGGCCGCTTTTTGTATCGCAATATTGAAGCCAGCATTTGTATGTTTCTATTTAAATTACATACAAAAACTTAACGCACGTAAATAATACAGACTAAGGCTTAAATATAGCTTTACAAATAAACTTTAATGGCGAGATAATAAATTAATCAAATCGGAATGTACTGTGCAGACAGCATACGGGCGAAACTCCGCACAAGTGTACGTTCTGCCCGCGCGCGTTCTCGCGCAAGGAGCACCTCAACAACCACTTGCGACAACACACGGGCGACGCGCCGCACACGTGCTCCTACTGCAACAAGAGCTTCACGCGCAAGGAGCACCTCGTCAACCACGTGCGGTACGTACACACACTGCACACACGACACCGCCTCGACACAATGCGACACCGCTTCGAAACAATGCGACACCGCTTCGACACAGTGTGACAGTCACGTGCATCCCGCATGAGGAGCACTTCGTCACGTCAACCACGTGAGGTATGTAATGGAATGACACACTGTACACAGCCGACACTATTTCAACACAGCACAGCACAACATTTGCGGTGCGTTAAACTCAGCAATGCTGAGTCAGCTCTCACTAAAGCACAACAACAGCTTTGTGCCCGTCAACACTGCCTACACGCAAAACTATTTCAACACGACAAACCGTATCTGGTCAGCCTTGTATTCCCGTAACATCCGGAAAACCAAAATTACAACCTAAGTAATCCGAGGTAGCCTGATTGCCTGTGATGTGACTGAATGAGGTGACCGCATCTACCTCAGGAACCGACGTACTAGCATGCGATGCTATCACGATAGACATAAATCTACACCAGCAAGAACTTATGATCCTTTATTTTGCAGACAACACACAGGAGAAACGCCATTCAAATGCACGTACTGTTCCAAGGCGTTCTCACGCAAGGAGCATCTGACAAATCACGTGCACATGCATACTGGAGAAACTCCCCACAAGTGCCCCTTCTGCACCAAGACTTTCTCACGCAAGGAGCATCTAACCAACCATGTCAGGTTAGTGTAGTGTTGAAAAAATCTACTTGCTTACAAAATCTACTTTGCTATTGTCCATCATAATCATCAGCCAAAAGACGCTCACTCCTAGACAAAGGCCTCCCCCAAGAATTGCCACGCCGACCGGTCTTGCGCAGCCCGCATCTTACAGCGATCGAGAGCAGGAATGGATCCACAAAGTAGGAGGCCTGCCTGTACTACCTAGTCTAATCTCGTATAGACTGACGTCCGGGTTGTGTTTGCTATAGTATTGGGTCAATCTGGTTCTCGGAATCTAGCTGCCAGATTACTGGCAGGTAAGCATTATTTGGGCGTGTATAATTGTCCGTAGAACTTCTCGACCTCTTCCGACAGCTAATTTTTTCTTGTCCATGTTATCGAAATCAAAGATTCCAATATTGTATAATTGTAACTCGCACAGGATACACACGGGCGAGTCGCCGCACCGCTGCGAGTTCTGCCAGAAGACGTTCACGCGCAAGGAACACCTGACGAACCACATGAAGCAGCACACGGGCGACACGCCGCACGCCTGCAAGATTTGCTCCAAGCCATTCACCAGAAAAGAGCATCTCGTCACGCACATGAGGTCAGTAACGCGACCTTGCCCTCTGTTTCGTATACAGATATTTTATATATCAGGAAATCGTCTTTGGAGTCAGATGGATTGATGCTTTAGTGAGCTTGCAAAAATAGATGCGCTAAGAACGTATGGAGTGCACGAGCATCTTTGAAATAAATTATCTATGACACTGTTCATGTTCATGGGAATTTTAGAGTCTCTGCAATCTACATGTTTTTTATACAGGTGTTAAAAAAGTGCGTTTGAAATTTTAAGGGGTTACTCAGAATCAAGTATAGAATACAGAAAAATTTTAAAAAAATCCGATTCACAATTTTTTTCAATTTTAATACAAATTCTTGATTCGCTATTCAGTATTAGTATGAGAACCTTAAAAAAAATTTGGAGAGCGAATTTTTTCAATATTTTCCTGGGTTCTATACTTGAATGGAAAAAATCAAATAAATATCCTTAAAATTTCAAACGCACTTTTTTAACATCCTGTATAGGTATATTTACTTATCTACACACCTAAAAGTAAGACTATTTCTATAAATGTGATTTTTATGGATGTGACACATAGGTTCTCTTATTTGATTCCAGGGCGCACAGTTGTGCCGAACGACCATACAGTTGTGGTGAATGCGGCAAATCCTTCCCGTTGAAAGGCAATCTCTTATTCCACGAGCGCTCACACAATAAGGGCAACGGTGCGCGGCCATTCCGCTGTGATATTTGCTCCAAGGATTTCATGTGTAAAGGTACGAACTTGTTTGTTTTACCCTTAGAAAAAAAAACAAATAACTATCCGGGACAAATCACACACAGTCACCTGGCCCTAAACTAGAGACTGATATACATACACATCAGTGGCGAAGGGTCCATACAACACGATTCCTATCGGCATCCCTTTTGAAATCCGGAAATAACATACCACACCCCGGACACTTAATATAAATTTCGCGCCATTGTTTACTACAAAGACATTCATGTTTGTACACATGTAAATGTGTGCGTGATGTACTAGGGTTGAATCGAGATTCAATTAGCCCTCATTGTTCTTTATTATTAGCTAGACTTTCACAAATAAAGTAAAGGCTGTATACACCAGACAAGGCTGTATAGCCTTAGAAGGCTTAGCTCTTTCCTTAAAAAATAAAATTGTCTTTTGTTATAATACTGTGCTTTGGAACTGTTTTGGAACTGTGCCAACCTCGACAAATGGTCACAGATCGGTCACACAGGGGGGGGGGGGGGTGAGGTAGCCTTCAGAGAGCGGCAGGGAATGTCCATACTGTATAATTTCCTTATACTGTGTAACATACTGGAGTTATTATTATTATCTCATGTATAATGCACATACAAATCAATACCAGTAAAAAGTATTATAAAAACTAGTTTGGATATAATAATATCATTCATTACAAATATTACAAACCGTGCGTAACAATCAAAACGCCTACGGAACAAAATAAAGCAAAGGCTTATCTTGCGTGGCTTACCTTTCTATCTCTTTCTTCTCACCGAATTGTAGCAAGCAAAATAGCGCGCCGTCTCTTTCTTACATTAGAAAGCTAGGAAGCCGGATTCCATCGGCTTATTACAGAGAAAGAAAACGTTTAGATTGCTGGTGCGGAAGAAATGAAAGGTGTATCATTGCTTATATTGTAATTTAATGTATTTTTTTAAATATGATAGATAACAAATAGTATAAAAGTAGTAGGAAAATTTTTGTTATGATTTTTGTAGTTTTTGGTTTTGGCGTTTTTATTATATTTGTTTGTTCGTTTAGTCAGTTCATTGCCCCGCGGGATCCGTGTTTGATTATTAGCTTTTGTTTTGTAGGTAATAGGTATCATGCCGTGGTGTTAACTTGTTTATCATGTTATAGTGTGGTGGTTATGAGATGGTGTTATGTAGAATTGAAATACCAATTAGTGTCAAAAACAAAAATCCCGTAGTGAAAAATTTTTTTACACTTACACTTGAATTTCAATAAAATGTACTAGGTATTTTCCATGCTTATTGTTTTTGGAATATAAATACGTTTTGAATTAAATTACAAAATAGATATTTTATGCAATGATTTTTCTGGGTGTGCATTTTTGTTCTGGCTTCCCTTATCGAAAAATCCACCCTTCGCCACTGATACATATATACAATACGTTATAATACATGAATACCCAGACACAGAGCAAATAAATCTGCTCATCGCAGAAATGTTTGCCCTGGGTGGGGATCGAACCCACGACTTTCGGATCAGTAGTCAGGAGCACTAACCACTGAGCTACCGAGTCAATCAAATAAAAAGCTCAAATGGTGTCTGGAGCTCTTAGTTGTAGCAAATGTTTGTCGTATTGGCAGGTCACCTGGTGTCACATCGGCGCACGCACGCCGAGGCGGGGGCGGTTGGTGCGGAGGTGGAGCCAGAAGAATGCTCCGACCCCACCAAGTGCGACACAGAACCTATCGATCGCAAGCCCGACATCAGGTAATATTAGAAACTAGAAATTGTTTACCAGGCTTTCCGATTCAGAATTTATAAAGGCCACAGTAGAATCAGTTGCTAAGATTGAACTAGTATGATGATAACCAATCCAGGTCAGAAAATGGTTCGGAGTTCGTACACACATTTTTATAGGACGGAAGTCTAAAAAAATTGTAAAGATAAGCAATATAGTAAGTAGGTATGCAACGACAATCACATTTAACCCAACGCTCTCTATTACGTGGTCACAATTATTCTTTAATTTCAGGCTGTCTACTGAGAATCTCGTAGTGGAAGCAAATGTTACACAACAACAACAGCAGCAGCAACAACAACAACAACAACAGCAGCAACAACAACAACAACAACAACAGCAGCAACAACAACAACAGCAGCAACAACAACAACCAACGCAACAGCCTACTGTAATGCAAATAACGGTTCGTATGCGTTCTTGGTGAATGAAGACTGTAACAGAGTGATGGCCAAGAGAGCAGGTTGACAATCGGTACACAGCTATCAGGGATGGACAAGAGATATAAATATTGAACAAGCTAAGCAAGGGACTATAAGGATATCGTAAAAAAGAGACCTATACTCAGACAGCTGAGAGTAACTGTTGTTAGATAATAATGATGATAATCTTCTTTTCTTTAACAATAGTTAAATTTTGTTAGTAGATTCATCGTATATAGTTAAATAAAATTAAATAGTTAAATACTTACGTTAAAACAAAGTAGCACTACGTAAGCGCCTGGCCGCTCGGTTCATTTGACCCTCCTATCTCGGATGTACATAAGTAGTGAATAAAGTTTTTATATTTGCCGAGTTTAGGTATATGCCTAAATATTATTACTTTTCATCATTACAGCAAGTCCGGGGCGCTACAAGCGGCGTGGCCACGAGCACCGCGGGCGCGGGCTCCGGCGCGGCGGTGGCCACTTTCACGCACACCGCGCAGCACCACGGCGGTGCCTTGCAGCACCACCCCGTCACCGTCAACTACTAGCACCCCTCCACCGCCGTCAGTCAGCTGGCACACTCCAGCTGTTGCGTGTATAGAGCTGTAGCTCTGCGAGCTTAATGTGGACCTTGCGTGACTCGCTCCAAGGTCACACGTTGATGTGTCCACTGTGACACGCCCCGCGTGAGGTCCTTCACAGTGCTCGTGATGTATCTAATATAATAGTGATATGATAATTCGTGTCCCGCGCCTAAGATTATCGCGGGATTCCCAATCACTGCCACACGTCTATGTTTGTATCGATTGTGGTAATGTGACTGACAATAATGCGCGCACCACCCGCTGCATGCTTTCCGTGCAAGACACACTATGCGCGGTACCATATGTAATAAAATTCGGTAATAATGTGATAGATAATGATGCGGGCCTCTAAGTCCGTGCGTTGTGTATGATCCTGTCGTAGATCGATTATTTAATTGAAGTGGATGGGTCATTGCAATCAACTTGTTGCACAAGGAACATTAATTTACCTGTGCTAGAGCAACTTGTAAATAAATGTGAATTACATGTTTTTGGTTTTGTACTAGTTTTAAAAACATATTTAAATCCAATATACGCTTATATCATGTTACTTATGATTGTGACTAAACTTTTGTCAGTTTATTTTGCTGCTTACAGAAATCATGTGTACTGAGTATTATTTTGTGTTATAGCGGTTACCAGGTATCACTTATTTTAATTTTTAGAAACTACAAAATCTTAGTCGAAGTTTCTATTTGAGGTTTTATTGGAATCTGAAACATGGCCATTTTATTCATTAGTTTTATGCTACATTCCCTGTAAACGACTCTACTTATTCTTTCATTTATTGTTTTTTTAGTTTAGTTGTGTGGTTGAAGTTCCTTGTGATATGTTTTTATTTGGATATTGTTGATAACCAAATATATCTGCCATGTCTGGTCTTTTTGGGAAACTACATATAGTTATATTATTGAAACAGGGACCATGTAAGATCGCAATGTAAACAAAATTAAGATCTCTTGATGTTTCTCAAGATATGGTAAAAAAGGATGAGATTGAATGTCAGTATGGGCGTTATATTAATCCTTAATATATATTTAGATAATGGTCCGGCTTTTTAGTAGCTTATTTTTGCCATGTATGTACAGTACAAGTGTGATAAATTCAGAAACTTATTGTTAATAAATTGTATAAACTAAAAACCACAGATGATGTTTGTGGGTGCCGATTAGATAAAAAGGGACTACACTGGTAGAAGTGATGTTATAGTCACTTCAGTGGTAATTGTTAACAAAGCTTGTAAAACCTAACTGTGTAGCTTGTATTTACTTGTAAATAGTAGAAAGTGTATAGTCCCTTTAGGTAAATAAGGTTCAGGAAATGCATCAGTTTAATGGCAGTTCAATTTGAAGACAGTATCATGAAAATGTGATACGATTTAAAATCGTACGTATTTTTTTTATCATTGAGATAAATTGTATCGAAACCACTTGAAATGGTAAAATTATCCTCAATGGTGCAACGCTATATTTATATTTTATAGGAAATCAAATCTTTTAGACACACTATCTTAGTACTAAAATCTAACTTATGTTCAATAATTTGATATAAAATGAGATTAAAAAGATAAATAAAATCAAAAGTATTTCAGTTAGTCTTTTCCCTTTTCATAAGACACGGACATCAGAAAAGCGAAACATTCACTCTTCTGTGGATCAAATTAGTATAAAAGTTATACACTTGAAGGGGTGAAAGGAAGTGCTCCTTATCTCTGATACATCTTAGAGTAAAATCACTGACAAGGCTAACAAAACAATCTCACGCCACGCCAAAAAATGCTTGGGGATCTATAAAACCAGTATTAGTGCTGCGTTTAAGCAAGCAAGCCTTCCCTGGCTCGAGCAAGCATTTTTCTTAGGACTGCTAGGAAAAGCCTACCCTATCTTTAAATTTTAGAGCATATACGGGATTCGTAGTGTGTGGGCTTCAATATAATACAGGGCGTTAAAAGTACGTTTAACATTTTAACACGTTGAGCGCCATGTGTATCCAATTGTATACACAAAGTACCAACTTCTGAGGCCACGTGTACATCGAAACATTCACCGTGTATTTAAAAAGATACACGTGGCCTCAGAAGTTGGTACTTTGTGTATACAATTGGATACACATGGCGCTCAACGTGTTTAGGGCGTTGCTAGGAATCAAGTATAGAATACAGGGAAAAATATTGAAAAAATCCGATCTGTAACAATTTTTTTTAGTTTACCATTCAAATTCTTTAAAAACTAAAAAAATAAAATTGTTGATCGGATTTTTTTAAATATTTTTCTTGATTCTTTGTAACCCCCTAAAATTTATAAAATAAATTCACTACAAGAGAACATTTTAAACAGACTGTTGTTTTTTTTAATAAAGGAAAAGTCAATGAAAACCAACCACTGTGGTTAATACAACCCTTGGGTTACATTATTGAAGTTTTAGTAGGGATCCCTAATGTTTTCTAGTAATAAATATAGCCTATGTTACTCAGGGATAATGTAGCATTCTAATGGTGAAAGAATTTTTGAAATTGGTCCAGTAGTTTTTGAGTTTATTCGTTATAAACATACAAAAATACAAATCTTTCCTCTTTATAATATTAGTGTAGATGAAGACCACGCGGGAATAACAAGGAATGTCAGAAGTATTTACGAGAAAATCGACTTCCTCGTAAACACTAAGAATATAATAGAATAGAAAATATTTCGTCTCATCGCATTATGTCCTTTTCTCGAAATGTCCTTTCTCAAAATGTCCTTTTCTCGAAATGTCCTTTTCTCAAAATGTCCTTTTCTCGAAATGTCCGTTTCTCGAAATGTCCTTTTCTCGATATGTCCTTTTCTCAATGTCTGACTAAGTACATAACAAACTTCCTAATAAGAATGCATCAACCAAGGAGAACTTAGAAGTAAAACAAAAACGTAATAAAAATCTCGTAAACATTTCTGTGATGAGCAGATTTGTTTGCTGTGGCTGGGTGTATTATATCTATAATATACGTATTTAAATGTATATCAGTCTCTGGTTCCCACAGTACAGGGAATCCTAGTTTGGGGCCAGATGACCGTGTGTGATTTGTCCCGGATATTATTATTAATTAATTTCAGATATTTCATAAGGACTCTAATTTATGCACACAAAAATGTTTATAATCAAAATAGGTATATTTTTCTTAATTGGATAATAATAATACTATGTACAATTATTTACAAAACATCTATGAAGCAACTGCAATTTTTTCTCTAATTCTGTGTGATTTTTCCCTGACTTTCTCTTTGGTGTCTTCAGGCAGTTCATCAGCAGGCACATCTGGAAGCTGATCTTTGACATCTAACATAGCTTCCAGTTCTGCTTCCACAGCTTCATCATCTTCCTCCGTCAGTTGCCCAGAGATCATCTCATCTATTTCTCGTTGTTTTTCTATACCTTCTCGAGTTTCATCCATTATTTTTTCAATCTCATCTATGTTGAGTATATCATGTACCTTTTTGAGTGCTGCATTACCAGTTTTCAATCCATCAAGAACCTAGAAAATAAAATTAATTATAATTAATCAAAAGATGTCTTCTAAAAGTTTATGAAAAGGACCCATATTTCATTTATTCGGTTTTTCATTCAAAGATGTTGTTTAGTTTTTCATGAGGTTTTTCTCTGATTTTTAAGATTTTCAAACTGTTTTTCTTTCTTTTATAAATCTAACTTGTTCCTTAGAGCCTAGTAAAGTGCCACAATAGGTGGGCTATTTGGCAAGCATAAAATTATTACAGTAATCCATATTACAATCTCCAATCATTATTGTTGGATCACATACAATAAAAACTTTAAATAATATGACTTCAGCGTTAGAAACTAGTTATGGAATGTAGTTGGTCGACAGGTCAACTGGGGAATTTTTTGCTGTGAGATGTTACCTCTCCCTATATTTACTATATATTACCTTATAGTTTGGACATATAGTTATTTATCCGCAGAAGGTTATCTGCCAATAATGACAAAGTCTGCCTCGTCGCGTGCAGAGGGCTCTATCAAAGAAAACTTTTACTATGGATGAAACTTTACTGTCTTGTGTTTTTTGTACATTGTAAAATAAATAAATAAGGAGCTGACTATTCCCCTACCAAAATATATCATTGCCTGCTATAATGTGGTATGCCAAGTGGCCAACCCATACCATTACGTTTATCATACTTTGTCCTACGTATTAGCAGGCCTGTCTTACTTCGACGAAGCTATATACGCGCGCAAGTACATCGCCGCATACACTAAGGTTACTCACTAAGGGCCAACAAGGACAGGAAACATTGGGTGTTCAGCGTAAAAGCAACTATCATGCGTTGTGAATTGGTATATTATTCCCTGTACTTACGCGTGATGCGCATTTATGGTTCATTCCAATCAAAAAAAGCAAAAGGTAAACAAACATAGTACGCAGATGACATTGACATGTGTCAGTTCCATAGTAAGTTTGTTTACGTTTTGCTTTTTTTTGATTGGAATGAAGTATATATACATACATAATGAAAAGGGCAAGCAATATTGGACTTTACTGCTGTGTACTGAGAGTATCTTATTAATTAAACATCTCTGCAGAGTGAAACTTCTATACGTAGTATTATTCTTTATTCTATGGTATTAACATGAGAAAAGCATGTATGGTTCATTCCAATCAAAAAAAAGCAAAACGTAAACAAACTTACTATGGAACTGACACATGTCAATGTCATCTGCATACTATCTTTGTTTACCTTTTGCCTTTTTTTGATTGGAATGAAGTATATAAGGGACATCTTTCTTTTAAAGTTATTATGTATATGTATATACAGGGTTACAGGAAAAGTCGTACTGAATATTAAAACACGTTATTATTCAGGTGATTTCTGATGGATTTGATTCTATGATATGGTGTCCGAAACTTAACCGTAATGGAGATATTGAACTTTAAAGATTTTTTAAAAAATCCTCAATTTTTTGGCTTTTTTGTCGATTTTTTTGGGATTAGTGCTTCTGGGGTACGTTTTTTTGATGTAACTAGTTAGAAGGCATGTCAATTAATAAAAATAATTAACCAAAACTGAACCTACTACTAACAGCTTAAAAATACTGCTTGACAACGGTTAGAATTAAATAATATTCATTAAGTGTTTTTAAATTTGAAGCTCTCTGTTTTAAAAAAAAATTCATGGTACTTATTCTGCAAATAGTTTCAAAAACTTCTACGTCTTTTTAGCTATTCAAAAAGGTATAACACTTACTATTAAATAGGCAAAATATTGACCAAATAACAGTTAAGTTAGCAGAGGGTACATTTTTTGACAACTCTTTAGTCAAATTCAGCTCCAAACGAAGTGCAGTTTTCTTCTCAAAACTTTGTTTAAGGCCTTAATTCTTGTTAATCTATTCTTTAATTTACAGATTCTCATCGATTAATAAGACTAAAGGCTTTAGGGTGCATTTCCACTGATGCGGAGCGGGGCTGAGCAGGGCGGAGAAGATCAGAGAATAGTAGCAAGTGTTTCCACTGAAGTTCAATATCTCCATAACGGTTAAGTTTCGGACACCATATCATAGAATCAAATCCATCAGAAATCACCTAAATAATAACGTGTTTTAATATTCAGTACGACTTTTCCTGTAACACTGTATACATAATTATTATTATGTTCCCAACCCAGTTCCATTTCTGCTTCTTAATGATGAAAAGAGATAAAAAAGATAACAGTTCACAAAAGGTAACAGTTTGGTATCCTCGGGAGGGGAAAAGGAAAAAAGGGAGACAAAGAATAATTGTGAAGACCAAAAACAATAACTGGATACAGGCATAATCAGTTGTACCAACTGCCTGCCTGCTAACCTATAATGATAATAATAATAAGATGGGAAGATGATATTAGAAAAGCAGCTGGAGGCACATGGACCAGGAAGGCAATGGATAGACGTCTTTTGCAAAATCTGGGGAAGGCCTATGCCGGAAGGCAAATTGACAAGGTTGCCAATGTGTTAAATTAAAATACTTACATTTAATAAATTAGGTATATAGTATATTTTTAAATATGTGAATGTTAACATGAGTGTCAGTAATAAAATTATTATAAACATAATTATTAAAAAATATATTACTTTGATGGAAGAAGGAAATGCTTACCTGCACTTCTATCTGGGTAAACTCGAGATCATGTGTAAGTTGTTCTAATTTTTCTAGTTGATTATCTGTATTCTGTAGCAGCTGCTCTTGATATCTTTTCTTCCTTAGCAATAGCTTAGCTCTCTCCTTTTTACCTTCACCCAGGAGCTTCTTAGCTAGCTGTCTGTCTCTCTCCAAGTTTAGTTCTATCTTCTTTTGATACTGTTTCAGCTTATCTCTTTGTTGTTTTAGTTGGAGAACGGCTTTGTCCTGTTCAGTTACTCGACTGACGGGCTTTTTATGCTTGCCAAATAGCCCACCCATTATGGCACTTTACTGGCTCTAAGGATCAAGTTAGATTTATAAAAGAAAGAAAAATAGTTTGAAAATCTGAGAAAAAACCATAGAAAAACCTCATGAAAAACTGAACAACAATATCTTTGAATGAAAAACCGAATGAATGAATGTTGAATGAGGAATGAATAGTGTTTTTTTTTTTAATGTTTATACGGCTCTGGATATAGAGTCCTTTTGAGCCACTCATCAAATGAGTAGAAGGAACAACAGTGTTGCTACCACTGCTGCCAAGTAAAATATTTTAAGAAAAAAATAGGTAGGAACACATCGCACTATGCTCCAGCGGACGACGACGCGGCCAAATATTTTGTTTTTGTATTATTTTAAATTGCAGTACCGCGTCGCGCCGCGCCGCACCGCGCTGCACAGTGTGAGATTTGACTATTTTTGATATGTGTTTTTTTGAAAACTAATATTTACACAAAACTCCTGTTAAAACTCCCATTGCTGTATCTGTCATAGTTTTAGAGAAATTCAGAAAATCGAGAAAATTCCATAGGAACCATAGAAACACATTATCTCCTTTCTTTTTATTGGTTTAATCAATCAATAAACTTTTCATGCTGTGATAGTGAGTATACCATACAAACCTTCAAATCCATAAAAACTTAAAATATTTCGCTGTTCTAGGCAAAAAGTTACTTTTTCTATGATTTCATTTTTTTTTTTCTACATGGTCGCATTTTTTTTCAGAACGTACTATCATAAAACAGACACACGACAAAGATCTATGGATTTGATTCTATGATATGGTGTCCGAAACTTTACCGTTATGGAGATATTTAACTTTAAAGATTTTCTTAAAAAATCCTCAATTTTTTGGCTTTCTTGTCGATTTTTTTAGGAATAGTGCTTCTGGGGTACGTTTTTTTGATGTAACTAGTTAGAAAGTATGGCAATTAATAAAAATGATTAACCAAAACTGAATCTACTACTAACAGCTTAAAAATACTGCTTGACAACGGTTAGAATTAAATAATTTTCAATAAGAGTTTTTAAATTTGAAGCTCTCTGTTTAAAAAAAAATGTATAGAACTTATTCTGCAAATCATTTTAAAAACTTCTACGTCTTTTTAGCTATTTAAAAAGGTATAACACTTACTATAAATAGGCAAAATATTGACCAAATAACAGTTAAGTTAGCAGAGGGTACATTTTTTTGACAACTCTTTAGTCCTTTTCAGCTCCAAACGAAGAGCAGTTTTCTTCTCAAATCTTTGTTTAAGGCCATAATTCTTGTTAATCGATTCTTTAATTTACAGATTCTCATCGATTAATAAGACTAAGGGCCTTAGGGTGCATTTCCACTGATGCGGAGCTGGGCTGAGCAGGGCGGGGAAGATCAGAGAATAGTAGCAAGTGTTTCCACTGAAGCGGGGTGGAGCAGAGTAATGCAGAGTGGAGCAAAGTAGGGCGGAGCAGAGCGGGGCGGGGCTGAGCAGGACGGAGCGAAGCGAAGCGAAGCTGAGTGGTCTGGACCGGCATGTGACCATTTTCTAGGTCTGCTCTGCTCCGCTTCACTCCATTCCGCCCTAATTCGCTCCACTCTGCTCTACTCTGATCCACCCTACTTCGGTCCACTCTGCTTTACTCTGCTCCGCCAGCTTCAGTGGAAACACTTGCTACTATTTTCTGATCTTCCCCGCCCTGCTCAGCCCAGCTCCGCATCAGTGGAAATGCACCCTAAGACCTTTAGTCTTATTAATCGATGAGAATCTGTAAATTAAAGAATCGATTAACAAGAATTAAGGCCTTAAACAAAGTTTTGAGAAGAAAACTGCTCTTCGTTTGGAGCTGAAAAGGACTAACGAGTTGTCAAAAAGTGTACTCTCTGCTAACTTAACTGTTATTTGGTCAATATTTTGCCTATTTAATAGTGAGTGTTATACCTTTTTAAATAGCTAAAGAGACGTAGAAGTTTATAAAACTATTTGCAGAATAAGTTCCATACATGTTTTTTTTAAAACAGAGAGCTTCAAATTTAAAAACTCTTATTGAAAATTATTTAATTCTAACCGTTGTCAAGCAGTATTTTTAAGCTGTTAGTAGTAGGTTCAGTTTTGATTAATCATTTTTATTAATTGACATGCTTTCTAACTAGTTACATCAAAAAAACGTACCCCAGAAGCACTAATCCCAAAAATATCGTCAAAAAAGCCTAAAAATTGAGGATTTTTTAAAAAATCTTTAAATTTCAATATCTCCATAACGGTCAAGTTTCGGACACCATATCATAGAATCAAATCCATCAGAAATGACCTGAATAATAAATAACGTTCTTTAATATTCAGTACGACTTTTCATGTAACCCTGTATACTACTTTTTTCACATTTCTAGAAACAACCATTTAGCTGGCACAGGCGGGGGGGGGATACATGACTTAAGCAAAAAATCCACTTTAAAGCTTAATATTTCAAAAACGGATCCTTGAATCGAAAAATGGTTGTCGCAAACCTATCCAACGACACCCCGCATCATGGGATAGTCGAAAAAAAAAAGACCCACTTCACGTGTAGCGGAGGTACCCTGAAAAAAATTTTTTTCCAGATTTTATTTTACCACTTTGTCGGCGTGATCAATATACATATCCGTGCCAAATTACAGCTCTCTAATACTAAAAGCCTCTGAGCTAAGCCGCGGACAGACAGATAGACAGACAGACGGACATGGCAAAACAACATATCAGGGTTCCTTGTCGACTACGGAACCCTAAAAAATGGCGAAGTAACATTTGAAATTGCAAGTCTTACACGTTTTTGCTTGTTATTTTTTATAAATCTTGACCTCCGAAATTTTTTTTTTGCAAACATTGCAAATATCTCGGATACGGTAAAAGATATCGAAAATCTGACAGAAATTTTGAAAAGCTTAAGGAAAAGCATGTAATACATGAGGCGCATATTGACTATGAAAAAAATGGCGAATCTCATTTTTTTTTCGATTTCCCATACAAATTCTTGATTCACTTTACGGATTTAGTACGGGAAACTAAAACTTAAATTGAAAAAATAAATAGCATTGTGATACATGTATACAAAACGGCTAACCCATCTGTAAAAAGACTAATTCTGCAATTTGGGTACGTATACAGGGTTATTTTTAGACCCCCCACCAAAACTTTGCAGTTTGCAGGAGATAACAAAAATTTTTTTGCGAATTGACCATTGGTTATTTGGGGAAAGTTGCTCAGTTTTATGAGTAGAAGCCACTCTGAAGTTTTGGTGGGGGATCCAAAATAACCCTGTATGCATATAAAAAAAATCTTTTGCTCGCTCCAAGACAAGGGTTAGTTTTCGTTAAATCTTGACCTCCGATTATTTTTTTTAGCAAAAATTGCAAATATCTCGGAAACGGTAAAAGATATCGTAAACCTAACAGAAATGTTGAAAAGCTTAACTCAAAGCATGTAATACATGAGGCGCATATTGACTATGAAAAAATTGTCGAATCTTAATTTTTTTTCAGTTTCCCATTCAATTTCTTGATTTACTTTACGGATTAGTACGGGAACTAGGAACGGGACGTTTAGTCTACCCCCATTCAGAGAATTGCTCATGTAATTAATACACAGCTCCCGGTATATCTTAAAGATCATGACCAATGATTACAGATTTCGTCATGGCCGGTCAGCTGGTGATCATCTAGTATGCCTAACATACCCCTAGGCCGAAGCCATTAAAAGTCGAGGGGAGGCATTGGTAGTCAGCCTAGATACGTCTGGCACAAGGCCTTTTAGACTAAACTTAGTCCGTTTCAACCCCACGAAGACGCAAGTCTGCACGTTCACGCCAAAAAAGACGCTTTTACTTTGTTGGCGCCTCAGTTCCAAGGTACAACGCTAGCCGTTACTACGAGCATCGGGATCTTAGTTGTCGAAATTTCTAGCAATGTCTAACTTCGGGGTCATCTCGAGGGCAAGATTATAGTCCAGTCATCGAGGAGGTTGAGGTATGCATTAACTCCTCTGTCCGTAAAACTTTGCAGTATGATTAAGTAGGTTCCATAGATGAGGTGTGACAAGGTATCCCGGAGATTTAAGTTTTGGAAGTAGGTATTTTATACCTAAACATGAATATTGCTAATAACTCGTACCGAACAATTTCTCAATCCATTATTCCAACGCGATATGTTAGTGTTAGGTTGTTATTATATGTATGTAAAACTGTCCAAAACTTTTTCGAACTTTTTAACTTCGATATTTAACAAAATATGTTATTTTGCTATAATTACCAAGGTATAATTTCTCGATTAAATTTTATTTTTTACTATGGTTTTATACCATATTAGACTTTTCTATGTGTAAGTATCCAAAACATTTTCCTATAGGAACATAATGTTATAGTTTTCGTATAAATGCTCACGGCTCATAATTTCTCAGTCCAATTTTATTCCTTTAGAAGTCACAATTTACAGAAGTAAACAGCTTTTTAAAACTATCCAATGAAATTTCGGCAAATAGTAGTTTTAGAATTTCTTTAGATAATACGTTTATTACACATTCACGGCTTACGGGGCGGCGGCGGACGTAGACGCAATGCGCGTGGCGCGTACCGCATCCGCTCAAGGTCAAACAATGAAGCGATACATACATACATCTACATTCATTTGAAAAAAAAACGATATACTCTGCTTGGGGAGTCTAAGGAAGGGTGCCGATATTCTTTTTATTGTAAAGGAAACAGAGTTTAGATTTTTCCTTGACTAATACTATTGAATTTTTTGCGTATTATGTACCGTAAAGTAAAAAATCAAATTTTACTATTGTTACCCCGTCTGAGTGTACGGATATTAGGCTATGTATGGTTCATTCCAATCAAAAAAAAGCAAAAGGTAAACAAACATAGTATGCAGATGACATTGACATGTGTCAGTTCCATAGTAAGTTTGTTTACGTTTTGCTTTTTTTTGATTGGAATGAAGTATAGGTATGCTCGTGACCAAAGACTGTCATTTTCAGTAACTTTTTTATCAAATGTCGAAAACGGCATTTTGTTCTGAAAATGTTTGAAAGGAGAATGGGCGATTTTGGCCCATATGTTGTAACACTTGTAACGCATTGTGACCTATATCGTAAGATAGGTCACACAAAGTACAAACTTTTTTTGTATGATAGCTCACTTGGATCTCGTGCAGAAGAAAAGTTATTAGGCATAACCTAACGAAAAAGTTTGTACTTGATATATGTAGAATAGAAAAGAAATATGTTTATTCAGCAAATACAAACATATATGGAAGCAACAAATACAGTTGATTAAAATAACATAACATAGTAAAAAAAAAGAGAAAAGAGCAATAATATTACATCAATTAATTGTAAGTATTATTGTAACTTATGAAAATATAGCATAAAATATACCCACTTATCGTGGTAAAATCATGATTATGCTCATCGTTACAGCCAAAACACGCTGTTAACTGTGCAGTGGTCATGGTCATCAGATCATGTAGGTTAACTGATTACACGTACGGTCGTTACCTAGATGGGTTTGACTGTAAGTGGCATTTATCTCGACTGTTTCCGTGCTTTGAAAGGCAGTTGTTAACTTGTTATACAACATCGCAGGTCCATGAGGATGGCCTAACCATCCCCATACAGAAAAAGTATCTGCGCTAACACTGGGGACGACATTGATTATTATCAAAAAACGTTACTGATTTGCTTACTGAGGCATGTAGTTCCCTTATTATATTTTTTGACTTTGAAATTAAAACTATTAGGTATTAGGCATTATGAAGCTTCTTAATAATAATAATTTTTCAAGGTTATTGATAGGCTTCCCTTTAGGGTTTTCAAAACTGGTCTTGCGTTGCCCGTCTCTAATGGCTTCCCACGACCGTCACCAATTCTATGAGCTATGTGCTCCGCCCATTGCCACTTTCGTTGAGCGATTCTGTGAGCTATGTGCGTTACTTTATATTCTCACTACGCACCTCCTCAGTTCTGATTTGATCACGTAAGGAAACTCCAAGCATACTTCATAGCGCTTTGGGTGACCTTGAGTCTTCTTATGAGGCTCATACGAAGCGAACATGTCTTATTGTTAGTTCCATAATATGGTTATTACTAGCAACACAAACTGATTAAAGACTTTAGTCTTGAGACACTTGAGAGGTATCTTTCTTGAAGTTAGACGTACCTAGCTGGACTTTTTGTGCAAGGTATATATATAGGGTGACTTTAATTAGTTCTTGATATAAAAGATTGTGCATGTGCTAATGATAACAAACAACTTTCCCTAAGGAACCCATAGTTAAATTGTAAAAAAAATGTGGACTCTCCATACAAATTGACCAACTTACCGGCCAAATTAGTATGAAGAGTCAAATTTTTTTGCGATTTGACTATGGGTTCCTAAGGGAAATTTGTTTGTTATCATGAGCACATGCACACCCTTTGGTATCAAGAACTAATTTAAAGTCACCCTATATTAGTCAATAACTTCGAGTATAGTCTCCAAACTTCAGAGCCATGGGTTTTCAGGACATGAACTTTTGACATCATTTTTGTCTTATGTTCATTTTAAGACCGAGTTGTTGAGATGGTCTATTGAGTCTATTGATATCTGTACCTAGGACTTCCAAAGTCTCAGGCAAAATCATAGTAATTATCGTCAACGATCAAATGTGGGTGATGTACTCACTGTTAATGTTGGTGCCGAGCTCTTTCAATCACAGGCAGGACTTCTTCCATAACAACAGTGAACAGGCTGTTAGATATAACGTCTCCCTGTTTCACCCTTTTCTGCAGCGGGACAGATTTCAAATTTTTGTTTTGATAACGGACTAACATTGCGGCGTTCCCGTTCAAGCGCTTTAGCCAGGACTCGATCCAATCAAAAGTTTTCTCATAGTCCACAAACGCTGAATATAATGGCTGATTATATTCTACGATTTCCTGTTTTATCTTCCGCACCGCAGCATATGTATGTGTTCTATGGTATGGATAACTTTTCGAAATCAGGCGTATTCAGAAAGCTAGAAGTCGTCAAACCTGCGTGCGTGACGATTCGTAATGACTCTCGAAAACAGCTTGTATTTAAAGATCTGAAGTGAAATACGTCTATAGTTCGTCTTTGCTCGATCTTTGACGTAAAACAGCATCTTAGGTCAGTCAGTTATCTGCGACTGATTGATTGGCTTTCTGTGGGTGCATGAGTATGCGCCAGTTACACATTGAAGCACAGAAGTAACATTTCACAAGAAGTGTATACGATGGCTCAATGTATGTGTCTGTGAGCATGTGCTTGGTTCTGGTTTGCTTGTGTGTACGTGTGTACAACTCATATCATCCCCACTGCAAGGGCACGGATCTCTTTTCATATCTCGGGAAGATTAAGACATACTCCAAATGGAGGTAGGCAAGTCCAGATTGGTGGAGTTGTAGGACTAGTAGCCGACCCCAGTATCATAAGTTACTGCAGCTGCTTTTAAGCCATATGCTTAACGACTGAAGCCAGTACCAACACTTTTCTGCTTTTCTTTCTGCTATTTCTTTAACAGTTTTATTCTTCAATTTGGCTTCAACTTGTCTTCATTGACTGAAATTGACTGAAAATGGCCGACGAGCGAGCGTATCATTTTCAACACTTCGCGACCTTCTATAAACAATTTGCACCATTCATACAACATGGACTGACTAATATCCTAATGTCCATATTGTTTATGAAGCCCTGCAAAAAATTCATATATTCTTTCTTTCCTTAAATCAAAGCTCCTGTTATGTGTAACGTTCTTCAGTTCAAGTTCAATAATAGGAAGAAAAACTCACAGTCGCACTTTTGAGTAGCAAAGAACATAACAAATTTTCCTTTGTAGTAACTGAAGAACATTATACAAGACAGGACCCATAAGTAATATCTGGTGCGTAGCCGTTGTTAGACTGAGTGCAGTGGGCCGAGACGCTTTCGTCGCAGCTTTGCGTTTACATAATGGTTATAGCTACTTATGTTCTACTTATAGGTAGCTATGTGGAGTCCGTCGCCAATAGGCGCTTTTATTGTCATGTGGCTTTCTGGCCGCATGTGGGTCGTGCCCGCATGCGTGCCGCCCGCAACCTATTGTTTCATTACATGTTTTTAGGGTCTTTTTATTGTCATCCGTGGAACACGCACGCGGGTCGCTTTGGAAACACCGCACGCATGCGGGCAGAAATCCGCATGACAATAAAAGCGCCCTTAGCTGTGATAGTTTTCCTTTTAACTTCGTTATGCCGTGAATTTTTTAACATTTCTAGAAACAACTGCCGTGTTTTTTTTTTCATTTCTAGTAACAACCGTTTAGCTGGAAGAAAGATGGGGGACATGACTTTAACAAAAAAATTGCATATTAAAGCTTAATATTTCGAAAACAGATCCCTAAATTGAAAAATGCTTTTCGCAAACCTACTATATTTTAAAAAACCTACCCAACGACTCCCTAACTAATTAATGTTTTGTACAATAAAGAGATTACAAACAAACAAACTCCCCACACCATAAGATAGTCGAGAAAGAAAATTTCATCCCCACTTCACGTGTAGGGGAGGTACCCTGAAAGATTTTATTTTACGACTTTGTCCACGTGATTAATATACATATTCGTGCCAAATTACTGCTCTCTAGTACTAATAGTCTCTGAGCTAAGCCGTGGACAAACAGATAGACAGACAGAAAGACGAACATGGCGAAACTATATCCTTGTCGACTAGGGAACCCTAGAAATTGAGTGTCCTAGAAGTGTTTTGTGTTTTGTTTTGTTTTTTGACACCAATAGTTTTATAATTAAGTTTAAATTGACCAATGATACAATGTATCTACCATTTGTACAGAAAAAAAGACTAGCTAATTCGTTAGCTTACAGTATTTTACATCGTACCGACTGTATTTAGTCGGTAATTACCTGCGTAACGACGGAGGAGCCCGTCGCCGGTGTCGGCACCGCAGGTACGGCGCAGCCTTTAATTACACTAGACAGTGCACCCTGCGGTGCTGGCACTTGTAGCGGGTCTCGAACTCCAGATTTAAACTAGGTTCAGAGTTCAGAGACAACGAGGAAGCCCAACTCTTTGAAATTAGTACACCAAAATATACAAGGCTTTCTCGGCAATGAATTCGAAATAGAATTATTTTTGTAAAAATTTAATATAGATATTTTATGTATTACAGAGCACTGGCTCAAGGAACATGAAATGCTTTTTAATTTTGAAAATTATTATATGGCCAGTGCATTCAATCGAAAGACTGCGATTCGCGGTGGCTCCGCTATATTACTTAAAAATACCCTAAAGACTAAGGTACGGAAAGACGTCGTAAGTCTTTCGATTGAAAGAACTGTGGAGCTATCTTGTGTGGAGCTGGAGAACCACATCATTATCTGTGTATACAGGGTGTCCAAAAAGTGAAGGATAATCCTTCACCTGCGGATTGGTCGAATCATTTTCTACTACATATCAAAAAATTTTTCTAGTAAAAGTCCCACCATTTTTGTGATATCGGTATTTTTAGGTTTTTTTTTCAAAAAAATTGACCTTCTTCAGTTTAATGCATGCCATTCCTACAAATTATGAGATTTTTAAGTCTTGTTTTTTTTTAAATATTTGTGAATACATAATTCATCAAACACAATGGTAAATTATTTCTTAAAGTGCTGGCAAATCCTGTAAAAAAATAAGTATTGCAAATTTTTTACAAAAACTTTTTCGAATAGTTAACTTCGATAGCCTGTGGTGTAAAAAAAAATACTAAGCTGATCGTTTCAACAACTTTAAAAAATTGCTTAGTTATTGACAATTCTAAAATGGTATAATTGTTTGACATTACATAGAAAACAATTTTTTTTATGATTATTCTAATGCACCAAGGTCGAATTTTTGGAGTTTTGCTATACTAAAATTCTATCGACATAAAGTAACTAAGCAAGACTTTGGTTGGTTTGTTCATTTGAATAACGAACTGCCCCGCTACGCCAGGATACAATGGATAAAAACAAAAGACAGTATGGATAAAAAAATATCTTTTTTTTTATAATAAATGTTCAAAATTCCCGCCATTAGCCCTTATGCATGCTCTACATCTTTTTACAAAGGACCTATTTAGGCGGCGGGCGTATCCTTCTTTGAAATTTGTTCTATAGTTCTGTCTATTTCTTCTTGAAGGATTATCCTTCACTTTTTGGACACCCTGTATAGGCCCCCATGTGACGATAACTTTGCTCGTTTCGAATCAGTAATGGAGGATGCTTTAAATTTAGTAAGTAAAAGTAAAAAATCTGTCATCGTATGCGGCGACTATAACGTTGATTTATTAGAAAAGAAGTCCCTAACAACAAGAATTATTTGTCTTTTTAAGTCGTTTGATTTGGATTATTTTTTCTTAGAACAAACTAGAAAAACAGAGACTTCTGTCACATGTATCGATAATATTTTCTGTAATTGTAGCCATGTAGAGAAAAAAGTAATTAACTGCTTGAGGTCTGATCATAGCGGACTAATGGCTAGCTTTCCTTTCAGGTCAATTACAAAACAAATTAAAATACAGTCGTGGCCTGTCACTGTTAAAAGAATAGAAAAGTATAAAAAAGCGTTAAATGACAAGCTGCTCATACCAAATTTTGATAATGAACCAGAAGCCAACAATATGTACAATGATTTGTTTACAGTAATTAAGCGAGAATTTCAGGAAATTTTTAAAATTAATCTATAAATATTGATAATAAATTTAAGTTTTGTGAATGGGCTACTGTAGGAATTTATAAAAGCCGTCAAACCTTATTTGATCTTTATGAGAAAAAAAGTTATATATTTGATGACAATTTCAGAAATTATGTAAAACGTTATTCAAAAATATTCAGAAAGGTATGCTGCACAGCGCACAGCCAAATCTAATTTCTTAGCCAGAAAGATAAAACTATCTGATAATAAAATTAAGACGGTTTGGAATATAATAAATAAAGAAACCGGTAAAGTCAAGAAACACGATAAAGATTTTGTTTTACAAACAGATAAAGGCAAAATAACATCTAACGCAAAAATAGCTACGGAATTCGAAACGTTTTTCACAAACATTCCACTTAAGCTAACTGAGGCCCTGGACTCATCACCCACATATTATGCTAAAAAAATATTAGAAGAAAATGTAATTTTTTGTGATGAAATATTCTATTTTAGAGAAATTGGACCTGAAACTGTTGTTAAAACTTTTAAGTCGCCTAAAGTGAAACAAACTGAGGACTTGTGGGGTTTATCAGTTAAATTAATTAGTAATGTAATTGACGAATTAGCACCACATTTAGCAAACCTTTTCAATATTAGTATAGAAAGTGGTGACTTTCCAGATCTCATGAAGTGTAGTTTTTACTATAGTATTTTTAAGTAATATAGCGGAGCCACCGCAAATCGCAGTCTTTCGATTGAATGCACTGGCCATTTTATAATTTTTTATACCTCTTTATAAATCAGGTTCCAAAACTGATGCGGGAAATTACAGACCTGTTTTTGTATTACCCGTCCTTAGTAAAGTCTTTGAAAAAATTATGCTCAACCAAATGCTACAACACTTCACTTTAAACAAACTTCTGCATAACCAACAATTTGGCTTCACGAAACTTTATACGAAACATCTATGATGCTTTTGAGAAATCACAAGATGCAATAGGAGTGTTTTGTGACTTATCTAAAGCATATGATTGTGTGGAACATCAAACTTTACTTCTTAAACTAAAGCATTACGGTGTGGAAGATAGGGCTCTCAGTCTTCTCAATTCTTACCTTAACAATAGGTTACAAACAGTCCGGCTCTACAGTAAAAATAGGCATTCATCAGGGATCTATTTTAGGCCCCTTTCTCTTCCTTGTTTATATAAATGACTTACCATTTATGGTGCAATGTCTCTCAAATATTGTGTTGTTTGCAGATGACACATCTCTTATTTTTAAGGTAGACAGGAAAAAACGCAAAATTGACGAAGTAAACAACACACTTTCAGAGATACATAAATGGTTTACTGTTAATAACTTGCTATTAAATGCCACAAAGACAAAAGTAATAAAATTCAGATTACCAAATGTCAAGCAAACTCACGATAATGTAATATTAGATAGTAATATTTTAGAGTTCGTAAATAGCACTGTTTTTCTTGATATTACTTTAGATGCTTCCTTACAATGGGGACCACATATAGAAACCTTAGCAGGAAAGCTTAGTTCAGCTGCCTAAGCTACGCCGTCAAGAAAATAAGGCAACTAACAGATGTAGATACTGCAAGACTAGTGTATTTTAGCTATTTTCATAGTATAATGTCTTACGGCATCTTAATTTGGGGACATGCGGCTGACATAGAAACTATTTTCATACTGCAAAAAAGAGCCATTCGCGCTATCTATCAGATGCGATCTCGAGAGTCATTGAGGAACAAGTTTGAAGAAATAAATATTTTAACTGTTGCCAGTCAATTCATATATAAAAACATCACGTATGTTCGTAAGAATTTAGATTTATTTCCAAAAAACAGTGAAAGGCATTATTTTAATCTTAGAAATAGAAATAATATCGAAGTTGCTTATTCGAGACTGAGTAAGGTAAATAAGTCGTTCATGGGGCAGTGTATAAAATTCTACAATAAAATACCTGAAAATGTAATTAGTTTATCCGAAAATAAGTTTAAGACTTATGTAAAGAAACGCCTGTGTTCAAGAGGATATTATAAAACCCAAGACTATGTTAATGACAATGATGTATGGACATGTATAGATCTTCCAGCTCATAGCTTTAGTAATGACATCAATTGTAATAGATATTAAGTATTTATTTCAAAAAATGTGTTGGGGCGAGTTTCTTTTGGGCTCGACGTTTCTTCTCGCTCCGCTAACACTTCCCGAAACGTTGAGTGTACAAGTTCCGCGTGGTAGGAACTTTGTACTAGGTAGAAAAAAAAGACGATTTAAAAGTATGCGTACAGCATCTACTTAAATAAAAAAATATGTTGACTTTGACTTTGACTTTGACGTTTTTAGTGCAGAGGTGCATAAAAATTAAAAAATCGAATTAAATAATTAATTAATAATTAATTTAATAGGAACTGTGGCAACAGCTCTTCAGCGGGAAGTGAGGTACCTTCGCCAGGCAAGGTGGTATGCCTGGGGACCGGCCGTGGTCCAACCGTTGATGGTTGGAAGTCGTATATATCCGTAGTGCGAAGAAACTTTCAATATCGCGTTCTAGGATTAGTTCCGTTTTGAGTTGACGGTCCAGTGTTGCCGGTGCATACGGCGGGGCGACGACGCGCGTCGCGATGTGGCGGCTGCGGTAAGTAGAGAACGCCAGGCCGAAGTGCTCAACTCAAGTCCAAAGCTGAGTCAGGACGAGGAGGTTCAGGCGTGCGGTGCAGGGGAAGCAGGCGTCGTGGAGCGCGTGCTCTATACAGCGTGGGCTGCCGACAGCTTGCTGCCTGAAAAGTGAAGCTCGCTGGTTCCATGGTGTACGATGCGGTGTCAACGGGTTTGCGAACCTGATGAGCTTCAGAGTGAAGTATCAGGGCCAGGAAGCTCAATTGACGGCTTTCGTTGGTCCTGGTAAACTTCGATGTACTAGACTGCTGTGCTGCTGCGGCTTGCATTACCAACTGGAGGGTTGTTGAGGAGTGTGATGTCTAAGGTTGCGCCAGGATGTTCAGCGTCTGGGGTCACCACTGTAGGAACTGTGTGTTACCACTCTTCGGAGGAAAAGGGAGGTACCTCCACCAGGCGAGGTGGTATTGGTATGCCTGGGGACCGGCCGTGTTCCAACTAATGATGGTTGGAAGTTGTATAGTTAATCTGAAGAAACTTTGAATAGCGCGATCTAGGTTTAGTTCGTGGCGGTGCGATAGATGTCGCCACAAATCTAAGGCGGAAAACACACTGCTCCGCTCACCGCGACGAATTGCGGTGGAGCAGATTTAAACTTTGTACTGTAAAATGTTGATTTGTATACAAAAACCGCAGGGTATCACACACTTCCCGCGCTTCTCCGTCCGGAGGCGCGATTCGCACGACACGGATCCGCGCTCCCGGACGGAGACGCGGTGCGATTCACAGGTATACCACTGCACCGCAGTACCGTCCGGATTTTTGTCTACGACGGAATTCGGACGAAAACCGTACCGCAGCTTCGGACAGAAACCGGAGCGGAACGCTGCCGCATGCGAATTTCGTCGCTTCGCGCTCCCGTTCGATTTGCGCCTCAGTGTGATATCCGCGTAATAGTCGTCCCAGGGAGGGGGAGGATGATGGAAGGACCCCATAAAGGGGGTTGTTTTAGGGTGGAAATGGGCCATTCGGGATGTACTGTATATGTACGAATATTAATCGACACATTAAAATCGGGGAGGTTGGGGATGCAGATTCTTTGAAATCTTGATATTGATATTTAAAGACTCATCCGGGGATGCGAATCTTAATACTACACAAAAAGAGAAAAGGACTACACAAAAAAATCGCCCCCACCCACAACAGATTACAAACGTATCTCAGTCAATACATCTGTGCAGCCTGATGTTTTTTTGCTATGACGATATCCGCCGTAGATATGGGGTTTTCATGCAAATCGAATTTGATTTCCAAAATTCCTATACTAATTTGGAGGCTCATTTGATCAAATAGTATGAGGAGTTCAAAAACTTTTTTGCGGGAAATTTGTTCAGATTCATGAGTAGTCGTAGAAAGTTGTTGTTACAACATACAACTTTTCACCTCTACCAGCTAGAAAACTTTACACGATAGTGATAGAAGCTGGTGTTCGAAATTCGAACACTTTAACTAACATTCGCAGCAACAAGCTGCTTTGAGATTAATAAACAGTTTTTCACGTGTCCAGCGCGAAAAGAGTGCCTTTGGTCCCTGAAAACTCGCAGCAAAAGTTGTTTTTGCTTTAGGCGTGAGAAAAAATGATTAGAATTTCGAATACCACCTTTGGCGCGACGCTGAAAAAAATATGAGCGATGGTTGGTTCAGAAACTCATTTTGGCGTAGGGAGCGTTTTAACTCATAAGCACACAATGTTATATGTTATTTAAAGAAATTCAAGTTAATAAATTGTGCTACTGTATTTTTAAAGACGTAATATTTAAAATAAATATGTAGTTACGAACGCAACCTCTAAATTAAAACATTATAATAAAAAACTATATTGCCTCCAGAGAGAATTTAATCAACTACGATTTTACTTTACTCGCTGGTCGAAAGTTGTATGTTTAACATAAGAGCAGGTCATTTTTAGGGTTCCGTAGCCAAATGGCAAAAAACGGAACCCTTATGGATTCGTCATGTCTGTCTGTCTGTCTGTCTGTCCGTCCGTATGTCACAGCCACTTTTTTCCGAAACTATAAGAACTATACTATTGAAACTTGGTAAGTAGATGTATTCTATAAACCGTATTAAGATTTTCACACAAAAATAGAAAAAAAAACAAAATTTTGGGGGTTCCCCATACATAGAACTGAAACTCAAAAATGTTTTTTTCATCAAACCCCTACGTGTGGGGTATCTATGGATAAGTCTTCAAAAATGATATTGAGGTTTCTAATATCATTTTTTTCTAAACTGAATAGTTTGCGCGAGAGACACTTCCAAAGTTGTAAAATGTGTGTCCCCCCCTGTAACTTCTAAAATAAGAGATTGATAAATCTAAAAATAATATATGATGTACATTACCATGCAAACTTCCACCGAAAATTGATTTGAACGAGATCTAGTAAGTAGTTTTTTTTAATACGTCATAAATCGTAAACCGCAATTTACCTCCAACGAACTGCAAGAACTTTTATATTATGTTACTTGCTGCTACGGAACCCTTCATGGGCGAGTCCGACTCGCACTTGGCCGCTTTTTTATGTCTCGTGCCTTTAAATCACTCACAATGCTTAGTAGTCTATACAGGGTGTTAAAAAAGTGCGTTTGAAATTTTAAGGGGTTACTCAGAATCAAGTACAGAACCCAGGAGAAATATTGAAAAAATCCGCTCTTCAATTATTTTTTTCAGATTCTCATACTAAATCTAAATAGTGAATCGAGAATTTGTATGAAAAACTGCAAAAAAAAATGAAGAGCGAATTTTTCAATATTTTTCCTGGATTCTATACTTGATTCTGAGTAACCCCTTAAAATTTCAAACGCACTTTTTTTAACATCCTGTATAAGAATCACTTGCTACGCTCGTGATTCAATTCTAGACTACCTCGCTAGCTCGTGATTTAAAGCTAGCACTCGAAGCAAAAAATAACTTTGCTCATTAGTTGAACAAATAACTATTCTCGTATATTTTAATAAATCCCTATAGTTTTTGGATTGAAAATGGTTATTATTATTTTAATGGGACGTCACAATAATTTTGAAAGTAATGCCACTTCTGTTGGTGGGTGCGGATAGGGTCCATATAATTTTTTGCATAGTTCTTTGTATGGGTTTGTATGGGCATAAATAAATGAAAACCGGCTAAGTGCGAGTCGGACTCGCGCATGATGGGTTCCGTACCATCGTACAATATAAGGAATTCCACCAAAAATACGTTTCTGGTGTCACCCTACCAGCCCCTTTAATTTTTAAGTTTTTTAAATTTTTTTATGGCATAGTTGACAAACGAGCAGATGGATCACCTGATGGTAAGCGATTACCGTCGCCCATAGACACCCGCAACCTCAGAGGAGTCACAAGTGCGTTGCCAGCCTTTGTTGTCATAGTGGCAACAGAAATACACACTGTGAAAATTACAGCTATCTACCTTTTACGGTTCATGAGATACAGCCCGCTGAGAGAAAGACGGATAGACGGACAGACAGCGGAGGCTTATTAATAGGGTCCCGTTGATCTTTGGGTATGGAACCCTAAATAATAATACTAATCCTTGTTTTTTTATTAAATTATTAAAGTATTGAAAGTTAAAAACCTGGACCATTTTATTTGATTAAAAGTAACTTTGCTGCCTTTTGGTGTAATAATGTACTTTTCTACTTACTTGAAAATATTACTGGTTTATAAAATTGTATGAATAAAAAAAACTTTTTTATAGAGCTTTTGTTATTAATTATAAAATTATTATTAATCATTTATATTAATAATTACAATTAATAATTTACAAAATTATATTCCTGAAATAAAATATTACAATAATTAGTTATGCTGTTCTAGATCCGCATCCGCATGAAAATCCGCATTGAATATTGCGGATGATATATAAGGTGCTTCCAAAATATATGCCACGGCTGAAATGGGAGTAAGAGTCATGAATATAGATTACAATAGTAAAAACAAATCGTACCCCGGAGTCTTTAAATTGATTTGGGAGAGTAAACAAATTTTGTTTACCTTGATTTAATTTTGCATAACACGGTCCGTCAAGTACGTACGCTCCGCCATGAAATCATGAATGAACTCGATGTCATTTCGCTAAATGAAAGCAACGCACGCTCGTGTCGCTTTCGACAGGTTATTTTAGTGATCAGCTGATTGTCTTTAAATGGAATGTAAAGCAGAATAAACAAACTTACCAATTATTAAAACGGCTTATTCACGTAACAAGGTGATAAACTTACTATCACACTTTGACAGGCTTTGGACTGTCAAATTACGTACTGTAAAGTATCACTGGTGGCTGACTCACGCCAAACCTGCTCATACGGGTTTACGGCATAGGCAGGGATGTTATTGCACTCGCGGTAGCAGATTATCATCACGTTATTTACAAGATTAACACAACACTGCTGGTGGCTGACTCTTACACCAAACCTTTGCTCATGCAGGTTTACGGCATGCGCAGGGATGTTATTCGGCAGTTCGGCAATCGCGGTAGCAGAGTATCATCACCTTATTTACAATCTTTTACACAACATAACACTGGTGGCTGACTCTTACACCATACCTTTGTTTACGGCATGCGCAGGGATGTTATTGCACTCGCGGTAGCAAAGTACCATTTCACCACCTCTTGATTTGTATGTACCTACGTCTGGGTGACATGGTTATCTCACTCGCGGGCGGGGGTGGTCATGGGTGGTGCAAAACATTCGCGTCGCGACTGCACGTCACTGCTGCGCATAGCGAACTGACCTCCTCTGAACTGTACGAAGGGCGCGAGCGCCGCTTGCCCCCGCCGGGTCGCGCCCCGCCCCCGCGCCAGTGATGCGAAAGGGGTGCGGACGACAGAAATCAAAGCCTTGTGCGGCATGACACAAGGACCGACTTTGTTTGATGTCTAGCCGCAACGTCGGAGCGTTTACGCAGTTTCATTCGCTAGTTTTCATTCAACACACTACGGGATGGCTTAATAAAGTAAAGCAAATTATTTTTATGATTGTAATTTTTTTGTATGGAAAAAAAATAACAATTTCCGGACATGAATTTCTCATTTTCGTGATCAGTATACTTGATACTTTCTCCCATTTCAGCCGTGGCATATATTTTAGAAGCACCCTATAGATACGGATGTCAAAATTTATGCGAAAGCTCCATATTTACGGATGCGGATGCGGATATTAGCAACATCTCTGATTAAAATGATTTATTTTTGTTTTTTATATTATTTTATTGTATTTTTTAGCTTTCGTACTATGGCGCTGAACGCCGCCATACGTATAATATTTTTTTACATTATTTATAGGTACCTAACAAGTTATTTGATGTTGATGTTTTTGTAATCTATATTTAACAGTCTTTTAGTGAGTTTTTTTTTACTATCTGTGGAATACCTACTTACGCGTAATTTTGTGCAGATCAAACGAATCCGAACATATTTTTTAGAACTATTACTATTATACAAAATAAAGTGCGAAAAGGCCGGAAATGGGTAGTGGCCGGCAAACGCATCGCGTGACCTTACGTAGGTACGTGTGTGACGCTTCATACATATAAGTTTAATGTATCGAATTTTTATTGGATAACCTGATATACTGTTTATATTTATTATTATGTACCATATAAATAAATAAAAATGGACTGAGAAATTTTACATAATTAGTTATAGCATAAAAACTATTATGCTATGATCTTAAAGGAAAATCTTTTGGATACTAATACAAAAAGATGTCCAGCAAGATATAAAACTATACTGAAAAATAAAACTTAATCGAGAAATTATTCATCGGAAGTAAAATAGAAAAAATCATGTTTTGCTTAACTTAAGCGTCACGAAATTCGAAAAAGTATTGGATACTGCTATATACGCGTGCCATTAAGTTACTACTAACGAATAGTACAGAAATATTCGATCGAGCAATTATCCACCGAATTTTAAATGCAATTTTCATGTTTAGGTATAAAACACATACTTCCAGCCACAAAATCTTTTGGCTTCTTTGTCATCTTCCATCTATACACTATCCTTCACAATCGTGCAAAGTTTCATTGATAGAGAAATTAATGTTGGGGTCTCCATACAAAGAAACTCCTCGATGACTGGGCTATTACCCCTGCAGCTTAAAAACCTGGAGTGCTTAATAAAGCAAAGCGGTTCTTCAGACCCAGGCAGTACTTGCTGCTATTAAGTGAGGCCGCATATGGAGAACTGCTCATACATAAGCGGACCAGACACTATCAGTAATAATGACAGTATTTTCAAGTAATGACAATATACTGACATTATACTGACAGTGTAGTGGTTGGAATGATGGTCTGACGTATACTAAATGATGGAATGTCAGTATTATGATGTAAAAGACTGTCATTATTACTGATAGTGTCTGGTCCGCTTTTAAGGATGGGCGCTTTTAAGAACGAGCTTTTAAGGATGGGGTACCTCTCCATACCCATTGTTGTAAATAATATTTATGAACTTGATATTTTTCTAAATATCGTAGGAACGATTTCCGTGGAACTTCTCCAGATTTCATACTTCAACATTAGATCTTGAAAACCACCAACTACCACGTAATCAGCGATAAAGTCGTGTCTCGAGTTATAATGAAGTTTTCAAGATCTGATGTTGACACCTGATATACTAATGTTACTATAATATACTAAAGTTACTATACTAATGTTTTGAAGTGTTTGACGCTGTTTTTTTTTATTTTTTTTATGGCAGAGGTGGCAAACGAGCAGACGGATCACCTGATGGTAAGCGATTACCACCGCCCATAGACACCCGCAACACCAGAGGAGCCACAAGTGCGTTGCCGGCCTTTGATTTGGGAGTACGCTCTTTTCTTGAAGGTTTGAATGTCGTATCGGTCCGGAAATACCACGGGCGACAATTTATTCCACAGTTTGGTTGTGGTGTGTGCCTATTCATACAGAAGGAAAAAAAGGAAGTAAACATGTGTCTGTCGTGTAATCTGAGTATCAGGTGGGTGATACACTGACTTACAAAAGGGCTTGCCACTCTGATAGATCACCCAAGTAGAGATCAATATTTTCAGGACCCTCTAAGTTTCGTAAATGTGCGTGGTATGGAACCTGATCACTCAGTCTTTGCCGAATCTGAGTAGATGATTCAATGGCTCTCAAAGTGTTTTGAAACTGTGCCTATTCATCCAATCTGAGATGATCTGAGATCGACAGGAGTCTTTATGCTCCTAAGATATGCTGGGTGTAAAACCCCTTCACCGAGTCTTTGGTGAGCCTGAGCAGGCGATTCAGAGGCTTTCAAAGTAGTTTGACGCTATGCCTGTTCATCCACGTGTAGATCACTATCAACAGGAACCTCTAAACTTCAAACATGTGCCTGTTGAAATTTAGCAGCTTTTAAAGTGACTCGACCCTACGCCTTTTCGATTTTGAGATTTTTCAGGCGTGAAAATTGTCTACTGAGTCCTTGTTGGGACTAAATAGGGTTTCATAGATTATTAAAGCGGCTTGATGGTACCTACCTGTTTACCCAAGTGGAAATCAATTTCGAAAGGAGCTTCTGAGTTTCTATGCCTGGCGTGAAACTTATGCACACAGGCTGTACTGAGTATGAGTAAGTAGTTCAGCGGCTCTCAAAGAGGCTTCATACTATACCTGTTTATCCAACTGGAGATCAGTATCTACAGGAGCCTCTAAGTTTCTGAGACTTGGCAGGTATGAAACCTCTTGATTGACTCTTTGCTAAATCTAAATAGGTTATTTAGTTGCTGTCAAGGCAAGCTCCTGCATTTTCAATTCGGTATTATGCAAAGTCTCTACGCCTGGTCGTCCGTTGATGGAATGGAGAAGGGGGTATAATATAGTGAAGTTCCTGAGCACACTCTCCGAAATGAATCCTATAAAACACCGATAAGCAGGCGACTTTTCGGCGATGCTCGAGGCTTTGGAGCTTGTTAGAAACAAGTTCCTCATCGCCAATGAGTGTCCTGGCGCGTCGGTCAATAGAATCCAAGGCATTAAGTTGGTAACGAGCCGATCCGTCCCATAAATGAGAACAGTACTCCACACATGATCGGACTTGAGCTTGGTATAAAGACAGAAGCTGTGCCGGTGTGAAGTATAGTCTCACTTTCGACATGATTCCGAGCTTTTTGGCTGCAGTTTTTGTCTTGGACTCGATATATCTCCCGAAATTGAGGTTAGATGTTAAATCCACGCCTAGGAGCTCAAGGTGGTCAGAGATCTGGATGGATTCATTTCGGAAAGTAGGAGTAAGGTTGAAACTACTCCTTTTTGCACCAAACTTTTTGTTGGTTCCCCTTACTTGATCCACCGGTGGATTGAAATACACTCTTTTAGTTTCGTGCTGCAGCGGCCTAACCTTTATGAAATTGAGAGAGAGGAGCAATTTAAAACTTTGTTAATTGCATTTGTTAATTCATCGTAAGATACATTTTCCAGTTCTATGTAAATATTTTAATCTTGCAAACTGGAATTTTGGGAATTAATCTGTTAGTATCTATATTATATTGTTGAAAAATGATACCTGGATATAAATTTTAATATTAATATTTAAAAAAACTGTGACTAACCTGAGAAGAAAAAGAAATGACTAGCCTAATTATAAATATTATATTTTTATCTTGCAAACTGGTATTTTGGGAAGTGGTCATTTTGTGACACCAGTTTTGCTGTTTTTATCGATATTTTTGCAAAAATATAGGTACCTAAACATACATATAATTAATATTTTAAAAATATTTTATTTAAGCAATTATGATACGAACCAGCCTGCCTAAAAGCAAGTTTTAACTCAAAAATTATAATTTATATTAGAGATCGATGTCAAGCCTAACTCTTATAACTATAGTTAGAACTTATCGCGTGACAACGTTTGTATGAAACTGCTGCCACGCATAACTATTTTTTGGAATAAAATGAAAACTACGAACATTTTCAAAAAATAATTGAGACGTCTTATTGTACTTGATTTTTGGAAACTTTTGTGATTTAAACCATTTCAAGACAACATGTTGTTTATTTGCTACATAATAAAATATGTTTAAAACTTTAAACTCATTATCTCAGATTGCCCTTTTTTGAGATAGTACAGATTCGTATGACATGGCAGAATTGAATAAGCGCCTAATAAATTGTAAAGTCCAACATTAAAATATCTTGTATTACGAAAAATAAAGGTGAATACGACGAATAGTTTTATTGGGAGCTGCAATGTAAATCACGCAACTCACTACGCGGCGTGCGCTTAATCTTGCCCACCTGCGTGCGAATCGCTGCGTATTACAGATTTACATATGTACCAGTACCTTTGGCAGAGAGAAAACGCCCTTAAAGGCTATTCCCTCTAAATCCTCCAAAAAAATCCTCCAAGGCACAGATGGTCCACTCAATACGCTCACTAAAATCCTAAGCATATACATGCCTATAGACGTATACGGTCGTTGTAGGCAAGATCACGTACTGTGCGGTCGTGACCTTGCCTCGAACGACCGTATATTCCTATAAGCATGTGTAGAAACTGATGGTGACGGCTCTTCGGCGAGAAGGGAGGTACCTCCGCCAGGCGAGGTGGTATGCCTGGGGACCGGCCGTGGTCCAACCGTTGATGGTTGGAAGTCATATATATGTGTAGTGCGAAGAAACTTTCGATATCGCGTTCTAGGATTAGTTTTTTTGTGGCGGTGCGATAGATGTCGCCACATCACTCCCCCTCCGAGACCGGAGGTCGATCCGTCTTGAGTTGGCGGTCCAGTGTTGCGGGTGCGTGCGGCGGGGCGACGATGCGAGTCGCGATGCAGCGTCTGCGGTGAGTCGAGAACGCCAGGCCGAAGTTGAGCACTCAACTCGAGTCCACGGTGAGTCGGGACGAGGAGGTTCAGGCGTGCGGTGCAAGGGAAGCAGGTGACGTGGAGCGCGTGCTCTACAGCGTGGGCTGCCGACAACTTGCTGCCTGAAGAGTGAAGCGTGCTGGTTCCATGGTGTACGATGCGGCGTCGACGGGTTGCGAACCTGATGGGGCTTCGGAGTGAAGTAGCAGGGCCAGGAAGCTCGATATGACGGCTGCGTTGGTCCTGGTAAACTTCGATGTACTGGACTGCTGTGCTGCTGCGGCTTGCATTACCAACTGGAGGGTTGTTGCGGAGTATGATGTCGAAGGTTGCGCCATGATGTTCAGCGTCAGGGGTCACCACTGTAGAAACTGATGGTGACGGCTCTTCGGCGAGAAGGGAGGTACCTCCGCCAGGCGAGGTGGTATGCCTGGGGACCGGCCGTGGTCCAACCGTTGATGGTTGGAAGTCGTATATATGCGTAGTGCGAAGAAACTTTCGATATCGCGTTCTAGGATTAGTTTTTTTGTGGCGGTGCGATAGATGTCGCCACACATGTATATGTTTACGATTTTAGTGGTTTGTATTGAGCGGAGACCATGGAACTATAGTACGTAATAGTTCCATGGCGGAGACCTTCTGTGTCTATTTTGTGTCCAAGGGGCCTATAAACAAGTAATAAAAATACTGGTAACATTGCAATTTCATTGCTCATTCATTCATTCATATTTCATTCATTTACAAGAAAATGGTGGAAGCGTGAATGAAAGGAAGTGAGAATTTTCGAGGCTTTCGACACGTTTTCGTCGTAATTCGTGTCTACTTTGGTTATAGAATTTTAGTATTGTTACTTTATCATTAACTGAGACTGATACAAATACAATGGCGGTACTAGCAGCCGCTCAGTTGCTAGACGAGTTAATGGGGCGGCATCGAAATACAAACCCCAATGACAAGATCAAGAAGCCCAACTGGGAAGACCCTGAGGTAAAATGCTTCTTTTTCGCTTTAATCGGTCGTGGTCACGGTCCTAAGTATTCACTTGTTCCTAAGGTGTGAGGCAGACATGTACTATCAGCAGGGCTAGGCTAGTTCCATGGCTTCGAGTGTGGTTGTTTGGTCGTTATGGAACGGCTCTGGTTTTGCGTCAAACTTACGACAAATTACAAATATACTCCTTGACTATTGACTTTCCATTTTCAAAGTGTGCTGAAGTGGTGATAGTTCTATTTTTTTTTCTTTTTATTGTAATCTAATCACTCAATCTCGCGTATCTACAAACCCCTTCACAGGGAAGGTCCACCTTCCCCCTGACCCCCTCCCCCTGCCAAATTCAGCGGTCACAATGTACCTTTTTACCCAAAGCATTTGTATTTTCAGTACTGCAAGTATTACATGGTGAAATTTTGTCCACACGACCTTTTTGTAAACACTCGAGCTGACCTTGGTGCTTGCCCAAAAGTTCATGATGATGAGGTGAAGGAGCTGTTTGAGAAGGCCGAGTCCTCATACAAAAAGTCTCAGTATGTTGAGGAGTTTTTGCGTTTCTGTCGGCACATGATCAATGATGTTGAACGTAAGTAATTAGCTTTATACAGGTGTTAAATAAAGTGCATTTGAAATTTGAAGGGGTAATTCAGAACCAAGTATAGAATACAGGAAAAAGTATTGGATTTATTTTTCAGATTTCTGTTATTTTCCATACTAAATGTGAAAAATGGATCAAGAATTTGTATAGGAAACTGAAAAAAATATTAAAGAGCAGATTTTTTCAATATTTTTCATGTATTCTCTACGTGATTCTGTGGGTTTTGTGAATTGTTGACATGAGACTCAAAGTATACTACCATATTATCGAAACATAAACATATTAATTGAGCACTGAGTGATTGATGAGTTGAGTGATTTCCATATTTGGGAAATCTGACGGTCATACATTTGTTAGACAATTAGCTCGCTGGATCAGTTCTTTTGGTGAGACAAAGATTTGAAGCAGATGTTTTAATGGGCTGATCATTATGTTCATATTGTTGAGTAATGTTTTATTTTTTCAGGGAAGATTCAAAAAGGCAAACAAAGATTAGAGTTGATGAATTCTAAATCTGAAGGTCCTCCTATGACACAGCAGCAAACTGAAAAGAATCAGGAACAAGTAAGTAATGGAGACAGTTTTCAACATAGTTACAAGATATAGGCTAACACAGCATTTGTTTTGTTCTCATCAGCTGTGGTTTCTACTCATGAAACTGAACAGCTTTCCCTAAGAAACCTATAAATTGTTCAATTAACTTACTCAATTTACATGAGAAGTCCAAATTGTTTATTCTCTGATTGAGAAACTGAACAGAAAGCTGCAGTTTCGTGATCATTCTTAGTTTTAAGAAGCTCTCCTTATTCGGTTGGCTGTTCTGACCATATTTTACAAAAAAAAAGGACTCCAGGTTCTGTATCTGTATATGGAAACAGAAGCCCAATATTGAAATATTTTCAAGAGTTTTTTCCTGCTAGGTACAACTGCTATCTGAGAAGATCATGTCTCTAATGAGAGAAGCCGAGGAAGCTGGCAATCGAGGGGATGTAGAGCAGGCTCAAGGGCTAATTAAGCTTGTGGACAGGCTGAAGGAAGAAAAAGACCAGCTGTTGAAACAGCAAGAGAACAGGTTTGTTTGTCAACTTCCTTATTTTATGTTTTATTTACCCACAATTTTTAAGCTCTTCGCATATCCTCACCTAATGATAAGTAAGGATAATACCAAAAGATGGAAGCAGGTGCACAATAAATGCATAAAGGCAGACTTATCCCATAGACAGATCTCCTGCATATGCATATCCTCTTTTATCAAGCGAAAAATAAATTAATGTTAGGGAGGATCAAATAAATATGACAAAGTCTCATTATATTGACATTGCATTTTTTTTGCTGCCAAAGACAATAAAAAAACAGATTATCATTTAATTTTTAATAGATTTTTTGATCTAGACAAATCCATAATAAAAGCTAACTCTTTCCTGCAGCCATTGGTCGATGACAGCAGAACTGGCCGCTGCACAGGAGAAGCAGATGGAAGTGTGTCCTGTATGCGGGGCTTTCTTGATTGTCGGTGACGCACAGCAGCGCATCGATGACCACCTGTCTGGGAAGCAGCATGTTGGGTTAGTCTTTAACACTACTTTCACTTGTTTATTGACACAGCTTATATAGGTAGACTTGAGAGCTGCTGACATAGCCTGACCATGGAACACTCACAAATGGAAACACCAATATATCATACATGACAGTTACGGTTATTTATGACTTTGTCATATATTTTCATTTATCTTTATGTACCTACATTAATACAAATCTTCTGCCTCATATTTTTACAGTTCATTGTAATGTATCTCTTGTTACAGCTACTTCAAACTCCGTCAAGCTTACGAGGAGATGAATGAGGCTCGCGAGAAAGAGCAACAGGAGAAAGAACGAAAGCGACGCGAGGAGCGCGACAGGGAACGCAGCTCTCGCAGCGGGGGGCTGGGCTCGGACAGGAGGGACAGAGAGCGCATGGAACGCGACCGCGAGCGAGAGAGGGACAGGGATAAGGACCGCCACAGGTGAGACGTGTCCCATGTTGTATGTTACAGTACTGTGAGTGAAATGTTGCCGATATGCTGCTTGCACAGGCGGTCGCACGGGCTAGAAGAGACGGAGAGCATGAACCATGAAGTGCGAGCAAGACAGGGATAAAGGCCGCCATAGTTAACAAACGAGAGAAACAAAGAGGGGAGAGGGAATATACCGTTATTCTTTCAGATTCTGTGAGATAATTCAGTTCTAAGGAAATTCCATTTTCTTGGCAGGTCCAGCCGCGACGACAAGAAGCACGACGAATGGGATAAGGACCGCGACAAGGAGAGAGAGAAGGACCGCGACAAGGAGAGAGAGAAGGACCGCGATAAGGATAGAGAAAAGGACCGTGATAAGGTCTTGTTTGGATCTCATTCATTTCATTACATTAACCCATATTTTAGATTTCTGCCAGATAACATTTTGTCTAAAGTATTAAGTAAGATTTTAAAACCAAAATAAAGGGCGTCATACACTAGAGCGTTACTGTGCTAATTCATCTTACGATATCTGCAGATAGCATAGTAAGCTATCACACACGGCGGCGATACGGTAGTATATATTTCGACATCCCCGCGCGCCGCGCCATGCCCCCGCGCTTCGTGAACAAGTAAACATCGCTCATATCAAGGTCATATCTGCGCTGTGATTTCCGTATCGCACGGTATCACGTGATATCTTACGATATAGCAGTCTAGCATAGCGCCCGTGTGTGATGGTCCACTGATTTGTATGGCGAGCGATATTTAACGATAAAATAGTACAGTATCGTTCTAGTGTGTGACGCCCTTAAAGTTGGATGTATTTGCTAAGTTAGCCGATCGACTTATGAAAAACAATTTTCGTAAAAGATTGTGTTTCTTGAGGAAAGGTGTTCAGTTCAGATTCATTGGCAGAAGCACTAGTTTAAATAGTGTCTGTACGTTTAAAATACCCTATAAGGGCGTAATTTGCTTTGGTTTTTCAAAGGTGTAACAAAGCAAAGTGTAAATTACGTTTTAAAAATTTACGGTTCAGATATCTCTATATCTCTCAGTTAACAATCTTAGATTTAGAATTTAATCTATTGAACAGGAGCGTGACAAGGACCGCGACAAGGACAAGGATAAGGATCGTGAGAAGGACCGCGACCGCAAGCACCGGAAGGAGAGACGTAAGTCGCTCACTGTTTTACAATAGTCATAAATCATTAAAAAGTCCTAATTTGCACCATAACTTATGCACTGAAACGTCGTTTTACTTTGTATACATGTGTAAGAAAATACCCAATTTCGTAACAAAGGACCCGAATACTGCTGATTTTTAAATCATGACTTTGCTCAAATAGCAAAAAAAAAATGTACTTTTCATATGAAATCACCTGTTCGTGATTTTTTAAAGAGAGCCCAAACATTTTTTTGCCCCAGTTAACGGATCCTACACCAATTTTGTCACATCTGTATAAGAATTTGTTTGAGACATTGTTCAATTATTACAGTGTTCACAGAACACAGATGTCAGCTTGATACTGAGTATAGTTGACTGATTGATGTTTGATGTTTGATCTACGAGTTTAGAGTCATCCAGTTCTTATCTTCATCGTTTCTGCCAACGCAGAACGCTAATACGTCAGTTTCAATATGGAACCGCGTGGACCAAGTTGAGGGGAAAATCTGAGGTGCGGGAGGGGGTAGCTTCATAACTGTTCGAATTTTTGAATCTAAGAATGTCATATGTTTGAATTACAACCAATCACCGCAAGATGTCAACTGTCTAAGGATTTAAATCGTCGAATAGCAATAGAGTATATGAAAATGACAAAACTCAAAATACGACTGAAAGATCTAGTGATGGAGGTAATAGAAAGGATCACAAATATCGAAAATTCTTACGATAATTTTTAAAATGAGAATAACAAAATAAATTAAGCATATTGTTCCTTGTTAAATCTTAATACATAAACAATACTAATACAAATTCACAAATATAATACAGTAAAAATACATATTAAAACAAAATATATATATTTTAAAAATAAAAATCAAACCGAATCATAGTTTCCAAAACATATCTATAGCCAAGCTGGGCGGAAATGTTAGGAGAAAATTTTTCAGCTGTCGTGTCTGCTCATAGTCTTTAATTTTTATTGGGTTCCTTTGGAAACTGAAAATAATTAGAAGAAAAAATAAGTCAAATACATTTCATGTCTACTTTGGATAAAACTATGTAAATATGCAGTCGGATATTTTTTGTTGCTAAACTTTTTGCTATATCTATCGAAAAGTCGATGAAGTGTTACATCACTACCACATGTTTTGCAACGAAGTTATTTAAATAAAAATTAGTCAATATAGGGCTAACTTCTGGTATGAAACCCCGCACATTTGATTTATTGAGATGCCCGGTGCGGTTTCCGCATCAGACAACGATGCAACTTGGCATTTTTACGATAAATTTACACACATTTTGTCCGATGTTACCTCGACCATTGACAGAAATAGACTGAAAGACGAATATTGAACAAAAATGACATTTCAATTTAACTTGGCCATCTGCCCACCTTGTTGTGGCGAGCGGCCGATGCCCTGTATTGCTAGTCTATAGGGGGGGGAGCGGGGTGCATGTCTGTGGTTTCTGCCATCTGCCGGTCTTATTTGATATTTCATGGATATTAACTTTTATTTCTGTTAACGTGATTGTTTGTTTCAGGTTCTTCGCGCGACCGCTCCCGCCGGCGTTCCCGCGACCGCGACCGCGACCGCGACCGCCACTAGACTCACTGAGGTATCACAAATGCGCCTCCAATCGGTAAGTATATTCCCTCTCCACCATACTACTTGACCTGAGGGGAAGGTGACACACGGCAGCCCCGCGAGCCTTGCGAATATAAAAGTTCATCGGTCAATAATCTGATCAAAACTATCCGATGTCGATGTCTAACCACGGAACAACCCGACCCCAAAAATACTTTATCCAGGGGTTCCCAAATTTTTCATTACGCCGGCGCAACAAATTCATTCCTGTATTTTCCGATGCTGATTTCTGTATACAAATACCTCAATAGGGTTAAAGAAAGAAACGCAACTTTTTTATAATATTTAATGAGATAACGCCGTAAAAATAGAGAAATAATGCCGATTAATTATATTTTTTAACACGCGTATTTACAGCTACTCTCATTTCACGCTTTACGTTCATTTGCGATTGATAGGTAACGACTATTTTACTCAGTTTTGACAATAAATACAATATTATCTAGCTCTGACAAGAATCTGGTTAACCCCGTCAGCCCCGTCAGCCCCAAATCTGTGTGTGTTGCGCTTCAAAATTCAGAAGATCGCGGTGTCCCAATTTTCTACCCACGGCGGCGCCTCATGGTGTTTTGGGAACCCCTGTCCTAACCAATGACAGATAATAAAGTGACCACTGTTATTTTACAGCTTTTATATCGTAGCAAAATAAAACTTCGGTAAATGGCAAACATTTGGGGAAGTTTATCACCCCATTTCACTGTCGATTCAGTAGTTGTCGTCACACCGACGGATTTGACAGGTATTTGATTGGTATTATGAATAGTTGTCCCGAGATGACAGCGGCGGAGCCTCGTGAGACGATCTGTCTGACTGTTCCGATAACAGCGGCAGTTGGAATTTAAAATTCGATTGGTTTTCGTCTAACGGAAGCTCTGAGGGATGAGCCGGTCACTTCATCGTCTTTCGAGGTATTTAAACCTGTTTGTTTCGGCGTCTTCATCGTTTGTCGAGTCAACAGTCTACATTCGACTATCCATTGCAGATTACAAAGACAGTTCCCAGGTATTTGTTAGGACAGCATTCGGTGTAGGGCCAACTAAAACATCTAAATACATTTTTATAATGTCTATTATCGAAATCTACTTCAGTTTTTTCGTCTAACCCAAATCAAACTAAATACTTGATTATAATTATAAAACTTCAAGAATACAGACTACAAGAACTGTTACAAATGTCATAACAATTTGTATCTTTAGAAACAACTAGGAATTCATTGTTACTTCAGTAATGAATTACTTCTTATGCTATACAGTAATGAATTCTTAAATTTTACCATATTTTACACATATTGAGAGGTGTGCGAGGAGGATTTTCCATTTTTTGCTCGATTGTATCACAGTCAAGGCAGCTCTTCCCATCTTCTGTGTACTTCCAGGTATCCAACTATTAAACGTGATATCAAGTTCCATATTTGGTTCGTGTGTACAAAAAAATATTGCAAAAAAAAATGTAATTCCCCATCACTTCAGAAACTTGATGTCACGTTTCTTTAAATTTAACGTGTCCTTTGTTCCTTGACCAAAACTTCTAATGACTGAGATACTAAAGTTTTTAATATTTACTCCGTCATTTAGTCACTTTTGACCTTCATATAGTTGCTGGATACTACCCTGCTCCATGGACTTTTCAGTTGGGAAATAACGAAGAAATTGGCGCTGGCAGCACAGACTACATTGAGGTACTTAAATTAAGACATCCCCGACAGAAGTGGACTCAAGACACGAAGACGTTGCTTTGCCCGCCAGCCACCGATCTCCTACCGTCGATTGTTTCGAGGTGACATAGAATTACCGCGAATAAGCTTAGTAACTTTAATAATGTTAGTTTATACTATGATGCATGTATGTAAGTCTCAATTCTATATTCGACGAAATTAATCTTAGATTATGAAATGTAACATGTAGCTACCTCTGCGGACGTCGATCTGTCGATGATCGCGTTTGTAACCGAGTTTCTCCTGAGGAGTAATTCAGGTATTTATTACGTTACTTTTGTTTCATAATCCTCAATGTTATTTGTGATTGTTTTGCCGTATGATTTGATGTATGAACTGATATGGGATATATTCAGTGATTACAATTATTATGAATTTTACGTCTTGTTTTATTTATTCTGCCAACTATCCTAATGCAGCTTTGCAATAATTTGTGGGGATTAGAAATAAGCACCTTGCTTATGAACCGTTTGGTTTATCACCAATTTAGCAGCAGTTGTTGGTAGAGAGCAAAACTAATTTTGCTTCAATGTTGATCTCTATCGAAATCGCATAACTTGGACGCGATTTATTTTATTTATTTATCAATCATACACAGCATTATAGCATAGCCAAGACACTGTAGTAGTGAAATAAAACATTTAAAATATCTCCGTCTATACCTTGGGAATAAACGGTTAATTGTGCCACACGATAAGAAGAAGTATTAATAACGAAATAGCGAATTGGAAGAAATACAGTTTATGAATAAAATAAAAGAAGTGAAGGACCTACTTAAACGTTCGCTGGACGTTGTCGTCCAAGTTTGAAGTTCCTGAATTAACTATTTCTGAAGGGGATCGCTTCCAAAGTTTGTGTAAAGAAACTCTAGTTAAACTAGTGAGATGTATTGGAAAACCTCTTTGTTGAGCTATATATCTCTTGAGTTCTGGCTCGCAAGTTTCGCGCAAGCGAGGCTTTTGCGAGGCATGCTTCAAGGGCTTCGAGAAAATGTCAGACTAACTTCTATGTAGGTACCTATCATCGTTTCATCAAATACAGTGTCTGATATAATACCTATTGAGAGCCACAGTCGGCTGGAGCCGATTTTCGGGGTGGGGGCACGATTGGTCAAGAAGTAGACTGGCGGTCAATGGGTTAAAACCTTGCAGTAAGTATAGACTTTGACCGGCGAGGCGGCCCTGTGACTTGCGTGAAGACGCAAGCTGATCTGTATTACGGCCGCCTCATAGTCAATTTATTTGTTAGTGGTAGAGTCACCAGTTAACATGTATCAGTCATCCTGCTGAAAAGTGATCAAGCTAGTTAATCGACCACCGAATTGACTGTGTTCTTTGGGTAAAGTTGTTCAGGTTTATGTATATAATATAAGAAACCTCAGTTTGAACCCTCACAGATATAAGAACACCCTATATATGTATTAGCTGTTTAAGCATGGGTTTCGCAGTACACGCCAAGCCGTTTAGTGCCGGTTGCTACCATTAAGGATAAAATCGTATACTGCTTTGGTTGGCTGAAGATTAAATTGATTATAGTATCTAAAGCCTAATTATGAGTAACGAGTCCTCGTCCTGAAATTAAAAAAATACTGTCGTACCCTGAAGCTGGCCTGAAAAAACCTAGGCTTTTTGTCTACATTCCGGCCTTCAGGTTATTCAAAGCAATAGCTGCCAGGTTACTGTCGACTCCCCGACTTGCTTCCCCAGTTCCTCAGTGAGAAGGTATGCGTTGCATTCTACTATTTAGTTACTACCTACCTATTACATTATTTTGCTACTATGGGTACTATAAAAAGGACAACTCTTGGAAAATTTAAGTGTTTTATCATGTTCTTTTCATGAAACTAAAGCGGACTACTGTCAGTAATAATGACAGTATTTTTAAGTCAATAATACTGTCATTCCATCGCTTGGAATGACAATTCTAAATCTCCCCACACACTGTCAGTGTTTTCTATCAGTATTGTGTCATTACTGCACTGTTTGTCATCGACGATGGACGCATTAACACGTTAACTGCCATTGGGCGCACCTGTGCGTTTACAACTCCTTAAGTGTATGCCTCCAACGCAAATATGCGTTTTCATACATTTGTATGGCTACTAGGTAGTATGCCGCCCGACGCGTATGTGCGTGTATGTGATTTGTATTACAAACGCGCAGGTGCGTCGCGCGGCACGCTGCATAGACGCGGAAACGCGCAGGTGCGTCGAACGGCATACAGACAGGAGCATAACTTGCCCGCAAATATGCGTCGTACGGCATACTTCATAAGCAAGATGGTATGGCATTAAGTAATGTTTTAGATGGCACGCAACGTGTTAAAAAACAAAGCTTGAGTGGCAATTATAATTGTTATATCTGATTGATTCGGTGGCTCAGTGGTTAGCGCTCCTGACTACTGATCGGAAGGTTGTGGGTTCGATTCCCACCCCAATGCAAACATTTCTGACAATGAGCCAAATATCATATTAGGTCAGGAAAAAGTGTTTTCGTCATTGTAAGAAAATATAAGATTTTCTAGATTTGTGAGCATATTTTACGTCTTTCCACTGGAAATACTTGGAGCAACTTTGTGCTACTGTTACGAACACCGTACTAGGCTCGTGAAAGCCTATTTTTAAAATTCTATTTCAATTACAAAATTGCGTTAAAAAGGTAAAAGGCTCCGGCGCAACAAAGTCGTCCATCCTCGACGACCGCTCTGTAAATACTGACGAGCGGAATGATGCGCGCTCCATACACTATCAGTATAATGTCATTATACTGTCATTTCTACAGTAATGACGCTTTTTTCGAATAACATCATTACTTACCGTCATTCCTTCATTCCAACCACAACACTGTCAGTATAATGTCAGTATTTTTAGACGTGGGAGAGCCATGCTTCGGCACGAATGGGCCGGCTCGACCGGAGTGATACCACGGCCTCACAGAAAACCGGCGTGAAGCAACGTTTGTTGTGTTTCGCCGAGTGAGTGAGGGTACCGGAGGCCCAACCCCCCCTCCCCCTCCCCATTCCCCCATCCCCCATCCCATTTCAAAGGTCGGCAACGCACTTGTGACTCCTCCGGTGTTGCGGGTGTCTATGGGCGGCGGTAATCGCTTACCATCAGGTGATCCGTCTGCTCGTTTGCCACCTATCACATAAAAAAAAAAAAAAAAAAGTATATTGTCATTACTTGAAAATCAGACACTATCAGTAATAATGTCAGTATTTTCAAGTAATAATGACAGTATTTTTACATCAGTATATTGTCATTTCATCGTTTAGTATGCGTCAGACCATCATTCCAACCACTACACTGTCAGTATAATGTCAGTATATTGTCATTACTTGTAAAATACTGTCATTATTACTGATAGTGTCTGGTCCGCGTAAGAATGAAAAAGAAAATGAACAACTTTTTCCTTTCTGAGTAGTTCGTACAAATTGGTAGGCTAATCAGCATGTATGAAGAGCCCATTTCTTTTAGTATGAATTCGTTCGGAAAAGTTATTCAGTTTCATGTCATGAGTGGAAACAGCCATCACTGTTATCTATTTTGCATTCCTCCCTTGGAGGAAAATTAGAACTTCCTCCAAGATTCTACCCCATAGCCAGGTGAAAAATTAAAAAATAATATGTCAACTGTCATCTTGACACTGCGTTGCGTTGTTTACTTTTTAATTTTTTTTAGAAAAAGGTTTTTCTTAAATATCTGACTGAAATATAAATTTCAGAAAATAAAGGAAGCAATTTTAATTTTATAAAGATCATTGGCGAACAAAAAAGCTTACGTACTTCATTCAAAAATGCCGACTGAAATCGAGGCTTCGTGCGGGTCAACAAAACAGCAAGAAACACGAGCAAAACTCCGCGAAGGTTTTCTGAAAGCTGTGCAAGACCTGAACGGTGAGTCCTTGATAAGTTATTTTCTACCTTGTGGTCCTAAATCAGCAATTTTTTTTTCTAAAGCTAGAAATGGTTACCTATTTAATTTGAGGTTAGGTTTTCTTGAGCTTTTCTATTTTGATTATCTAAAAAGCCATAGAAGTACTTACTAATAAATGAGTGAGTAGGTACTTACTTGTCTGCAAGTTAGGTGGTGAAATAACTCACAGAAATTATAGGAGAAAAATCTTATCTAGGTATGACAAATGTCATTAACAAATTGCTCTGTTGCTGTTGGAATACCAGAAATGCTGGAGACCAGGTGTTATGATTGAGCAGATTTTTCCATACTCTGCAGTTGTGGGCCATGTCAGGATGTTTGGATAAAAAATCTGTTCATTCTATACTGTATCTTTTAACAGTGTATAGGAACACATACTGAGTTTAGTGTATCCTTTCACAGTTCTGTTATCATTTATTATCAGTAAACATTATTTAAATGATGCTGATGTGTTTGTTTAAATTTAATCATTGTTTCACGGGAAGAGACTAGCTCCTCCGACACAGGGGATCCTAGTGGAGGAGCTAGTGTAACAAAAATATTTTGTAAAGTATGTTTAAGTTACATGAAATAAACATTTTGATTTTTATTATAAGTTAATTTTGGCAGATAGGATTGTAGCAGCTTCATAGCAATAGTTACCAAACCCAAATTTTACAGGTGAGCCATGCACTATCCTCACATATGAACAGTCCCAGCTGGAAGCGACTTTTGGCGGATGGCATCCAGATGGCACTGAGATCCTCGTGAGAGACTTGAAGACTCCAGCTCGAGATACATTACCTTCGGCATTGCTAAGGACTCCTGATGTAATAGCTGTCCAATTTGATAGACCATTACAACTAATATGATTTACTAATCTTTGACCAGGTGTTATTTGTCTTAATTTCTGAAATAATGTTGGTTAATGCAGGAGGTTGAAAGTGACATCTTATTTAATCATTTCTCATGGAGAACTCTGCATCACAAGATATGATAACATGATAAGAACACTTCTAGAAAAACCAAGTTATTAAATAAATGGTTTCTACGGTCCTAGGTTTAAGTTTGAATAAAATAAACATAGAATATATAAATAATTTTTGTTTTATTTTTATCCGCGATTGGTAAGGGGCCATCCATAAATTACGTCACACGAATTTCATGATTTTTTTGACACCCCCCCGTCCTTGTCACAGATGGTCACATTTGTGGGACCACCCCCTCCCTGGTGTGACGTCATATATTTTGAAATTTTTCGCCCAGAATTGAATAAATTTAAACATAAATTCCAAAATTATATATTTTTTTTATTATTTATTATGTCACGTCACAACGTTTATGACTCCCCCTACCCCTTGTCACATAATGTCACACTTCGTTGACCCCCTCCCTCCCCCTTAATGTGACGTAATCTATGGATGGTCTCTAAGCCCTTGGCATTATCTCACCTGCTGTTAAGGCTTCAGGACACAAGGTTGTTCCGAGAAGCCTGTAAAAGTCCCAGAAGACTTCTGTGCTCCTGGAAAGAGCTGGGTTAGCCAAATAAAAAGTCATCATCATCTTTCTAAGCCTTTTTCCCATTTACTTGGGGTCGGCTTTCTCCGTCCTTTTCTTCCATTCTGACATGTTCTGCGCCATGTCCTCTTCTAAAGAGAGCTCTTTCAGGTCTTTTTGTACCGTCGTCCACCAAGTGGAGGGGGGTCTTCCGCGTCACCGCTTCATTGTTGGTAGACTCAGGGCCACTCTAACTATGTGGTCTTGTGGACGTCTTAAAACGTGACCGAACCAGCGTAATCGTTTTTCTCTAACTTTATCGGTAATTTGTGCCACTTTGTAGGTCCCTTTGGATGTAGTCGTTCCGAACTTGATAAAGTTCGACGCCCGCTGACCAGCGTAACATGCGGATTTCAGTAGTGTGTAACTTGTTTAGGTGTTGTGTTGTAGAGGCCCAACACTCTGTGCCATATAAGAGAGCAGGTCTTATTGTTGTTTTGTATAGCTTTCCTCACAGACTTGCATCCAGCAGAGCGACGATATTAAACTCCTTTGGCTTTCCTTTTGTTTTTATTGGCATTTTGCTGTCGCACATTACACCTGTGAGCTGTCTCCACTTCAGCCATCCCGATTTAGTTCTATGAGAAACGTCCACATCAATTTTTCATCGTTGCTAATTATTAAGCCTAAGTATTGTATTTAAACTGTTCACCAGAATTTAGTGGATCATTGTTTATGTAGAAATTTCAGCTTAATTACCAGCATAAGATTCATTCCATCTTAGCCGATTAGCTTCCACAAGCACTGATAACAGTTCAGATGAGTCCTATTGGCGGGCGGCGCGGCGGTAGTCATTTTACACCTAACACTACCTTTTATGAGATGTTAAATAAGTGTAGTAATATTTTAAGATGAACTTCTATTAATGAAAAAGAAAAAAATATTGAATTTGTCAATACATCGACGATTGGCCAAGTTGATATAGAAAATCCAAAACTTTTTTTAAATATTTTTGCAAAATTTAACCGGTACAACTTTTCTATGAATACTGATTAATACCTTCATGTAAGAATAGAGAGAAAATGGGTACACTAACTAGATTATAGAAGAAATTTTCCCAAGCCCCATAGATGAAAACATCATCAAAGCTTTTTTTTTTGATGTATAAGGAAAGTCAAGGTCTCTGGACTCTGTCGGTCCCTGTCCCTGTCCTTGTCTGGTCCCTGTCGTGGCTGAGTGAGACTTGCGAATGATCGGAATAGTGAACTTTTGATATCATTTATCCATAAGATTGCAAAAATATCGTCAACAGGCTCCGCTCTCACCACAGGGTAAGTTGCCAGATAAAGGTCACGGCTTTAGGGGGATCATTTAATGCACGCTATGTTTGGCCGGAAGTTAATCTTTCATGCGGCTGTTAAGTCTGTTTAGATGAACGATGGCTTCCGTAAATTGAGACAGTCGATTCGCCGCCTCTTTTAGTCGGTGCTTTTGGTTCTTTTTAACTTTTAGAAGACACATATCCTTTTCTGTTCCATTTTACGTGGGTGACTCGAGTTCTTAGTGGACCCAGGGGTGTCGCCGATTTCGTAAGTGCCCATTATACAGAGTGAAATTTAAATCGTGGACCAAATTGTAACTGTGGTTTCTGCTAATGAAACTGAACAACTTTCTCTCAGGAATCAATTTATTAAAATCTCAGCTAAAAGGACACCTGGGATGGCTCCAGAAGAAACTCTGTATAACTTTTCTATATTTTATTTAAATCACTATACAAACAACCTTCGCTTCCGATCACACTGAATAGAATGACGCAATCGGCCCGCACCTCCCGCCAAGCGCACGATTATTTGGCGGTAAAAACCCAGCTCTCTGATTGGTTGAAAAATACACGCATCTAATTGGTCGACTAACGTTCGACCAATCAAATGCGAAACAGTGTTGCCAATATTAAATCATGAATCTGCTATAAATTAAATAGATTTTTAGACGAGAAATATCAAACCCTAACAATCGACCATCCTGACATCGTGTGCGTCCTCGCACACGACCCCAGGTGGAACCCTAACAATCGGACCAGTTGCGTATTCCAGATAATATACAAAATATATATTTAAATGAACAAATAAATATACTTAATGAAATATCTACATATTATATTTATTTGTAAAATATTATATAATATTACACCTATTTTCTGTATCACATACTTAGCAAATATATATTTTTTTTTATTAAATATTCCTTTACAAAAAAAAAACTAAATATTATCAAAATTAACTATTTTCTTTTTACAAATTATGTGCTTTTTATATTATTAATAAATATCCCTGCATATTTACTTAAATGAACTTATACAATATAATTACAAACAATATGGATTTTTCTCATCGACTGATATAATATAAAAATATTTGATTATCTCTATGTATACAGATTAAACTTCATCGCTCAATTATAACAATTACAACGAAAGTTATATTTTCTGACCGATCGATATGCAGAAAATATTCGACTATTCCTTATATAACACATCTGACCGATCGATTTGCAGAAGTGAATCGATTTAGGGGCCTGAACGATCGATTAATCAGGTTATCCCTATAAAACAACGAAAACCCGAACGATCGATTATCGGGTTTCATCACTGACACCTTTGAGGCCATCGATTACTCGCAGGGACAGTGGAATTTATTCTTATATCTAGATCAAAACACGAACCGATCGATTCTCGTGCCTGATCTGAAACAACGAAATATCTTTCTGTATATAAATGCCTTTTTAAATATAAAAATTTAAATATACTGTTTACATTAATTCATAACCATCTAACTTTCCAATTCCTGATCATCTAACTCGCTATCAGAGTCATTTTCATTTACGTCCAATGCGGCAATATGAATCCACGGCATCATTCGATCAGCCGCTACAGTTGTTGGGCGCTTATTTTGTGTGCTACCTACTCCAGGCACCGGTGAAACAACGTAACGATCGTTACCTAATACTTTCGTAACACGGTAGGGTCCAATGTACGAAGGCATGAGCTTCTTGCTCTTGCCATCATTGTTAAAGCATGTTTTAGTAATTCTAACAAGTTCTCCTTCATTGTAAAGCCGTGCCGGTTTCCTACCCTTATCATAGTTTTCCTTTTGTTTGAGTTGTTCCCTATCTATCCTATCCTTGACTTCCTTTCGTATTGCTGAAATGTCACCGCTCTCTCGTGTCTCTGTCACGACTTCGTTAAGGACAGGGTTGACTTCACTATTCATGCAAGGCCCAAATAGTACCTCAGAGGGCGTTCTACCCGTGGTCTTTTGAGTAGTATTGTTCAGTCCCCATTGAATTCTTCCCAAATGACTATCCCAATCCTTCTCACCGTACTTAACGCTCAACGCTCGTAAGGAGTCAAGAATGGTACGGTTGTACCGTTCAACTTGTCCATTCGACCTAGGGCTAGCTACGGCGTTGAGAATATGTTTGACACCCCTATCAAGACAAAACCGCTTAAAGGCATGAGAAGTGAATGAGCTACCACGGTCACTCACAAGACGGTCTGGGGTCCGGAATGTACTGAAGATCTCATCTAGCGCCCGCATTGTGTTTTGTGAGTTTGTATTTCTCACAGGCTTGAGAAAACAAAATTTCGTAAAGGCGTCCACCACCACTAACAGATGACTGTATCCTCTTTTTGATTTCACGAAGGGTCCAAGGTGGTCAACGTGCAGAGTATGAAAGGGTACTTCAACTTTTGTGATTGGATGGAGAAGACCCTCACGACTTTTAGTGTTACTGTTTTTTGCGTAGGCACATTCAATACAAGCGTTTACGTACTTCTTAACGAATCTTGCCATTTTGGCAAACCAATAATTCTTCTTCATTCTCTCCAGAGTCTTCTCCACGCCAAAATGACCAATATCATCATGATTCATACGACAAAGTTGCCACCTTGCACCCTTCGGTACAACCCAGCGTACGTTATCCTTATCACCGTCTACAAAACGAAATAGCTTATTGTCCTTCAGAACATAATTGTCTCTTATATAAGAGAGGCCTTTCTCATCGAGCCCACTGCCAAGAACATCTCGGATTCTACACAACTCAGTATCCCCGAGCTGAAGCGTATGCAACCAATCATCGCAGGTGATGGACATAATAGCAGGTACCTTCTCTGCAAGATTTTCCTCAGGCTCGTCGACCGGGTTACGGGATAGCGCATCAACATGGCTCATTTTTGCGCCTGACCTATACTCGATTGAGCAATCAAATTCCTGCAGAGTCAACCACCAGCGTGCAATCCTGGGAATAAGGTCCCTTTTTGAAAATGTAGATCTCAAAGCGCTGCAGTCTGTGGCAATTTTGAATGGTTTACCTAGCAAGTACACTCTAAATTTACGCAAGGAGCAGACCACCGCAAGGGTTTCCAACTCGTAGGAGTGAAAATTCTTTTCCTCCGGGGAAGTTTGTCTGCTGTAATACCCTACAGGACGAAATGACGCATTATTCACTGACTTGAAGGAGTATGCCACCAATACCAACTCTGCTGGCATCCGTATGCAGCTCAGTCTCTGCTTTTGGGTCATATATTGCAAGGATTGGTCTATCGATCAAAGAAGCTTTAAGACTTTGAAAAGCTCCTTCCTGACTGTCACCCCATTCCCATACTGCGCCTTTTTTGAGAAGCTTATTTAAGGGGAAAGCGATTCGAGCAAAATCCTTCATGAATTTGCGAAAATAGCTCGCTAATCCGAGGAACTGGCGGACGTTATGCACAGTCTCGGGTCGCGGAAAATTTGCTACACTCAGAATCTTCTTTTCACCTGGCCTAACCCCCGCACCGCTTATCTCATAACCGAGATAGTCAATTTTGTCCTGAAGAAAATCACACTTAGACATATTCAAGGTGAGATTCGCCCGCTCAATCAATTGTAAGACCTCTTCAAGTCGCTCCAAACATTCAGCCGGATCCCTGCCATAGATCAGGATATCATCAATATATGCAGTTGCCTTATTGAAACGACTCGAACCTAAGATGGTATTAATCATTCGCTGGAAAACAGCTGGTGCGTTCGCCAATCCGAACGGCATACGGTTAAACTCGTATTGGCCGTCCGGAGTGACGAACGAGGTGAGATGTTTACTCTGTTCCGAGATGGGTACTTGATAGTACCCAGAAGAAAGATCAAGTGAGACAAAACAAGCTTGACCGGAAAGACGAGCTATTTCATCATCAATTATAGGCATCGGGTATCTTTCTTTCACTGTTATAGAGTTCAACATACGATAGTCTATACACATCCTATGTGATCCGTCTTTCTTGCGGACTAGCAAGATCGGACTGGAATAATCGGAAACAGACTCTCGTACTACTCCGGCATCGAGCATCTCATTTACCATGGAGCGCGCTACCTCCCGCTCGTGATGAGACAATCTGTACGGTCGATACACGACAGGGCGATCGGAATTCAACTCTATGTTCATCTCGGTAACGTTTGTACACCCTAAACTTTTGAGCGAAGAAGCAAAACAGTGTTTATATTTTTTTAACAATACTATCAACTTCTGTCTATCAACATCAGTAACGTCTTTTCCTACACGAATTTCACTTTCTTCCAAACTGATTTCAGATTTTTCAGGCATCTCGGGAGCAGTCACAATAACCCTATTCACATAATCAATTCTTTCTGCACGGCAAAATATAGAATTGATTGGGAGCTTGCAATAATGTGAGCAAGGCACTACTGATATGTTGACACGGCCATTAGTCGAACGATACAGACCTCCATATACAAAATATTGTACATCCGGCTTTCCTGCGATACCACTATTTATCAGTAAACTACCACCGAAATTAGGCTCAGTATGTGCTCTTACGGTAGCTGCACCGTATAGTTCCACTGCACCATTTAAATTTATTTTTATTGTATTACCGCTGTTATTCGTTTCAATATTTTGGGGCATTTCTTTTCCGATATCCAAGAATTGTAATGTACTTGCAGTCTTATAAACAAGTATGTGGGGCTGTTCTGTATAGGACTGTCCTATCAACACCGGTACATCTAATAGCTGATTACCAACAACTTTGCAGGAGACTTTAGCATCTACTCCATCCACACTAATATCGACGGACAACTCTCCTAAAGACTGCACAATGTTATTCCCAAAGCCTTTCATTAACGAAGGAATACCATTGTGTGTTAACCCTAAACTGAGAGCCACCGATTCCTTTATCAAGGTTACTTCGCTGCCAAAGTCTACAAATGCATCTACGGATACCCCATTCAGCGTCACTTCCTTTTTGAATTTTGAATCTGAACAACTATCTTGTCTTTGTACAGTATCTATGCACATGGTTTTAGGTACATCCACACTAACTGTCTTATTTTCAACCTTACTGAAACATTTTTCAACCGTATGTCCTAGCTTGTTGCATCGCGTACATCTGATTAGAGGTTTCGGACAATATAGGAAACTATGCCCCTTTTCCTTACAATTGTAACAGCCAGTTGATGGGGTTGGCCTAACGCCGGGACCCTGTTTCGAATTAGGTATGCTAGTAACGTTAGGGTTTTCGTAATTCCTGTTTCTAAAATTTTGTGATCGTTCTGTCATCATCGGTTGAGAGTCTTTGTTACTAACCAAAAACTGTAATAATTGATCAGGGTGCGAACAACGCAATGCTAGAGCACTAGACCTCAAGGTCCTATCAGTGATACCGTGAATTATGCAATCCACTGCGCGTTTGCCTACAATATCGCATTGGTTCAGAAGTGTTAGTTTCTCATAGTAATAGACGTCAATTGGTTCATTGAATTTACTTCTCCTTTTCAGCATATCTTCCAAGACCTGGCCATAATTTTGTTCATATGGAAAAGCGTTCACTAATTTCTCTTGCCACTCTTGCCAAGTGAAAAGAATTGAATTTAAACCTTCGTACCACGTTTTGGCTAGGCCTTGGAGTTTTTGCATAGCAAAGTGGGTAGTTGTTCTATCGTCCCAGCCATATACCGTTGCGCACTCGTTTACTTTCTTTAGCCAAACGTCTATTCGTTGATTTTTGGTCGATGGGTCAAAGTTCGGAAGTATATTTTTATTGTCTAATTTTTGTGCGTTCTGGGTAGACGGCCGTGACGTAAAACCATCCTTTATACAGTTTAAAATATCCATAAAATCTTTCTTAGAAACAGAAGGGCTACGTGACCTGTCTAAATGTCCCTCGTCGCTCCGTCGCTCTGCACTACGTCGTCGTTGCTCGACGCGCGCCTGTAGTCGTGGCTCTGCATGTGACTCGGCACGCTGCTCAGGTCGGCTGCGGCTGTGCTCGCGTTGCACGATGACGGGCCTCGACGCGGAGGCGCGGTGCTCGCGGGCCTCGACAAGCCGTTCGCGCTCACGACGCAGCTCCCTTTCCAGCATCTCGATTCGCTGGTGTCCCAGCTCCGCATCATGGTCCGGTCGGGGGCGGGTAGGGCTGCGAGTCCGCAACCTGCTCCGGCTCCGAGTGGCTGAAGGTGACTGCCGGTGACCTGGAGTCTCGAGTCTTCGTCGGTCCAGGTCTCGACTGCGCCGTCCAGGCGGCTCACTCATCGTCCGATGTCTCGTAGGAAGGAAAAAGAAAAATGTTAATTGCGATACTACCGAAACACGAAAATCGAAATATCTCGGAAACGGTAAGTCCTAGGCCAAAAATAAGCAAAATTTCGCATTTCCTTGCACCAATAAATGTGGGGGCTATGATATGATTACACATCTAAAATTATGTGGTTATGGGGGGCCCAAAATGTAACTTTGATAAATGTGTGATTTGTTTTGTAACAGAGGAATCAGGTAAGTACCAATAAACTAAATCCAAAAGTAAACGCATTATGACCATATTAAAGGAGAACCAGAAGATGCGCGGTACGCGGGCCGCTAAGGGGGTTTCATAAATCTCACTTATAAAAAATTTCATCACGCTAAGCAATTAAATAAGTTATATCAGAGCATATATCTGCCAAAGTATCAACCACGTGGCACACAGGTAACATATCCTCTAAGTAGTTAAACACCGCTAATTAGATTAGTCATTTGGCTTGTGTTCAGCAAATGATATAAGCTTTATGCAAAATTCATAATCGCTAAGATTACCTACCGCGTGGCACACAGCTTACATAACCGTTACAAGTAATTGTTGCAACGGAAATCAAATAGCAAATAAGTTATAAAAATTGGGCGGTAACTTACGTTTTATTTCGGTTGATATCCCACTTCTGAGATATTAAAATCTCAGCTAAAAGGACACCTCGGGATGGCTCCAGAAGAAACTCTGTATAACTTTTCTATATTTTATTTAAATCACTATACAAACAACCTTCGCTTCCGATCACACTGAATAGAATGACGCAATCGGCCCGCACCTCCCGCCAAGCGCACGATTATTTGGCGGTAAAAACCCAGCTCTCTGATTGGTTGAAAAATACACGCATCTAATTGGTCGACTAACGTTCGACCAATCAAATGCGAAACAGTGTTGCCAATATTAAATCATGAATCTGCTATAAATTAAATAGATTTTTAGACGAGAAATATCAAACCCTAACAAATTCAATCGGAGCAAAAAGAAATTACGCTTCATATAAATCGATAAGCTGAGTAGCCAACTTTAATGGAAAGTCCAAATTTTTTTTGCTCCTTTATTTTGCTCCGATTGAATTGGTTTCTTAGATAAACTTGTTCGGTATCATAACTGGAAGCCACGCTTAAAATTTAGTCCGCGATTTCTATTTCACCATGTATGACTAAGTATTCCACAATATTTATAGGGTTTCATGCTGAAAAGGTGCCAACGGGACTTATTTATTACCTCCTCGTCTATCTGCTCTATTTTTTTATGTGTATCGTATTTATGATTTGTCGTAATAAAGTCTATCGGATTTGTTATGGTAACACATTCTGTGAAATTTTTACTTGCTATGCTTTACTTACCTTTAAAAAACATACAGCCCTGTAAATGTAATAATAAGAAATAATACTAAAGGAGACGTTTCACGGGACTATGGAGCTTGGACCTTGTCTGTGTACGAAACACCATAGACAGATCATTAGAAACATAGTATTTTATAATTGTACATTTCCTTTGATTTACCTTCGTTGCGAGGTACAATCTCTTACGTAGGATTGCTTGTCGTAGGTATGTAAGTACGTGATCCGATCATACGTATATAAGCTCGCCTGGTTGCCCTACATCATGTAGGTACCTCTTCCATAATCCAAGCGCCTATTGATTTTTCCTCAAACGAGATTTGATAGGATAAGGCATCGGCAACGGCGGGACATGATTACATTTACAAGACTCCTCAAACTTGAATATAGTTTGAGGCCATACACGTATATCTTATTAACTAAATCTGCAATGTGAATTTTTATATTGGAAAATATGGGGTTAATGGCTAATACTGTAGGTAAATGGTAAAAAAATTACCGTAGCCAACAAGTGTTAGGACTAAAAAAGAGAAACACATTTTAGAAAAACAGTTTTAATTGTAATATATTGTTACTGACTTCGTACCAAGTAGTTCGGAAAGTCTACATACAGTAGCAATTTGTAAAGGCTACATGCAGTAGCAATTTGTATACAGGATGTCCCAAAAACCAACGATAATCCTTGGAGTGGTGATGGGCCAGGTCCTTACTATCCAGAAAATGTATATTTCACTTTAGTAAAAATGTCATAGTTTTCGAGATATTGGCACTTTTATAAAATACTTAAAAATGTCTACCTTAGGGCAAAATTACCAATGCCACGTCTACAAATTTAGGTATAATTTGATTGTGTTTTTTTCTTAGTATTACAGAGGAATAAGGCTATCGACTACAGTAAAATATTTTCTTTAAATCGCTACGGTCCGCTCATAAAAAGTAAAGTAAAAAAAAATCTGTATAAAGGGCGACTAGTGGGGAAGTCGGATTGAAAAAATTTTTTTTGGAGGAAAAGGACGAAAAGCTTTATCAAATCCGCCAATTATAGAACAGAACTCTGCACATTGAGGCCGTACAAACACCACCAGTTAGAAAAAAATAAAACTAAACTTTTATAAAAGCTCTTTGCGACCTAAAACACGACATAATATGACCCGTCAAAACCTAAAGGATACCTGTTTTATCTCGATTAACTGTAAAAAAAATACTATTTACTATTTATTGGCTCAATCAGAATCTCGAAATTCTATAGTGAGGCTTCTAGCGGAACGGTCGCGATAAAGTTTTATCTTCTGGATATTTTAATTTAAAAAGGTAGTAATCGTAATTGTTCAAATAATTGTTGTAATAAATAACAAATAATTCAAATAAAACGTGACAATTACAATTAATCGTTAAAATGCCAATTATTGCCAATTACAGTTAATTGTATTGTAATTGTTTCATCACTAGAAATTATGCATAGGTAAAAACTGAGGTCTTCTGTATAAAAAAGACCGCAGTAAATGCAAATGCCTTATACAGAAGACCGAAGAGTATAATCGGCCACTATGCTTGGCGTTTGTAGACTATGAGAAAGCCTTTGATTCAATTGAGACCTTGTCTCTCCAACGGTGCCGCCAAATCGACTATCGATATATCGAAGTGTTGAAGTGTTGAAGTGTTTGTATGAAAACGCCTAAAACAGGAGTTTAACTTTGCCTCCAGGTCCTTCAAAAGAGACATTGCCAGGGCAAAATCAGCGCACATAGGCAGAATTGGCGAGAGACTAGAGCGTCTTCCTTCGGGAACTCGTGCGTTCTGGTCTCTGGCCAAAGCTGTCCAGGGGAATTTCTGCACGCCATCATTTCCACCACTGCACATGGGAAATGATTCATTGGCCCACGACGCAAAGGAGAAAGCCGATCTTCTAGGCAAACTCTTTGCGTCCAACTCAACGTTGGATGACGGGGGAAACGAGCCGCCGACCATACCGCGGTGCACGAGCTGTATGCCGGATATCCGGTTCCCGGATAATGCAAATGCCTTATACAGAAGACCGAAGAGTATAATCGGCCACTATGCTTGGCGTTTGTAGACTATGAGAAAGCCTTTGATTCAATTGAGACCTTGTCTCTCCAACGGTGCCGCCAAATCGACTATCGATATATCGAAGTGTTGAAGTGTTGAAGTGTTTGTATGAAAACGCCTAAAAAAGGAGTTTAACTTTGCCTCCAGGTCCTTCAAAAGAGACATTGCCAGGGCAAAATCAGCGCACATAGGCAGAATTGGCGAGAGACTAGAGCGTCTTCCTTCGGGAACTCGTGCGTTCTGGTCTCTGGCCAAAGCTGTCCAGGGGAATTTCTGCACGCCATCATTTCCACCACTGCACATGGGAAATGATTCATTGGCCCACGACGCAAAGGAGAAAGCCGATCTTCTAGGCAAACTCTTTGCGTCCAACTCAACGTTGGATGACGGGGGAAACGAGCCGCCGACCATACCGCGGTGCACGAGCTGTATGCCGGATATCCGGTTCCACCAACGCTCAGTGCGTAAAGCACTTTTTTCCCTCGACATTCATAAGTCGAGTGGGCCCGACGGAATCCCTCCTATCGTGTTGAAGGTGTGTGCTCCAGAGTTGGCTCCAGTTTTAACGCGCCTTTTTCGGCTCTCATACTCCACTGGCGTAGTCCCAAAGTCATGGAAGACAGCTTTGGTGCACCCGATCCCTAAAAAAGGTGACCGCTCGAATCCGTCCAACTACCGGCCGATAGCCATAACCTCCTTATTCTCAAAGATAATGGAGTCCATTATCAACAGCCAGCTCCTTCGGTACCTAGAGGACCGCCAGCTGCTTAGTGACCGACAGTACGGTTTCCGTAAGGGCCGGTCCGCTGGTGATCTTCTTGTCTACCTGACACATCGTTGGGCACAGGCGATCGAGACTAAGGGGGAAGCTTTGGCCGTTAGTTTGGACATAGCGAAGGCCTTCGATCGGGTCTGGCACAAAGCACTTCTTGCGAAGCTTCCTTCTTATGGGCTTCCCGAGGAATTATGCAAATGGGTCACTAGTTTTCTTGCAGACAGAAGCATAAAGGTCGTAGTCGACGGTGCATGCTCAGATTCTATGTCCGTGAATGCTGGTGTCCCTCAAGGCTGTGTGCTTTCGCCTACACTGTTCCTTCTGCATATCAATGATATGCTGCAAATCAGCAGCACTCATTGTTATACGGATGACAGCACAGGTGATGCCTTCTATACCGGCCGTGCCAACATTTCTCGGGAAAACGTCATCGAGAGCCGAAACAAACTTGTGTCGGAAATTGAGGCCTCTTTAAAGAAAGTCTCAGAATGGGGTCGACTTAATTTGGTCCAATTTAACCCCACTAAGACACAAGTTTGCGCTTTCACTGCCAAGAAAATGCCATTTGTCGTATCACCTCGTTTTGAGGACACTTCCCTAAATGCCTCAGCTAGTATCGGAATTCTTGGTGTCGACATATCGAGTGAAGTCCAGTTCCGTGGCCATCTAGAGGGTAAGGCTAAATTAGCCTCGAAGAAGCTTGGTGGGCTCAATAGATCGAGACGGTATTTCACTGCGGCGCATCGCCTGCAACTTTATAAGGCGCAGGTTCGGCCTCATATGGAATACTGTTCTCATCTCTGGGCAGGGGCACCCCAGTACCAGCTTCTCCCTCTGGACCGCATTCAACGAAGAGCAACTCGAATCGTCGACTGCCAGGATATTTCAGATCGGCTTGACTCCCTGGCGCTGCGTAGAGATGTAGCCTCGCTCTGCATTCTCTATCGCATGTACAATGGGGAGTGCTCTGAGGAATTGTTCGGATTGATCCCTGCCGCCTCTTTCCGCCATCGTTCTACGCGACAACATATTCATCCCCATCACATAGATGGTTGGCAGTCCACAACTGTGCGTTTCACTAGAAACTTTCTGCCTCGCACAACCAAACTGTGGAATGAATTGTCGCCTGCGGTATTTCCGGACCGATACGACATTCAAACCTTCAAGAAAAGAGCGTACTCCCAAATCAAAGGCCGGCAACGCACTTGTGACTCCTCTGGTGTTGCGGGTGTCTATGGGCGACGGTAATCGCTTACCATCAGGTGATCCGTCTGCTCATTTGCCACCTCTGCCATAAAAAAAAAAAAAAAAAACCATGTCGGTCCGCCTCCAGGACCAGAACTCGAAACCTATCCGGCTGCAGCGTGGGGTGAGACAGGGAGATGTCATATCTCCGAAACTGTTCACCGCTGCCCTGGACTGGAGAGGGTTCGGAGGATTAACATCAACGGCGAGTACATCACTCAACTTCGATTTGCTGACGATATTGTGGTCATGAGTGAGACCTTGGAAGACCTAGGCGCAATGCTTGATGGACTCAGTAGAGCTTCCCAACAAGTGGGTCTTAAAATGAACATTGACAAGACTAAAATTATGTCAAATGTCCGTGTCACACCCACTCCTCTGAAGGTTGGTGACTCTACACTCGGAAGTTGTTGACGAATATGTATACCTGGGACAAACAGTCCAGCTACATAGGTCCAACTTCGAGAAAGAGATCAATCGTCGAATCCAACTCGACTGGGCAGCGTTCGGGAAGCTCCGCAATATCTTCACGTCCAAAATACCGCAGTGTTTCAAGAGTAAGGTCTTTGACCAGTGTGTGTTGACATATGGAACCGAGACATGGTCGCTTACTATGGACCTCATAATAAGAAAGCTCAAGGTCACCCAAATGCTTGGAGTTTCCCTACGTGATTGAATCAGAAATGAGGAGATACGTAGGAGAACCAAAGTCACTAACATAGCTCTCACAGAATCGCTAAACTGAAGTGGCAGTGGAGGGGGGGGGCACATAGCTCGTAGAATAGATGGCCGTTGGGGCAGTAAAGTTGTTGAGTGGCGACCGCGCACCGGGAAACGCAGCGTAGGCAGGCCTCCCACTCGGTAGACCGATGACCTGGTAAGGTAATGGTTGCGGGAAACCTATATCATAGACCACATACATACGTTGCGACAGAATACCGAAGAGTAGATTCGGCCACTATGCTTGGCGTTTGTGGACTATGAGAAAGCCTTTGATTCGATCGAAACCTGGGCAGTGGTACAGTTTCTCCAACGGTACAAATCGATTAGAGATACACTGAAGTGTTAAAGTGTTTGCATGAAAACGCCATCATGTCAGTCCGCCTTCAAGATCAGATTTCGAAACCTATCCGGCTGCAGCGTGCAGTGAGAGAGGGAGACGTTATAGCTCCAAAACTATTCACCGCTGCACTGGGAGACGTTTTCAAGCTTCTGGACCGGAGAGGACTCGACATTAACATCAATGGCGTGTACATCGCTCCCCTTCGATTTGCTGACGATATCGTGATAATGGCTGAGATCTTGAAGGACCTAGGCGCAATGCTCGATGAACTTAGTAGAGCCTCTCAACAAGTAGGCCTGAAAATGAACATGGACAAGACGTAAGTTATGTCAAACGTCCATGTTACACCCACTCCTCTGAAGTTTGGAGACTCTACACTCAAAGTTGTCGACGAATATGTATACGTGGGACAAACACTTTAGCTAGGTAAGTCCAACTTCGACAAAGAGATCAATCGATGAATCCAACTCGGCTGGGCAGCGTTGGGAAGGCTTATGACCAGCAGTGGACGTCTTTCGGCTGATAATGATGATGATGAAGTAATAATATACATAAAAGAACTGTATAAGCTAAAAATATAATTGAATCATTCATAGGTCATTCCCTGCATGAGTTTCGATATTGAAGTCATACAATAAAATGAAGCTATTGTTATGACCTTTAAAATGACATATGTCACAACTTGATACACCACTGGGTACGGACCTGCCCATTCTACTTTCAATAATTTTATTGTAATTGTTATCGTAATTAGCAATTACTTCAAGCAATAATTGTAATTGTTTCGTCACTAAATAGTACCTATATTTAAAAAACTAAATGTAAGAAACTTAAGAACGACCACCTCATACCAGCAACGACCAAGAGAACTACTACTAATTCTGCATTAGTTAGTAAATCTTTTTATAAGTTATCGCCTTTATGTCATCTCATCACTATACAATAGCCGACTGTTACTGCCCTAATGGATGTACCCACAATATTCATAAGACGTACTACCAGAGTATGTACTACCTATGTACCAGTATAGAGACCAGCTTGAAACGTGTTGAACGTACCGAGTATAAAGGTGCACAGACCGCAGCGCGCACAAAGCGGCGAATCGATCGAGCTTCGAGCAACAGGTCTGCACGGGGCTTCGCCACTCGATAAATATAAGCCTTTGCATAATGCATCGGTATTGACTTCACAAGTTTATTGCCCTGTTACGTGCCCCGAGTTAGATATTAGGGGAGGGATTTAAATAACGATCGAGTTTGAGATGTGAAGCTTCTACAGCGAATGGGATGAGACGCTCTGACCCTGACCTCTATTATATGACCTGGATTTGTTCTTTTCAGTGTTCCGTATTTACAGGGGATATTTAGGTTTTTTGCCATGTGATATTTAGTTGCGTCCGCTTCAGAGTAAATTGATCTCTCTTGAATGGTAAAAGAGTCTATTTTTCCCTTTAGCACATTATTATTTAGGGAATAAGGTAAAGAACACGAAAACTATATAACATATTTTATTCCATATCTTCACCTTTCACTTTTTTCCGTCCAAGAACCTCAAACATATACCCAGTATTATCAGTATTCTTATGACATAGGATAGTCTCATAATAGGATCGGGCGCCTCAATAATAATACTTAATAAAAAGAAAGCCTACGGAAATACTATTATTTTTTATTGTAGTTTTGTAGGTATTTACATGAATTTGAAGATATTGAAAATTTGACTGGATAAATAAATTTAATAGTTAGGTATACAGATAAACTTTTGTGAAATGTGAAGAACACTGAACAACTTTCCCGAAAAAAAAAACAATGGTCAAATCACAAAAAATAAGTGCTTAGGTACCTAACATAGAGTACTTAATTACTTGCTGTCGACTCTCTATTGACTTGGTTTTTTTCTTTAGATCGCATAGACGCCAATTGATTGAGCACAAAAAATCCAATTAGTGGAAACGATAGGAACTTATCCAATAAAGGTAAGAATTAGGATTACAACCCAATTTCATTTGGACAAAGATGTATGATTGGAAAACATGTATTTAAAGAATCTACTTACTTAATAGGTAAATATGTTTAGCAATAACAACAGGACACCTCATTCGGTTACCAAATACGGATGTAAAAAAGTGACGTAAATCGCTAACCTAATTCTATCTATATATGTATGTATTTAAATGTATATGTGTATGTATATCAGTCTCTGGTTCCCAAGATACAGGGAATCCTAGTTTGGGGCCAGATGACCGTGTGTGATTTGTCCCAGATATATTATATTATATAATGTTTTTCTACTCCTGAAAGTGAACAACTGTAAGGGAATTATAATTTATTTGAGTCCCAATGTTTTCTTGCAAAAAATGAATGATTGATTTCATGAGTCGAAAGTCATGCATGCATTTTTGGTATACTGGTGTCCGAATCTTATCGACTGGATGGGTAATGCTCGATGTCTAAATATTGTGAGCAAGCAGCGAGCGTGCCACGTTTCTGCGGATGGTGTGATATACACGATCACACATTCTAGGAATTCGATGATAGCCCGCCCCCAAGGATCGAAAAAGCTTTGAATCTTAGAATCTAAAAGAATCTTTCTGGTGTTACATAAATATATGTGCTTAAACGCAGTGGTGGCTTTTTATTAGATCAGTAATTGGTCAGTTTTTACCGCCTTACATAATAAACACAACCCCATGACAGTGAAATTCTGTCATTATCGACATCATCATTCATCATCGTATCTTTTTTTTTATTCCTTCTTCTGAATAATTCATCGGATCACCTTTAAGAACTGATTTTTATCGTAGAAATAACTATATTTTTTGTAGTAAGCACGAGATTGATAGAACATGAGTATTATGAATGACACTATCGTAACATTTCCGATTCGTTGGTCTGTTATCGATATTGACGTTTGCCTATCATAAGTTATCTATCAATCACAGCAGTAGGAGAAAGGAAAGAACGTGACGAAAATGATTTTCATTACGTCTTGGCACGTTTCATCGTCAATTATAACCTTTCTGCCTATTTAAAGGCTTTACCGTTCATTATACAGGGTTATTTTTAAACAACCCAAAGGGACGGGTACTTTACCTTCCATTTACGTTTCCTGCTTTGGAACTAAGTAGTTAAATATTGTACTGGGCGTGGGCTATTATAGGAACTTTTTATAATGTGGTAGACTAAAAATTACGCTTGCAAAAGCGTACTGGTTGTCTAGGTAACTGTACAACATACCTACGTTAAATAATATAAATATTAAAGAGTGAGTTTAGAAACCTACTCTTAACCTAACATTAGGTTGGCACCTACCTTACAGACACCTATGAAATCAGAGCCCCTACAAAGGGAATAGCAAAACTACCCTAGTAGCTACGCTTCCAACCGGCAGCCTTAACGCCTCTTTTGCGATGTACAAGCCCAGTTCAAAGGAATTGAAATACAACTTAATTTTAGGACTTAGACTTCAAATTAGCAATCTGCGTTCGAGATAACTAGCTCATGAATCGTCATTGTATTGTGTATGAAAGTTTATCAAGACAAGTATTTAGACCATTGTTTCCATTTGGTAACGAGGTATGTGATTGAGTAGCAAACAATTACAGTAGTGTGATACCTCTACTACAAACATACCTTCATTATGTTACTTAACATACAAAGCCAAATGACTGATTGATCCTGTTGAATACATCCAACTCACTAAGTAAATTCATGCTGAAAATGCTGAGATAATATTTGGCTCGGGGGGCCATCTTATCGCGCTATATGTATTTGCTTAAAACCAAAATCGGCTTTGCAAGTCATATCCGAGCACATTCCCGAAAAACTGATCCAAACTGACAGGGTGTCGCCGTCGACGGATACGTCTGGGAGGACATCATCATCATTTGCTTAAATTAAATAAGAAATACTCTTTATTAAGTTACTAGCGACCCGCCCGCACGGGTGCAATGTATTATATACATATAAACCTTCCTCTAGAATCACTCTATTTATTAAAAAAACCGCTTCAAAATCCGTTGCGTAGTTTTAAACATCTAAGCATACATAGGGACAGACAGACTTTTAGCTTTATACTATGTAGTGCTAGTGAAGTAAGTGTACCATTATGTATCAAACGAAATGATGGCTCTTCTGGAAGCTGAATATGACGATTTAAAAGAATGAGTAAAGCATCCATTCTGAATTTGACTTTGACCTGGATTTTAGGTTTACTCAGTATGTTTTAAAAAATGATTTGTACTCCATTACAATAGTATCTAGGTATTTATTATATTATTATTGCATTTAAGATATGACTCGTAACTTATAACAAGATCAGGCATCTGAAAATGGTACACTGCAAAGGAAAATTAGGACTTTTGATCAATATTTTATCATGCATGTCAGTCATTTATTCATCAGTCATTTTCCTTTAGTAATTCTCACCAAAAAGAAATTATTTTTTCCTCTCAACTACATTTTATGAAGTCTCATTTTGACGTCGAATCTACCACTACATGTCCTTCCTCTAAAAGTTCTACCCATGCCAAGAAAGGCATTAATATCGAGGAACGAAAAAAGTTATTCACATTTATCTTACGCGGAGCTGACAAGTAGATCACTAGGACTAGGACTGCTCCGGAACCAATGTACCGAGATAAATGGGTTGGAAACCGCTCGATTTGCTTTGGCTCATGATATTTGGACATTGGAATTAGTACTGGAGATTTTGGACCGCTTTTTCCGCATTAAAAAAAACGTTGTCATTGACAGAGTGTTATTTGTAACTCATCAGGTTTGGATCCACCGTAGGTTTGTTTTAACTGCATTATTAGGTAACTGTGTTAACCCCAAGCGACAGACGGTCGACTGGAGTTGCACAGTATGAGTCACGGCCACATGTATATATGGTGTTGTTTAGGGCATTGAAAGCTACGGACGGACTTATGACTGGAACGCGATTATCATACATATCTAGTAATCAGATGTGCAGGTTTCCTCACGATGTTTTCCTTCACCGTTAAATAAATCAGTACCTATTCAAATAATTAACAGTAAGTTTTTCGAACTTACTGTGCATTATTCCTGCACCTGCGGTATTTTCGGACCGATACGACATTCAAACCTTCAAGAAAAGAGCGTACTCCCATATCAAAGGCCGGCAACGCACTTGTGACTCCTCTGGAGTTACGGGTGTCTATGGGCGGCGGTAATCGCTTACCATCGTGTGATCGTCTGCTCGTTTGCCACTTCTGCTATAAAAAAACCGTGTATTAGTGAGATAATCAAGTAATATTTTTCCCTCATAACGATAGGCTCTCCAGGCTACTTATTTCGCATTGCTACCATCAAAGCAGATACCCTATTCACCCATTGTCTCTGCCGCCAGACTAGCTACATGGCTGTTGCATTTTGTATTTAGTGCTACTGTGTTATTCTCCCTTGGCCTATATTACGAAGCCCGAGATTTAAAAAAACCAGCCAAGTATTTTTGTGTGAAAATTTTAATGCGGTTTACAGAATACATCTACTTAACAAGTTTCAACAGTATAGTTTTTATTGTTTCGGAAAAAACTATAAAAACAATCACAGTGGCTGTGACATACGGACGGACAGACAGACAGACAGACAGACATGACGAATCTATACGTGTTCCGTTTTTTGCCATTTAGCTAAGGAACCCTAAAAATATAGAGTTCGAGACATGTGTGATTATGAATTTATACGGAACCCTCGGTGCGCGAGTCCGACTCGCACTTGGCCGGTTTTTATATTTGAGTTGATTGAATGAAAGGTAATTTGCGGTTTACGATTTATGACGTATTAAAAAAACTACTTACTAGATCTCGTTCAAACCAATTTTCGGTGGAAGTTTGCATGATAATGTTCATATATTTTTTCTAGTTTATCATTCTCTTATTTTAGAAGTTACGGGGGGGGGACACATTTTACCACTTTGGAAACTATTGGGTTTTCTCGCGCAAACTATTGGGTTTAGAAAAAAATGATATTAGAAACCTCAATATCATTTTTGAAGATCTATCCATAGATACCCCACACGTATAGGTTTGATGAAAAAAAAATTTTTGAGTTTCAGTTCTAAGTATGGGGAACCCCCAAAATGTATTGTTTTTTTTTTCTATTTTTGTTTGAAAATCTTAATGCGGTTGACATATTACATCTACTTACCAAGTTTCAACACTATAGTTCTTATAGTTTCGGAAAAAAGTGGCTGTGACATACGGACGGACAGACCGACAGACAGACAGACATGACGAATCTATAAGGGTCCCGTTTTTTGCCAATTGGCTACGGAACCCTAAAAACATATAGGTAGTTACGACTTACGAGATTTCATATGTAAAACTTTTGTCGTTTATCCTTATTTTTTTATGTATATTTAGGATGGTAATTCAGTACAAGAACGAACTTCTAAAAACCCAATTTCTGGCAATGATCAATAAATTACACCTGAAATACTGTTATTGTTGCAAACTCTTTGGATTGTACTACTATAAATTTTAGATGAAACTAAGCAGACATTTCTTGGAAAATCGGATCGTGTTCCCGAATTATTTGTATCCCTGAGGTTCTCGAGGGAATCCGCTATCCTTGATAATTTACCCACTTACATATCGAAAAGATTAACTGGAGTGAACCCTTTTCCTCAGTATATCGAAAAAATACTAGTCTGGATTTATGTTTTATGTTATTTTGGGAATACTAAGTATATTATTAGTATATTTTATTTTTGAATGAAATTTTTACCTGCTTTCCTGAAGCTAGGTTTATTGACTTGCTTGTTTTAATTTACACGGTGTAAAGGTGTTGTTGTTGTGATAATTCCGAGTGATAAGCGAAGGCTTCTACATATCATACTGAAAAACTATCCTCAACTCTGAAACCTGAACTGAATTAGAAAAAAAAAAAAACAACTTCCCACACAAGTTTACCTGAGCCTGAGCTGGCTGATAAGTACGAAATTAAAAAAAAAAAAATTAAATTTTGTATGATTTCCTCGGGGAAAGTTGTTCAGTATGTCAGATTGTCAAATGAGTAGAAGCTCTCGTTTCAAGTCAAGATCTTCTTACACACTGTTGAAAATTTGTTATTCTAAAAATAACAGCAAAATGTTGTGTGTTTATTATAATTTGTACAACTGTCGTAACATCAGCTTTCTCATTTAGTAGACTAGGCCGTTCAGCGCGCAATGTGGCGTAGGCTAACAAAGCGCTCTGAATATTCATAGCATCCAAAACAGACTTTGCAGTTGTTCTCCAGTGCGGCTGTTTAGGCGCAAAATGTGCACGCGTCGCGCCGTTATGTTAAGTTCTAACTTGCCAGCTACAAGCTACAGATGACAGAAATAAACTATAATTAAAACAACATATACGGTGAAAATTTATTCGTTTTTGTAATCAATACGGTGAGGAAGGGAATGTTTTACTCATGAAATGTAATTAAGATAAGATAGACCGCGCTTGGGTATCTAGTCGACTGATAACAAGGATCGTTTCTTGCACACGATAGGTTTCCTTTTAGGACGTGGTAAGTATTCAAATTCAAAGGAAAATTGTTAATTGTAGGTAAGTTTGCAGATATAAGAAATCAGTAGTCACTACCGAGGAATTACATTACAATTACAATCTTAGATATTTTTGTCTGATTCGGTGGCTCAGTGGTTAACGCTCCTGACTACTGACCGTGATATTAGGTCGTGGGTTCGATCCACCCAGGGCAAAAATTTCTGTGATGAGCACATTTGTTTGCCCTTCGCTTTTTTTCTTAGACATAAAACACCAGGTATTTAATTAATATTCGCAACGCAGTTGTGTTAATTCGGTGCAGTAACAATATTCGTGAAACTTGCGGTGTCACGTACTAGGTACATATGTGTAAGTTCGCGACTTCGACTAACTTGTTAATTAGATTTCACGTCTAGTCGACTAGGTTACCGGGGCCTTTTAACTTTCTGTCTTCCGGTCTTGAAGCTATTTCTGGAGTGCTATGTTACCAGGTTTTAATTGGTGTTGATATTGGTAGAGATAAGACCTATGAATGTTTTTAAAGTTGGTCACACCAGGCAAAAATGTCAAATGGAAATTTAATGTAAAAAAGCTTTATTCACCACACTACGGCTTTCATTTAAGTGCATAGTAATACTTTAAGCCTTATTTAATCTGTTTTTTGTTTTAAATCGCAGCTCTGTAAAAGGAGATCTCAATTAGATCCATTAAAAGTTGGTCAGCAAGATTCTCTGGAGCCAATTACGGTGGCTGTTCTTTTCAATGAAGACCAGAAACGAAGGAGTGCGGAAACTACAGGATTAGCCGTAAAGTTTTTAGAGCACTGTTAAGAAACAAAGAAGAATGGGAAAGTTAATTGGAAACCTAATTACTGACTAGAAACCACGTTCAGTTCAGAAGGAATTATATTATCAATTGCGTGGAGCTGGAGAACCACATAATTATTTGCGTGTATAGACCCCCATATGACGATAACTTTGTTCGTTTCGAATCGGCAATGGAGGATGCATTAGATTTAGTTAGTAAAAGTAGTAAATCGGTAATCGTTTGTGGAGACTTTAATGTAGATTTGTTGGAAAAGAAGTCCCTAACAACTAGAATAACTTGTCTTTTTAAGTCGTTTGATTTAGATTATATTTTTTTTGGAACCAACAAGAAAAACAGAGACTTCTGCAACTTGCATAGATAACATATTTTGTAACTGTAAATTTGTAGAAAAAAAAGTAATGAATTGCATAAGATCTGATCACAGCGGATTGCTGGCTAGCTTCCCTGTGAGATTTACTAAAGAAGTAATTAAAGATCAAACAAGACCTGTCACTGTTTACCGAATAGAAAATTTCAAAAGGACACTAATTGAAAAGCTGCCCATACCAAATTTTGATGAACACGTAGACGCGAATAGTTTTTACAGTGATTTTTTCACAGTACTTGACAGAGAATTTCAAGATATATTTAAAACAAAATCCAGAAACATTAATCATCAATTCAAGTTTTGTGAGTGGGCTACTGTAGGTATTTATAAAAGCCGACAAACTTTGTTTGATCTTTATGACAAAAAAACCTATATTTTTGACAATAACTTTAAAGAATATGTAAAAAAGTATTCGAAAATCTTTAAACAGGTATGCCGTGCAGCAAAATCGAATTACTTAGCCAGAAAAATAAAATCATCAGATGATAAAATTAAAACCGTTTGGAATATTATAAACAAAGAAACCGGCAAGGTCAAACCCCGCGATAACGAATATGTTTTGCAAACAGATCAGGGTAAAATTATAACAAATGCTGATGTAGCTAAAGAATTCGAAACTTTTTTCACAAATATTCCACTTAAGACCACTGAGGCCTTGAATTCGTCACCTGTGCATGCTAAACAATTATTAGAAGATAATGTCAGTATTTGTAATGAAAAATTCTCCTTCAGAGAAATTGAACCAGACACTATTGTCAAAACTTTTAAATCTCTTAAAATGAAAAGAACTGAAGACCTTTGGGGGCTATCAGTAAGTTTAATTAGTAATGTAATTATAACTTTAGCTCCATATTTAGCTTGTCTTTTTAATATTAGTATTGATAGTGGCGTATTTCCGGACCTAATGAAATGTAGTAAAGTGATACCCCTATATAAATCTGGTAACAAAACTGATCCGGGAAATTACAGACCAGTTTCTGTACTACCAGTTCTCAGTAAAATTTTTGAAAAAATTATGCTCAACCAATTACTAGAACATTTTAATGAAAATAATCTTCTGCATAAACAACAGTTTGGTTTCACAAAAGGTCGATCTACAACCGATGCAGGAGTATCTCTTATTCGTAACATCTATGATGCTTTTGAAGAATCACAGAATGCAATAGGAGTGTTCTGTGATTTATCTAAAGCATTTGATTGCGTTGAACATAATACATTGCTCATAAAGTTAAAGCATTACGGTGTCGAGGACGGGGCCCTCAGTCTTCTTAATTCGTACTTAAGCAACAGAACGCAAAAAGTCCAAGTAAATGGCACAAATTCATCCGGCTCTAAGGTTAAAATGGGTGTGCCCCAGGGATCTATATTAGGCCCTTTTCTTTTTCTTACATATATAAATGACTTGCCATATATGGTGCAAAATTTGTCAAACATTGTGTTGTTTGTTGATGATACTTCTCTTATTTTTAAGATTGACAGGAAAGATAGCAAAATTGACGAAGTAAACAACACTCTTTCAGAGATTCTAAAGTGGTTCACTGTTAACAATCTACTCTTAAATGCAAAGAAAACAAAGTGGATAAAATTCTCATTACCAAATGTAAAGAAAATTGAAAACAGTGTAATTGTAGATAATAATGTATTGGACTTTGTAAATAAGACCGTTTTTTTAGGTATAACTTTAGATGCTACACTGCAATGGGGCCCACACATAGAAACCTTAGCGGGACGGCTTAGTTCAGCTGCATATGCTGTTAAGAAAATAAGACAGTTGACAGATGTAGGTACTGCGAGACTAGTGTATTTTAGTTATTTTCACAGTATAATGTCTTACGGAATCTTACTCTGAGGACATGCGGCTGATATTGAAACGATTTTCATTTTGCAAAAAAGGGCATTTCGCGCAATCTACCAGATGCGATCCCGCGAGTCGTTGAGGAATATGTTTAAAGAAATGAATATTCTTACTGTTGCTAGTCAATTTATATACGAAAATATCATGTATGTACGTAAAAATTTGCACTTGTTTCATAAAAACAGTGACAGACACAATTTTAATCTAAGAAATATTAATAACATAGATGTTGACTATTCGAGACTGAGTAAAGTTAAGAAGTCATTTATGGGGCAGTGTGTAAAATTCTATAACAAAATACCCGAAAATGTGACTAGTTTGCCAGAAAACAAATTCAAATTGCATGTGAAAAATTGTTTATGCTCTAAAGGGTATTACAAAATACTAGATTATGTAAATGACAATGATATATTGACATGTATAGATCCTCCAGCTCACAGTTTTATTGTTAACATGAATTGTAATAGAATTTAAGATTTTATTTAAAAAATGTGTTGGAGCGAGTTTCTTTTGGGCTCGACGTTTCTTCTCGCTTCGCAAACACTTCCCGAAACGTTGAGTGTACAAGTCCCGCGTGGTAGGGACTTTGTGCTAGGTAGAAAAAAAATATTGACGATTTAAAAGCATGTGTAAAAGCATCTACTTAAATAAAAAACATTTTGAGTTTGAGAGTTTGATTTACTACAAAATAAAATATGTTGTAAGTTATAATTGACCACGCTGAACCAACAACTCCAATTTTGCTATGTTTTTGTTGATTTTCTCAAAAACCGCTGAATAGATTTCGATAAAATTTATATGGGACCACCTGTAAAGTATACCCTTTTAAACAAAAAAAGAATTTTTCAAATCGGTTCAGGCGTCTTCGAGTAATCGGTGAACATACATAAAAAAAAGATTCCGACGAATTGAGAACCTCCTCCTTTTTTTGAAGTCGGTTAAAAATAGTATATGAAAGAGGTACCTACGCCGTCTTCTTGGTTTGATGTGAATGGGAAATACAGGGTGATTGGTAATTCGACGTGATCCTTCAAAGGGGTTATACTAGAGGTCATTTGCAACAAATTAAGTTCAGTTAACCAGGGGTCAAAAATTTATGGTGACTGAGATATTACGTTTTTTAGATTTTTTAGAAATTTTCTGCCTTGTTACCAAAACAATTAATTATGAAAAAACCATTACACTGTTAATATTAAATTGATACTTTTTTTAAAGCTGAGAAATGACACTTTAAAAAAAAAACTTGCCCAAAACTCACATAGTCTCAAAAATAAACGGTCTTAAGTCGCATAAATTTTTTATTTTTTATAAATACTAGAAAATAATGTAGCGAACTTGGCGTACAAATCAATGAAATAACTTCCTTGTTTCATAAGCTTTCTGAAAAGGTAAAAATATTATCATTTTTTGCACGAGATCGAAAAAAAAATCAATAAACCAAACAAGTAACAGATTTTTTTCATACATATCCTGCACGGTGCCACCCTCTCTTTTAGTCGTGTCGTGCGTGACTCGTAAGCTTAACATGATCCGATAATTTCCGGCAATCTTCGCGACAGTTAGTGGATACGAACTCGCACAGTTTCCAACCAGATCGTTAGTTCGAGCGGACAGAAAACTCACAGTATTCGTTAAATAATAGTTAATATCCTTCCTTCCTTCCTTATCCTGTTATTGTTCCGATATGGCTTAACAACTGCCATCTAATGATAGCAGCCGGTGCCAATGGCTTAACGTGCTTTGCGAAGAACGGAAACGGTCGAGATAAATGCCACTTACAGTAAAAACCCATCCAGGTTTTGACCGCGTCTGTAGTCAGTTAACCTGCGTGATCGATGAGACCACGCAAGCCACACTGAGCCACGACCGCTTCTGTGCTCGTGCTGTGGAGGCGTCCCAAAACCGCCCATATCAAAATGAAAAGTGTTTAAACGCATTTTAGTCAATTAAACAGGATATCAACTATTATTTAACGAATACTGTGAGTTTTCTGTTCGCACGAACTAACCATCTGGTTGGAAACTGTGCGAGTTGGTGTCCACGAACTGTCGCGAAGATTGCCTGAAATTATCGAATCATGTTAAGCTCACGAGTCACGCACTACACGAGTAAAAGTGAGGGCGGCACCGTGCAGGATATGTATGGAAAAAATCTGTTACTTGTTTGGTTTATTGGATTTTTTTTAGATCTCATGCAAAAGTTGATGATTTTAGATCTCATGATTTTTCCTTTTTAGAAAGCTTGTGAAACAAGGAAATTATTTCATTAATTTGTACGCCAAGTTCACTACATTATTTTCTAGTAACACTCAATTATTTTTTATTTTTTATTTTTTTTATTATGTGATAGGTGGCAAACGAGCAGACGGATCACCTGATGGTAAGCGATTACCGCCGCCCATGGACACCCGCAACACCGGAGGAGTCACAAGTGCGTTACACTCAATTACTTATGTATTTATAAAAAATAAAAATTTTATGCGACTTAAAACCGTTTATTTTTGAGACTATGTGAGTTTTGAGCGCTCATTTTTCAGCTTTTAAAAAAGTATCAATTTAATATTAACAGTGTAATGGTTGCCTGTTTTTTAAAAATCCAAAAAACTTAATATCTCAGTAACCATAAATTTTTGACCCCTGGTTAACTGGACTTAATTTGTTGCAAATGACCTCTAGTATAACCCCTTTGAAGGATCACTTCGAATTACCAATCACCCTGTATTTTTAGGGGTGGGAATTCTGATATACTTTCAAGTGCGGTAATACGTACGTTATTTAACCTACCTATATTTACACTGTAATATACGTAGTCTCTTAGTCTATAAATAGACTGTAGACATAAGAAACCTCTTACCAACTTTGTTTCCCATACAAAAAAATAATTAAGTATAATAATTTTTAGCAAAATCAATAAATTATAATCGAAAATCGACTTCAAACGGAATCGTGGCCCCAAAGTTTCGGTCAAAAGTGAAGACTTGAGACAGAGATGAAGTGGCTGCGAGTTCCTTTGAACATGGTTTTCAGATTAAAAGTGACTTCCAAAACGAGTTTTTATTTTCAGACGTTCATGTATGAAATACAAAATATGTATAAATAAATAAGAAAATATTGAACGAATGTCCGAACAATAAATATCTTGTCTCTGGTATCATATTATATTAAAAGTAATATTTTCTTCCTCCGGCTTCAATATTTGTTACTAAAACTTTCACTACATCTTCCACACATAATAGCAACTACTATCATAACGCAACTCACCATTCCCCGAGGAACCAACAGACAATAGGGTAGTTGACTCCTAAAGAAAGAAAGAAAACACATAACAAGTACAAAAAAACCTAGTTACTTTTTATCAAATATCAATCAAACATGACAAATTGTTTTAAAAACTTTGAAATTGTGAATACATTTGCATACTTATTACGATTTTTTATAATTGACCACGCTGAATACGTTAAAAACAACCGATTTCAATCGCAACAACTCCAATTTTGATATGTTTTTGTTGATTTTCTCAAAAACCGCTGAATCGATTTCGATAAAATTTATATGGGACCACTTGTGAAGTAAACAAAAAAAAAAGAAAAAAAAAGAAGAATCCGACGAATTGAGAACCTCTTCCTGTTTTTAAACAAAAAAAGAATTTTCCAAATCGGTTCAGGCGTCTTCGAGTAATCGGTGAACATACATAAAAAAAAGATTTAGACGAATTGAGAACCTCCTCCTTTTTTTGAAGTCGGTTAAAATGAAAAGCGGTCAAGTGCGTGTCGGGTCACGCGCAATGTAGGGTTCCGTAGTACTTCGACAGACACTGCTGATTCAAGGGGAAACCTCCACCGTCTTACAAAATTGTCTATACTACTGTCGTGATTTATTTTCACATTTCTAGAAACAACCGTTTAACTGACAAGGGGGGACACACACATGACTTTAACAAAATTTTACCACTTTGCTGGCGTGATTAATATGCGTATCCGTAAATTACAGCTCTCTAGTATTAATAATCTCTGAGTTAAGCCGCGGACAGACAGACAGACCGACATGGCGAAACTATAAGGGTTCCTTGTTGACTACGGAACCCTAAAAAACGGTACTTACATGTAATGAAATTCAAAGCGGGTAAGATTTTCTGCAATTTTTAATAAAATTGCTATTTAGTGAACAATATTTCAGAATTTACTTTTGATGCAGTCAAATACCCTATTCGTGTTGATTTTCCATAGTAAATTGGACGGTATTTTTTTTAGAAATTTATAGTTGCACTATACAAAATTTTAAACGAAACCTAGCAAAAATCATTAAATTATACGTTTCATAAAATTGTGTTTCGTACATTATGTACATTATGGTCTCTCCGTTACTTACCTACCTACCTAAGTGAAATTAATAATGTATTTGCTTACGGATTGTAATCTGATCTCCCAGGTGTATTGTCATTGCTGTAAAGGTACATATATATATACCTTAACAAATTCAGTATACAGGATGTTAAAAAAGTGAGTTTGAGATTTTAAGGGGTTACTCAGAATCAACTGTAGAAATACAGGAAAAATATATAAAAATCCGATCCTCAACTTTTTTCAGTTTCCCATACTACAGGTTACTCAGAATCAAGTGTAGAAATACAAGAAAAATATAAAAAAATCTGATCTTCAACTTTTTTCAGTTTCCCATACTAGATCTGTATGATGAATCAAGAATTTGTATAGGAAAATGAAAAAAGTTGTAGATAGGATTTTTTGTATACTTTTCCTGTATTCTGTACTTAATTCTGATTAACCCCTTTAAAAATCTCAAAAGCATTTTTTAACACCCTGTATAGTAACAGATATCATATTCCATCGAGTCTACGACTGAGTTTCTCGTCGCTATGAGCATTTTCGAGCAGAATATGTCCTTTGTTCACAGATTACCTCATTGTTCTTCACTTAAGTAGTTATCTTCAGCCAAAATCTGCAATGTTCACTTAGCCATAAATTCGCTGGTATCTTGCGAAAAATCGCATAATTTTTATTATGATTTCATTTCCTCTATTCATATGCGTTAGTATTCAACTTTACTTTATATTCAACGGAATCATATTTTAGCTGAACATTATGCACTAAGTTATTAGTGACAAATCAAAAGCATTTACTAACTGTAAATAAGCCAAAATTTTGCAAGATAGTTTAAATAAAGTAACAATTTGTAGGTAATGCACCGATTAACCTTACGCTGACTCTAGATGCTTTATAACGACCCCAGGTTGCCCTGCTACGTTAAATTCTGTTGTTTAGTTTAAGCTTCTGTCGTTAGCTTTTAAATTGTTGCCTCGATTTCCCGCCAGCTTTAACTAAAGCAAAATAAAGTCCGTATTTTTACAAGGCACGAAAAGCACTCTTACATTCAAACAAAGTAATGTAAGAGTCTCATAGTGGTACGCACAAAAAAATCTTAATTTCTAATTCTTTCGGAACACAAGACCCAACAATAATTAATTCAATCAATTAATAAAGTCTTCAATTTATCATAAAGTCGTTCTCACCAATGAATGGAAAATTAAATTATTGGCGAGAAAATTGCGCTTCATGAGAAAAGATGCGAGATTGCTTCGAATTCTGAGGGAGATTATAACATATTTAGACTTATAATGATAGAGTTGAAACAAATTTTTTATTATACTACTTTATTACTACTGTGCATTTTTAATTTCACCCAATGAGAAAATTCTGTTAGGTAAAAAATCCTGACAATTGAATATTTGCCCGTAATTAAATGTCTTCATCAGTGTGTTAATCAGGAACCGTCTAAGACATAAGTATCGTAGTTGAATCTTCAGGAAATTCCAGCCCATTGCCCGTAGTCTAACGTCAGCGACCATGTTCATGCAATCAGAAATAATGGGCATCGTTAAACATGGCTGGTGTCGGTCCAGTTGCCAGTAATGCGAGCTGCAGGGGCTACGGCGATGGTGCATGCTGCCTGGCTTCGAAATAGCTGCCATCGAGGAGGTCACACTTTGAGTAGGTACTCCATCTAAACCGAAGTAGGTAAATAAAGCTTGTGCAATTCGAAAGAATGTTGCATCTGTGATTTATGATCCTAGGCTGATAAAGAAGGCTTTTATTCAAGTGAATCCCAACATAAAGAAATCTATAGATCTAGTGAGAAGGAGAATTCTTCCAAAATTAATTTGAATCCATTTTAATATGCACAATGAGTCCCAGTGTGGCAAGTTAACTTCTTTTCCAAGTGTTCTCGGAATTGTCACTTGATAAGTCACATACTTTAGAAACAAGCTCATATCGCCCTCATTAGAGATAAGACTATCAGAAGAGGGCCATCATTAAATCGCAATTCCTTTCCACGGAATCGCCTCTGCGTGGTTCCCTGATGTAACGCGCAAATAACCTTACCAGCTTTTTGCAGTGTTTACCCTATTAGGCAAATCCTATGTCAGTAGAAGAGGCCATCCGGCTGAATTTAAAACATTTTCCTCGAAGAGCAACTTTAATGTTCTACGAAAAGCAAAGCGAAAAATCTAATTACACTGTAACAATAATTAGAATTCTAAATAAATTTATTTAAGAAACTTCGTTGATATTTGTATAAGTAATTGTTATTCTTGGAATACATCGAAATAAAGATTACTTGGATTGGTACTTTAAAAAATTGGTCTGGGGCGTTTTCAATCTCCTTAAAAACCGACTCAACTCATATACAAGGTGTAACAAAAAGGTGCAGTAATACTTCAAGGTGGGGGCTTCTACTCATCAAACTGAACAACTTTTGTTCTACAACTTTGTTGAAATCGCAAAAAATTTTTGGACTTATCATACAAATCGATCAGCTGGCGAGCCAAGTTTGTATGAAAAGTCCAAAAAATTTTTTGCGATTTCAACAAAGTTGTAGAAAAAAAAATTTCAGTTTGATGAGTAGAAGCCCACCTTGAAGTATTACTGCACCTTTTTGTTACACCCTGTATACCTGTGCTGTGTAAGCACCGTTTTGCGAAGTTAGACAAGTTATCACGTCATAGGCCCGACTATTAATGTGTCATTTATCGTAGGTACAACTTTAGATGGCAGACCACGTACCGCGGGCCCGCCTTCTCAGAACATCTGAGCAGGGCCCTGTTACGCACAGGACAGCGTATACTGCTTTAAAAGCAAGCTAACTTGGCTTACTGACCACGCGTTATGTGGGTAGCTACACGAATCTTTTTTTACATAAAACTTTTTTTTTTAACCTGAAACTTAATATTTACTAGTATTTATTTGTTTCTTGTTCTAGTATAAATGACTGAGTTATTTTAAGGTATTTTATATTTTTTTGTAATTTTGCATAATAACTATGATAGTCCAATAATAAATCTAAGAATGAGGCATGAGGACTATTCGCACATTATAAACCTACCTGTCTCAAAGGCGCACATTACTCGAACTCGCGACTTTACTTAGGTAGGTTATATAGGTTTTTTCGAGCGCTCCTGATATTCCCTGTATACTCGTTTGCTTGAAAAATGCGCAGCATTTTGAGAAAAGTTGCTGGGGCATCCCTATATGTATATTTTGGGTGATAAAATTTATTTTTTAAGCAGGCACTAGATAGCCTAGCGCTTAGTGCGTTACTAAATATCAACAAAAATGTTTCCTTTCATTCAGGCTGGCAAAACTCGTTACACCTCAAAAAGCATTGTATGAAAATGTATGAGAGTGAGCAAACATTTTATACAGTAAACTTTTTTGCCTTTCGCTGTGTGTAAAATATCATAAAACTGGGCCAATTCATTTTCAAGCCCTTATTATAAATTTGGATGGGAGACGGCTTCTTGACGAATTCTTGTTACCACTTCGTTTAAATTAAACACTCAACGGCTATAAATTCATTTTCATATTTCTTCACGCACGTTCACGATATGAATTATGCACCAGAATGTCTGAATCGCAAACAAAACATCAGCGTAAAAGACGCTGTTTTAATATCTCATAATGCTTACGGAATCTAATGAGCGATATCTGGCGTTATCGCACCATAGCACCTTTGCCTAGGGATGGATTTAGAATGCTTCGTGTTAAATAAAAAATCTCATATAAAAACGACCTTTCCGGAAAAATTTAAGGGGGCTTCTGGCTTCTTCTCATCATACTGAATAACTTTTTCAAAGGAACTTATACTGAATTCTCAAAAAAAAAGAAATGACTTCCATTACAATACAAAATTGGCCGATCAGCTGGCTGTTTCGTATAAAATGTCAGAAAATTATAATTGGGAAAGTATGATTATAATTATGATATGTACAATTGGGAAAGAAGTACCAGTTAAGGTTTCCTGGAAAGGTGTATTATGTATATCCTGTATATAAAAGACAAAATGATTTACAAAAAAACAGAGACTTAAAGTAGCAGCGATAGTGACAAGCGAGCAAGCTTAATTGTATAGTTTCCTTTAGATTATAATCAAAACATTTTTAAATAGAAAAAATCCTAAATCCGGTTCTTTCTTTTCTTAATTTCGCTTATTTTCCACCTTGCTTGTGGTGCCTTGCTTAAGTTGTAGGTATGGTATCATATTTAATGATAAACTTCATAAAATAACGTTACGTCAAAACTTGCCACAAAGTTTTGGCAGGCAATTAGATGATGTATTGTTAATAAACTCTCTAAGAGTAACGCAATCTACCATCTACCTACTTAGTCTGATATTTATACAAGGTGCAAAAGAAATTCTCCTTGCAAAAAATATGGGGCTTAAACTCGTCATAATTGATCTGTCTCGCCAGAATGATCTCTCATAACTTATCCCAAAGCATCATACAGAATTCCCAACAACAATTTAAAGGATTATACTAAGTCAATTCGCGAAATTTCTGCGGATTTTGCTACACCTTATATAATACTAACTTTACCTACTTAGCTCTAAGTGAATGGTTAAGATGCGTCATTATACTACGATACATTAGTTAAAACAAAGTCGAGTTACTCAGTGGCAGTGACTAAAAATACCCAGTCCAAAATCACACTCAAATCGCCTTGAATCGAGATTCGGCAACACCTAGCTCTGATCCCTTAGGGAGTAGAAATAACAGGAACATTTAGTCAGCTGTTTTGTGCCGCTGAAAATCCAGACTCAATCGGCCCCCGTGTATTGCCTGAAAACTGGAAAATGGTCGGCGATCGATTAGTTAGTCGCCATTTTAACTAAGTTGACTGAGCGTACAGTCCTATCACCTTGTTTAGCTAACCTCTTTTGTTAGTAAAGTTCAATGCGTATTTTTTGTAGTTGAATTTTGCGTGGTTTGGTGTTTTAGGACTTTTTTCGTCTCGGAAATAAATGGTTGTAGTTTAAAATCGGTGCTGAAGTGAAGTCCAGATTCTGTGTAGATTAAGTAACTATTATTCTTCTTTTCCTTTCCTTATTCCCATTTGGAGAGGGCAAACTTGACCTCGCTTGGAGATATGTATTTCACTATGGGGCCTTCAGTTGGTTTTATGGGCAATGGTTCTTCACTTGGGACTCTTCCTCTGGGAAATTGTAAATTGTCATTCAGAAGTAAATTACTTAATTATTATTTTTAACAACCCATTACGTGCCCCATTGCAGGGGCACGGGTCTCTTCCCATAACTCGGGAAGGTTAGGCCATACTCCACACACGGGGGCCAAGTCCGGATTGGTGGAGGTTGTGGGGCTAATGGCCAGTCCCACTGTCAGAAGTTTTCAAGCCGCCTATAAGGCCTCCGACATGGCTTAACGACTGCCATCTAGCGATAGCAGCCGGCACCTACGGCTTAACGTGCCTTGCGAAGCACGGAAACGGTCGAGATAAATGCCACTAACACTCATACCCATCGACGTTATGACCGTGTCTGTAGTCAGTTGACCTGCGTGATCGACGCACGACGAATTGTTATAAAGATAAAATATTATAAATAATCTTTATAATACTTAAGTACAGTGGCGTAGCGTGGGGGGGGCCGGGGGGGCCATGGCCCCGGGCGGCACATGGATAGGGGTGGCGGGCGGCACATGGATAGGGGCGGCGAGCGCCGTATTTTTTTACCTAGTGTTATCTGGCTTCGATGAACTGTACTTAGATAGATCACGCTCCTCAAGATATTAATAGAGAAGATTTCAAGCTTGAGCGTGTACGTATTCGTACTTTTGTAGCTGCAACAGATCCAGACTTTAAAAAAGAGTTACCTAATTATGTCTGGCTCACGGGGCTTAATAAAATATATTATAAACTTAAAAAGGGTTTTTCATAATGAATATTTTTATGCCACTTTTGAAAGAAGCTTCTCTATACTGAAGTCAATTAAAAATTACCTAAGATCGAGGCACGTTCTAAAAAAGGTCATGAAAACAAACGTTATCGTATAAAGAATGAAACCCGTACAGCAAGTCAGCGACAGCGCATAGTTACTATTTTACACAGGACCGGAATTTTGGTCGTGCCACCCGTGCACAGACAGGGCGTCAAGCTTATAGGGGCGCCAAGCACTCTGGTAGATGGGGTACCTAATCTAACTAAGACGGCGCTAGGCGCTCCAAGTAAAAGGGTTTCTGCTGGTTTAACCAGAGGCTTAACATAAATATTCTTAGATATCTTAAAAATTTTCGCGCTCGCTTCGCTCGCGCTTTTCTTTAATAAATTGCATATATTGGTGACCGTTCGCCCACGGAAATATACATATGTATAATGCGCTCGCCCTCGCTTCACATCAGGAGGTTGTAAGTTCGATGTCCGGCGGGGTTTAGTTAGTATTACGGATTTCCAATTTAGCTATATTAGCAATCGAACGTGATATACATATCGATAGTATAAAAAAAATTGTTTAATAATCACGAAGAGTACATTTTTTTATTGATTATAGAATTTGGCTGCATTATTCGACTTTTTTTTACTAATGATGAAAATAGAAAGGGGCGGCAAATTTTCGATGGGCCCCGGGCGGCGAAAAGCCACGCTACGCCACTGCTTAAGTAACTATTAATCTACCTGTAGAATTCTACAATCGATATTTGTTGGTACTCGACTGCCCAGGCGGAAGATAAATTTTTGGGGTGAAATTAGTTTTTTTTTATGCGATAGGTGGCAATTTTTTATTATTACTGGATGGGACGCCAGCGGGGCACAGGCGGGTGTTCAAGTCGCCAGGTGGACTCATTACACCCTATTCCCGGTGGTACGCGAGCGTTACTGTGTCCCCGTTGACGTCCCCCCCATAAACCTTGCGCTCCTCCTGCAATACTCCGCTATGCGACCAGCGTCCAGGTCACATAGTTCTTCTTCATCGATGCTGTCGGTGCCAAACGTCTCCCACCTGAGCCTGCTGTATAATGCACACTCCGCCAAGAAGTGTTGGCTGGTCTCCAGCGCTCCGCAGTTAGGGCAGGAGGGGTCGGTGGTACCGTCTATTAGGGACATATGTCGATTCAGTCTACAATGCCCAGTGATGATGCCTAAGACCGTGCCTAGACTTGTCCTACTTAATGATAGTAATGTCCTAGTTCTTCGGCGATTAATTCCTTTCATAAACATCTTCGATTGTCTGCAGCCGATGCACCCAGCCCAGGCTTTCTGTGTTTCACGTTTCATGAGTTCGCCGATGACCCCTTTGGTGACTGTTGCAGAAATAGGAAGTGCTGGCTCTGGTCCGACGAACCTAGTGCTGGCTCCTTCCCTTGCTAGGGCGTCTGCTCTTTCATTGCCTAATGTTCCCATGTGTCCCGGTACCCATGCTACTGTAACTGCCATTTTATTAGCCAGTTTATTGAGTGCTTCCTTGCACTCCCTGACTAGTTCCGAAACAGTTTCTGCTTTGGCGAGTGCTTTTATGGCTGCCTGGCTATCCGAGTAGATTATAGTGCCGTCCACTTCCCCTTCGGTACTGTTCAGCATTTCTTCTACGCATTCCTTGATAGCGAAGACTTCCGCCTGGAATACGCTTGCGTAAGTCCCCAAGGAAAGAGTCTTGTCTGCGCTAGGGTCACTGGGTATATGAATCCCGGCACCTGCTTGTCCCGTCTCTTTCATTCTAGATCCGTCTGTATAACAGATGAGCTGGGCATCAGTTGTCCCTAGTTCCCAGTCTGATCTGTCACCTATATGTATTCTATACTTCTTATTGAATATCCTTTGTTTCTTGATTAGGTCGTTATTTGTCAACAGTAACGACATATCCCTTCCTAGTGCTTCCTCTATGGCGGCGTGACCTACATCTGCGTCCTTCGCCTTCCATTCCTTGCATGCTTTCATTCTATACCATTGCTCTGCTGCTCTTCTTTTGACTTCTATTTGGATAGGGTTTAATCCCAAGGCCATGTCTAGCGCCATTGTTGGCGTGGAGGTCATGGCTCCTGTGGTCATAAGAGTTGCAGCCCTTTGTATTTTCCTTAACTCCTTTAGATTCTGCCCGATGTTGGCTCTGTGCCACCATATTATCGAGCCATAGAGAATCCTTGGGAGTATTATGGCTTTGTATATCCACTGGCAGACCTTCGGTTTCAGCCCCCAGATCCTACCAACGGCTCTTCTGCATTGCATCAGAGCCATTATTGCTTTGTTGCTTTGGTTTCTTATGTGACTATTAAAGTTCAGGGTCTTGTCCAGTGTCACCCCCAGATACTTTATCTCTTCTGTGATTTCCAGTATGGTTCCTCTTAACGCGATTGGCGCCAGGCTTATGTTTTTCCTTTTCCTGGTGAAGAGAACTATCTTTGTTTTGTCCGGATTTAGTCCGAGGCCCTTGTCCTGACACCAGTTCTCGACCAGCTTCAATCCTTTCATAGTGATAGCCCTCACAGTACTTAGCACCTTCCCTGTGACGAGGAGAGCTCCATCGTCCGAATAGGCTTGCATATATATATGCTGACTATTGACGGCGCTTACTAGGCCGTCTATGAGAAGGCACCACAGGAGTGGAGAGAGACACCCCCCCTGAGGGAATCCTCTCTTGGCTATAACTGTACGTGTCTCCGCACCTAGAGTCGTAGTAATAATACGATTCTTTAACATGGTTATGGCCCATCTCGCCAGTGCTGATGGGATATCTTCTCTGTTTAGAGCGTTCTCAACAGCACTGAAGTGTGCTTTGTCAAAAGCTCCTTCCACGTCGAAGAAGCAGCCGACTGCATAGGCCTTGTCCCTGTCTATGGCCCGTTCAATCCTAAGGGTAAGATTGTGTAAGGCTGTCTCGGTTGATTTCCCCTCTATGTAGGCATGCTGATTACCATGCAGGGGTTGGTTGCCTGCCGTTATCCTAGAGCGTATGCTACCATCTATTATCTTTTCTAGTGTCTTCAGTACAAACGACGAGAGACTAATGCACCGAAAAGACTTTACTTCCCGGTAGCACTTTCTCCCTGGCTTTGGGATGAAGACAGCCTTGACTTTTCGCCACCTAGAAGGAATATATCCCAAAGCCACGCTGCTTATGAATAGGCTGCACAGTAGTTCCTTTATGTGTTCCCATGATTTCTGCAGGAGCGTTGGGAATATTCCGTCAGGCCCCGCTGCCTTCAAAGGATTAAAGGCTCTTATCGCCCATTCCACCGTTTCTAATGTAACAGTCTCCTGGGCCATGTCCCAGTGTCCTGTTTCGGTGTCTAGGCGGTTCTCCTCTTCTATATACTCCTCACATCCTGGGAAGTGTGTCTTCAACATAGCATCCATCACCTCCTCAGGGTCAGACACATCCTTGCCCGACGGCAAGGATGTGTTTGCCGTGTTTGATGCTTGATGTGTTTGATGCTTCCCAGCTGGCAGGTGCTGTCTTTGGATAGAGTCTTCATCAACCTTGCTGCATCCGCATAGCTGTTTATACCTTCACAGAATCCTTTCCAGCTGCTCCTCTCCTCTTTCTGGCGCAGTTGGTTGAATTCTTTCCTCAGTTCCCTGTATGCTTCCCAGCTTAGATCGTCGTCTCTTGAGATGGCGATCCTTAAGCTTTTCCTGCATTTCTTCCTTAGCTTGAATAGTTCCTTGTTCCACCATGGTTGTCCCTTACCGTCGCGGATCTCTTTTAACGGGCATGCCTTGTGAAATGCAGCCATAAGCGTGCACTCCAGTTCTTCAGCTCCCTTATCTAGGGCTTCCACAGTTGTTAAATTCAGAGTTGTGGGTTTCCAGTTACTCAACTCCGAGTCGAACTTACCCCAGTCAGTTTTCCTCTTGTTTCTAACCATGACCTTCTCCCAACTTGCTTCAATGCAGAAAGTGATCATTCTGTGATCCGAAAACGTATCATCCATGTTCACTTTCCACTTCTTGACGTAACTGCAGAGGTCCCTGGTTGCATATGTAATGTCCAGCACTTCTCTCCTGGCTCTCGTGATGAACGTTGGGTCACTCCCGATGTTCATAATTTCGAGGTCGTACTTTAGTAAGAAATCTAGGTAATACTCTCCCTTCTGATTCGTATCAGTACTACCCCACACTTCGTGGTGTGAGTTCGCGTCGCTACCGATAATGAAAGAAGTTCGCTTACCAGTGTATCTTCTGACGAGTTCTTCCAGCTCAGCGGAGGGCGGCTTGTAGTCAGTCTCACTTGGTGTGTAGCTGGAGACAATGGCCACCTTCTTACTGTTGCCATCTTCTAGCGTGATAGTAAGCTCGACCCCAACTAGGTCTCTGGAACATACCACACTTATGCTACCGAGTGCTTTTATATTATTACTAACGTATATACACGCTCGAGGGGGAGCCTCACCTGTGCGCTGGTATATCAGCTCTCCTCTTAGGCATCCCAAGCCAACGACTCGGTTGCCAAGCGTGTACGGCTCTTGCAAAAGTGCTATGTCAATTTTCCTCTCCGCTATTGTTTTGCAGAGATTAACCATTGCGTCCTTGCAATGGTGTAGATTTAATTGACAGATACTTAATGATTTTTGTTTAAGTGTTTTTGTTGTAGGTGTGTGATGTGCTTGTGTGCGTGTGGTCATGTGTTTCTGTAATAGTGTGTTCTCAGATACGAGGACTAGGTCGGACCCCCGTGAACAATCTCCGTCCCGGAGATTCCAAGATCCATAAGACTGTCCTCGGCGGCCCGATCCGCTCCCCGCATCTGCTCATTGTTGGTGTTTTCTGTGGGGGCAATGTATTCTGCCGTCTGTCCCCCCTGCGCCCGAGCAGGCTGAGCCCCTTTCGAGGCTCCTCCCGCCCAACCGCATTTAGGACAAACGCCAGCACCCGACTGCCCCTGTGTGTCCGCGCCTTCTTTATTGGCTTGTGCCTTAGGGGCTCCGCCTAATAATCTAGCAGTAACCTTTGTTAGTTGGAAGTGCAACATTTGGGTTGCACCCCAGACTTCCCCTGCCTCCGAGGGAACTCCCATCACAAGGCGCACTCCCGTAGGAAGCGCTTCCTTGGTAATGAGAGTCCACTCGTTTGGTCTGAGTTCTACGCGGCCCTTGTTCTGACATTGAAGCCATCTAATTATGTCCTTCGGCATCTTGTCCAACTGTCCCGGAAGCCACAGCATAACCCGTGCCCTGTCCAGTCTCCTTGCCACGATGGGGACGCCTTCAAACTCGCCAAGGTCGCATGAGAGTAGCCAGTCCCTTGCCTCCTCTGTCTCTGGTGTCACCAGGAAGAATCCCTCGGACACCATCCCCGAGGTTGCAAAGGCTAGCCTCTTGTCGTCCTCGTCTCGTTCGATAGCTCTCTCCATGTTGGCCAGGATCCTGTCCCTGATGACTGAGCCCAGAGCCGCATCCACCAAAGCCCCGTCCCCACGACCGAAGGCTACGGCGAGCTCACAGCTCCGCTTCGCAGAGATGCGCGCTCCGTCGTCGCCTCGCCCGCGGTTTTGACGCTTTGCCGGAGGCCGCTCCGAGGCTTCTTCGGGGTCCGTCTCCTGGCGTTTAAGCTTCCCAGGTGCTCTAGCCTCAGAATCCTCCGGGTTACTTTTAGCCGCGTTTTCCCGTACTTGGGCCTTCGCAAGCTTTCTTCTTTCCCGCCTCGCCTTTTTGCGCTCAGCATTGTTCTTATACTTGAAAGAGTTTCCCGCCACCGAACTAAGCTGTTCGGTGGTGGGAGACTTTAGCAAGTCTTCTTCCTCTCTTACCGTGAGGTTCTTCATCTCTTCTGTAGGAGGTATTCCTTCAGTGTTTTTAGGCACCTCGGGATCTCCGTCCTTGTTTTGTTTGTTTTTATTAGGGCGCAATTTATCTGTTGCAGAAGGGTTTTCCATTTTGATATTTTGAAAGGGGGGTACCGAGAAATAGCACCCCCGGCGTACCCAACCGAGGGTAGCAGCGGTTATTGAGGGGCGAAGTACCGCTACTCCTCCGCCCCCAGTCGTTCGCGACAGCATTTGAGACCGGGCCGGGGCCCGCCCCCCAGAGCGAGAGTGAGCCTGCATGGCGTGCTGTGCATTCCCCGTCACGCGTCTTGGTGTCAGCTCCGCCACCTAGGAGGCAGGGCTTCTCCCAAGTCCACATGACCAGGAGCACACAGCCACCATACAGGGCCATCCCCCCCCCCCCCGACGAGCGCCCCCCGTCCCGATCCTCCCCCTGCTGCCTCGAGGAGCCGACACCCAAGCCCACGTGAATGCGCAGGCCCGAGTGCCGGCCCCTCGCGGGGCCCTAAGCACGTCCTCCCACCGTAGCCCCAGGGGTGTCGGCCGTTCGCCAATACCTAGTGATGACTTATATAGGACTTCACTAGCCATTGTTGCCCAGATGCACCAGGCGAGCGGTCTGTGCCTGGGAGAGAGCTAAATTCCCCCTCAAGGCAATTAAACTCTCTCCCAGTCACAGCCCACTCGCACACGCGGAGGCCGCCGACCTAGCATCCATAGGTGGCAAACGAGCAGATGGATCACCTGATGGTAAGCGATTACCACCGCGAATAGACACCCGCAACACCAGAGGAGTCACAAGTGCGTTGCCGACCTTTGAAATGTCTTTTATTTTATTATCGGTAGTAAGTAACGAAGTAGTACCTTTTTGTGTCCGTTGTATTGTTACCAGTTGTAAACAAAACATAGATTCACGTATTGATCCCTAGATTGACACAGAATTCATTTCATGTGGTCCGGTGTTCTTTGTTAAATTATGGCTAGTTTGTTCACTTGTAAGGTTTGTATGACGCATCTAGTTAAAAATGTGAAAGTGTAATCAGTAACTATATTAGGTTAACGTTATTTAAAATATAATTCTACATATTGTATTATACTTTTATTTTCGCCAGCACACACTGATGGGAACGCACTATACCTTGCAATCTGCAGTTGCAGACGTGAGCTTTTGAAAAAGTTTAACTTTTAACAGGATCCGTTAAAATGCACGGCGGCAGCTGTTTGTTAAAATTGGTTGTTTTGAATGTGGTGGTTCACTTTTAACCATTGTCGCTTTAGAAAATTCTGTTCAAAATATCTTTTAAATATTTTCAGGTATCAAAATATGATTCTTTCATAGCATGTTTTATGTGAAAATTTATTTTGAAGTATTTCTTATTGTCAAATCAAATATCTTTTTTATTTAAGTAGATGCTTTACACATACTTGTAAATCGTCATATTTTTTCTACCTAATACAAGTACAAAGTTCCTACCACTCGGAACTTGTACACTCAACGTTTCGGGAAGTATTAGCGGAGCGAGAAGAAACGTCGAGCCCAAAAGAAACTCGCCCCTACACATTTTTTGAAATAAAAACTTATTAGCTATTACAATTGATGTTATTACTAAAGTTATGAGCTGGATGATCTATCCACACATCTTTGTCATTTACTTAATCTATGGTTTTATAATATCCCCATGAACACAGGCATTTTTTTTTACAAAGTTTTAAACCTTTTTTCGGATAAACTTGTTACACTTGTTACATTGTTCATACTTTTTTTATAATGCGTGTTTTTTACTGGAATAGTATATCTAAAACTATTAACAAATACAAAGGAATTTTCTTAGGTAACTTAGGTAAGTATTTCTTTTACGAAGAATTTGTTTTGTTTTGAAAAAGAGTTTTAGAAAAATTGAGTGTCTGCAAAAAATTAACTAAAAAAATATTTAAATAAATGAAGATCTAATGTTACCTAATAGTCTCGGTCTACCTCTTATGTTTCATGTGGTACGTGGCACTTTATCTGTCCTTGCTACCCTTATTGAAATAAAACCTGTAAACGTCGTTTATTTCTCACAAATAAGGGTGCGTAAACGCATGATATCATTTGACGAGTTACTGTCAATAAAAAAGTATAGTGACGTCCTGATTGGCCCTTTTTTCGAAAGTCGGTTAACAAACCACCATGCACCAACTGCGGTAGTGGCCATGGCTTATTCATGACTCCAGAACTCCACAGATGTCAAAGGTAAGACCCTTATCACTTATGCATGGCAGGCCGAAACAGACGCCCGATATCGCGTGGATGTTGTTTTACAAAACCGGCCAAGTGCGATTTGGATTCACGTACTGACCAATACTGCTGCCGTGCTTACGATAAGAGCAGTCTGTGAAACACACTATCGAGTCTTCGTCACATTTTTGCATTTTCCCGAATGTTTCCTTAGATTATTTTAAATACGACTTTTAAAATGTGTAGCTCAGATTCAGTATTTTTATACTGTGTTATCATTTAATTATCTTATTTATTAGGCATTATTAAATAACGAAATGGATGAAGTTACTGATTTTATATATGTACTTACTGTTCTTATCGTAAGCATGGCAGACTGACAGACTGATGATGACTGACCAATAATATAGTTAGCTATTTGTGTTGTATATTTATTTACCAAATTTTTCAATAAAAATGAACAACCGTTACAGTTGGAAAAAATAATTTCGCATACGCACAGATTATTTACACTGGCATACGTTCCGTATAATATGTGTGCAAGCTGCGAATAAATTCTCGTTTTCAATATCACCTGCGCTAGGTATTTGTAATAAGTTAAGTATACGTATATATCAGTAGGTACAGCTTTTTTTTTCTATCTATTTATATCACTAGTCTTGACAGACAGACATACGGGCAACGAAGTGATCCTATAAGGGTTACTTTTTTTCCTTTTGAGGTACGAAACCCTAAAATACAGGTACCTAGTTTAAAAATAAATTAAACAATATGACGTTTCCAAGGCAGTTTTTAAGGGCGTCACACACAAATCCGCCACACACATGGACGGCAATACTAGCATAGCATGCTGCTTCTAACTTCACGGTCACCCCACTCCGTACAAGAGTGTGACGGATTTTATATGTGCCACAGTATAGCGCTAGTGTGTGACGCACTTTAATCTCTAGCAATCTACGAATTTCTGAAGCACATATTATAGCAGGGTTCAAAGTGACAATTATCACTGTGGTAATTATTATGACAATTATTTTGATAAATGTAAGATAATAATATATATGATAATATATATATATTATCTTACATTTATATGATAATATATATATGATATATATATATATATATGATATATATATATATATATATGATATTATATGATATTATATGATAATTATAATTATATGATAATTATATGATAATATATATAATAATATATAATGATAATAATACAATTAATTAAATTGTAACGCAATCATATCCTTTTATGTGTGTGCGATTTACCACTTCCGCGCACATACAGACGCGATAAATGGCAATAAACAAAACTAATAAAACGGGTCACAAATATTGTGTTCAAGACACAGAATACTTAGTACGATTTGAATTTTTGTTCAGTTTTATCCCTATTATAATGTAATGAAATATTCGTAAGTATTTTTTTTTAAAGATCACTGTTTGCAGCAGCACTGAAAATTATTATCCAAGAAAATAATTACTATGATAATTTCGAACCCTCGGTTGTTCCAAAATGAAACACTGAACAAGCCGCCATTTCGATAATTTTACATTAGCAAGGTTTCAAAGAAATTTTGTTGCCTTAAAACTTTCAAAATATTTTATTGATTGCCGTATAACTCAGTATGTCGGTTATTTTAGAAGCTATCGAAAAAAAAAAATGTTGTAAATTCAAATGTGAGAAAGTTAATTTTTGGAAAATTGGCATATAATGGCATATAGTGTAAGGAATATCAGTGTTTTATTTTGGAACAGCCACCCTATATTATATTAGCTCTAACGAATATTCGTAAACTTACATGCATGATACACGAAATTATAATAATATAATAATTTATGTATACTTAGTTAGTTTTTATATATAGTTATATTATAACGAGTACCACCAAACTTTACATAGAGATATAGGCTATGTAATGTAGTAAATTACATAAACTATTTAATTAATACTTAATTTTCATCATCCGTGTTGCTAATAAAGAATTTAATTAAAATTCTTAATTATAATCCAAACATGGTCTATGTTATGAACCTACTAAACGTCAGGCAACGCGACAGCGTATTTCTTACAGAAAATGTTTCTCATCGCAACTGTTTTATGTAAGTACATACTAACTTTTGACCGCGGCTCCGGGCGGGTGGATTGTTTTTGTAACTGTCGTTGAGGATGCGATCGTTGCGCTCAGCAAAACTTGTTCTGGATGCTCTATTGACCCAAAATATCTCAGCAATGTGCCAGCGATATGGTTTTGTTGAGTGCTGTAATGAAACTAATTAAGATATGTAAGAATTACGCGATGGCTCTCAAACATTGTACTTAAGCAAGCGAAATGCTTATTTTCAAGGCAGGCAATAAGAAGCTTACGACAATACTTCTCTTTCTTAGTGTCTAGCTACTAGCAAGAGTTAAGCATTTTAAGTATTTGAGACACTGGGTCACCGAGGATCCAAATCAAAATGATGACATGGATATTAAAAGGGAATGCAGAGCGTTGAAGGTTAGATGTAACATGCTGGCCCGCAGGTTTGCAAGTACATTGACCAGGATTTGAATCCGAGACCTCCGGTTACGAGGTCGGAGTCACTACCCGTGGAGCAGATATTTTTTGCGACTGATAACCAGAGATTCTCAACTAAGTGTTAGACGAATCGTAGCACTATTAGTGCTACGAAGAATGAGCATGTGGAGAGTTACTAAAAAAAGCACTACAGCCATACCATTTAAGACGAGTGCAGGACACAGCGCTACCTGATTAACAATAACGTAAGTTGCAATATCTCTTCTTCATTTTTCGATTATAACAGGCAATCACGTCAATTGTCTAAATGTTAGGTGAATCGCAGCACTACCTAATAGTGCAATTTGTCTAACACTTAGTGGAGAATCTCTGTTTATCACTCGCGATATCTCTTCTTCATCTTCCGGCGTCAACAAGCGATCACGTTCATTGGGTGGCCTCACGCTTGAGTCGACAGACTCGGTGACTAAGTGGTTAGCGCTCCTGACTTCTGATCCGAGGAGTCGTGGGTTCGATCCTCACCCAGGGCAAACATTTCTGTGATGAGCAGATTTGTTTGCACTGTGTCTGGGTGTATTATATCTATATATGTATGTATTTAAACGTATATATGAATGTGTATCAGTCTCTGGTTCCCATAGCACAGGGAATCCTAGTTTGGGGCCAGATGACCGTGTGTGATTTGTCCCGGATATTTATTTATTTATTAAAGACCTCCACTGCTGGACATAGACCTCCCCGAAGGATTTCCACACCGATCGGATCTGTTTTGCTCGCATCCAGCGGCTTTCCGCAACCTTCACAAAGTTCTCGGTCCACTACGTCTTCTGGTGTGCGGTCGCCACTCGAGAACTTTAATGCCCCAAACGGCTATCTATTCTACGAGCTATGTGCCCCACCCACTGCCACTTCAGTGTAGTGATTCTGTGAGCTATGACGATTAATTTGGTTCTCCTACGTATACAGGATACTAGAGCTTAATTCTAAACATAGTTGAAAGGTTTTTGTTTCCCCTTAATTAAATATTTTTTACTTTTACAGTGGCGCAAATTCGACACTGTATTAATTTGGATGTTTTCTACCAAAGCCCCGACGAAATATTGAACGAATTAATTGGAGATATACACGAAATAAGAAGAAACAAAAGTGTACATGAACATCTAAGCAAAAATATGGGAAGTTATTATGATCATTATCAAAATTACAGACGATTATTGAATAACATAAGTACAACTCCATCGACAGATGAGCTCAAAATCGCGACAACAGGTCGTCCCAACCGTGAATTGAGGCCTGTCACTATGAAACAAATCAAGTTGAGAATGATGGTCGCAGAGTTAAAGAGAATGCTGAAGAAATCTCACGATCCCCTTGAAAACATACAAGGTGACGTTGACGAAACACTAAAAATCACACGACGTTTTCAATCGACGCATCCGAAGTACCCGGCTAAGCCGGCGTTAAGAGGACCTGGCGTCTACACTACATGGATGAAGGATGAAGAATGGAATCTCACAAAAACATGGGTAGTAGATCTCATTGCCCATTTTATCTACATGTCAAGGTATAAACTGGTATATGCGCAGCTTTTGAGAAAAAAATATTTCGAGAGTTTAAGATACAAAATTGGATTTTGTGCGTGCCTATTGAAGATATTGCGGCAACAGCAAGAGTCTGTAATACATTATTACATGACAACTGTATATCTTTTACACGTATTCGATTATAATCATCATTTACTTGTTTATGAAAGGGTACAAAGGTTATCTGTAGATATCAAGGACCTGGTTCGTCATTTAAAAGCATTGGACAGAAGACGGCAGATGTTAGAATCGCCAGACTACTATGAATTCCTATTATATCAGAAGGAACAAGCAATTCTTGCAACAAGATCTAGAAAAACAAAGAAAAGACTTGCTAGGTTAACCCATCCAACGAAACCAATTACATTACCGAAGGCGGACTAGCACGTTAAGGACCGCCGCCCGCGCCGCCGACCGGATTAGCAAAACAAAATTAATTTTCCATGTCCTTCTGCTCAAAAAATTATGTAAGTACATATTAGGTTGGGCAAACAATAAATTAGCCTATTGAGCGAAATAGACCCACACCGCGTCCAATACCATCAGAATAAAATCTTTTCTAATTTGGTAAAAGGCATTGAGTACGGTTCACACTGTGTTATTTTGACAATCTAGTGGAACTTTATTCAAGGTATAATAAATAAATTTTAAACTATAGTTGTGATGAATGGATTTTGAGAAAACTTTGCATAGATATTAAGGTACCTGGCGTCTACACTACATGGATGAAGGATGAAGAATGGAATCTCACAAAAACATGGGTAGTAGATCTCATTGCCCATTTTATCTACATGTCAAGGTATAAACTGGTATATGCGCAGCTTTTGAGAAAAAAATATTTTGAGAGTTTAAGATACAAAATTGGATTTTGTGCGTGCCTATTGAAGATATTGCGGCAACAGCAAGAGTCTGTAATACATTATTACATGACAACTGTATATGTTTTACACGTATTCGATTATAATCATCATTTACTTGTTTATGAAAGGGTACAAAGGTTATCTGTAGATATCAAGGACCTGGTTCGTCATTTAAAAGCATTGGACAGAAGACGGCAGATGTTAGAATCGCCAGACTACTATGAATTCCTATTATATCAGAAGGAACAAGCAATTCTTGCAACAAGATCTAGAAAAACAAAGAAAAGACTTGCTAGGTTAACCCATCCAACGAAACCAATTACATTACCGAAGGCGGACTAGCACGTTAAGGACCGCCGCCCGCGCCGCCGACCGGATTAGCAAAACAAAATTAATTTTCCATGTCCTTCTGCTCAAAAAATTATGTAAGTACATATTAGGTTGGGCAAACAATAAATTAGCCTATTGAGCGAAATAGACCCACACCGCGTCCAATACCATCAGAATAAAATCTTTTCTAATTTGGTAAAAGGCATTGAGTACGGTTCACAGTGTGTTATTTTGACAATCTAGTGGAACTTTATTCAAGGTATAATAAATAAATTTTAAACTATAGTTGTGATGAATGGATTTTGAGAAAACTTTGCATAGATATTAAGGTATATATCTATTATTTATATATGTATTCAATGTTATCGATAGGATATCATTAAAAAAAAACATAAACTATGTTCAAATAAGTAGTAATAAAAATTAACAAAAATTATAATTTCAGAATGATTTTGACAAAAAAACTACATGTCGTGGTCACTGTCACCTTCTCCTTTACGTTTTTCTTCTTCTTCATTTGATTTGTTAGTTTAAACAATTTCTGGGTCTTTCAGAAACATGAGTTTCTCGGGGTACAATATGGTGTTATTTAAAAAAATATATATTGGAACTAGACATATAGTGGTCTGAATGCATGAGAAACAGGTTTAGCACATTCTACGGTATCTTGTTATGACGTCTTTCGACTGATATGTTGACGAAACTGTCATTATTTTACATTATTTGCTTCCTGAAGCCAACTGACCTAGAAGATATATACTCGTTTAAATTATATTTATAGCGTAAGATAAAATTTTGTGGGTAGTTGCGAGCAAGTAGTGTCAAAAGCATAGCAGGCAGGATGTACCTTTTTATAGTTTCTTGAGCGTAATCTTCGAACTTTTGGGAATTAATCTCGTGGTAGCAGTCTAGTACCTCTAGTATAACTCGAAAGCGGTTGCTGGTGTCAATATGAAGCCCCACTATAGCTGTTTTTGTTTGGTATTCCGAAAAATCTTCCAGGTTTCCAACAAAAGTCTTATTTCTGTACGAAACCAATTTTGACTCAAAGGTATTCTTGTGGTTATCGAAGTTCTTGCCTTCAGTAAATCACGCTTAAAAGAAGAAGAACCACTGAAGGTAATAAGAAAAATATCTTGCCGGATAACGGTGGATAATAATTTTTCTAAAACTAAAGCAAAGTCATAAGTAAGCTTTATAACTACTAAAAACATAGATATTTCATAAAAAAAAATCCTCGTAAGATGGCGACAATAGAAGTCGAATTAAAATATCATTGCAGACTTCGAAAGAAACTGGTATACCTACACATGATGGAAATGACTTAAACTGGGGTACAAATTTTGTAATTAAAATAGGGGCCCGTGCAGGCGTCACTTTCCGAGGTTGATATACAAAAACCACTGGCGCCACATAACAAATTAATACCAAAACATGATGACCTGCTTTTCGAGTACCATATTCATATGAAACATTTTCGTTCCCTCGAACTTTATTTTTTTAACAAAGTTCCGCTAGATTGTCAAAATAAATAACACACTGTGCGGTTGGTGATTTAATCGCTATGGATTCGATGGACGTTTCCTTTACAAAGAAAGGTCGCGGGTTCAGTTAACTTCAGTTTATTATGGTTTGGTGTTCAATGGAATTCCCAATCTCTAAATAAAATATATCTGATAGGATCGCGTAAATAGTAAACGTGTTTTCACCATGCACGGATCTGAAGAAAGGCGGACGGAAGATTTTACTAAAAACGTGTGAAGTCCTAAGGTGCAACATTTCGCTTACGCTCTCAGATACTTCAAGATCCATTTTTAGGGTTCCGTAGCCAAATGGTAAAAAACGGAACTCTTATGGATTCGTCATATCTGTTTGTCCGTCTGTCTGTCTGTCTGTCCGTCCGTATGTCACAGCCACTTTTTTCCGAAACTATAAGAAACTTGGTAAGTAGATGTATTTTGTGAACCGCATTAAGGTTTTCACATAAAAATAGAAAAAAAAACAAAAAATTTTGGGGGTTCCCCATACTTACAACTGAAACTCAAAAATTGTTTTCATCAAACCCGTACGTGTGGGGTATCTATGGATAGGTCTTCAAAAATGATATTGAGGTTTCTAATATTTTTTTTTTCTAAACTGAATAGTTTGCGCGAGAGACACTTCCAAAGTGGTAAAATATGTGTGTCCCCCCTGTAACTTCTAAAATCAGAGAATGATAAAACTACAAAAAATATATGATGTACATTACCATGCAAACTTCCACCGAAAATTGGTTTGAACGAGATCTAGTAAGTAGTTTTTTTTTTAATACGGCATAAATCGTAAACCGCAATTTACCTACAACGAACTACAAGAACTTACTTTTATATTATGTTAGTTGCTGCTACGGAACCCTTCATGGGTGAGACCGACTCGCACTTGGCCGCTTTTTTATGATAAAGATGTTTTGGTGGAATTAATTAATTATTCCTAAGTCTTATCAGTGCTATTTTTGGTGCTATGTGCAGGCGCGCTATTTGCACGATCTCGCCAGGAGTAAAACGGATGTAAGTAATAAAAACCGGATGGATAACTAAACCGCAACACACATAGAGGCGGCCGCGGGGCGGTGCGAAAGCGTTCAGGGAGTGGTATTTTTTGTAATGTTCGGATTACTATGAAACCATTCACACCAAAACCGGGCAGGCGCTCTAAGTTCGCTTCCCGCAGGTCCGCCTTCGGAACGCTACCGCCCCGCGGCCGTCTCTGTGTGTGTTGCGCTTTACTCGGCGGTGCGCGGCGGGCGCTCAGCTGTGAGCAGGCGGTTGCTCGCTGTGTCAGCTGATAGTGCGCGGCACCTCGCGGCGGCTGTCGCGAACTCCGCGATAAGTGCGTCCACTAACTCGGTTTTGGAGGTATATGGCTGCCCATTACTTCGTAATATCTGATCTGTATAGTCAAGACGTTCACGGCTTCCCCGCCCTAGCTCCAATGAAAATGAAAATATTTTATTCGAAGTAAGTAGCAGTGTACACTTCCCGAACGTCATTCTTTTATCTACCTAATACGAGGTTCCTACCACTCGGAACTCGTATACCCAACGTTTCGGGAAGTGTTTGCGGAGTGAGAAGAAACGGCGGGCCCTAAAGAAACTCTCTCCAACACATTTTTTTTTAAAAAGTCTTATATTCTATTACATCTTAATGCTAGATCAATAAATGAATTATACAATGTCATGTCTGTAAATAAAATATGGAAAAATAAGAATAAAGAAAGAAAGGATTCAAAAGAGACAATAGAAATAAATATTTGTAGCTAATGACTAACAATCCAAAAACTAATGACAAGAGCAGACTAGTTCACATGGACAGCACCCGATCACGAGTATAACGCGAGAGTCAGCCATCGCTCCCCTCAACCATATTTGAGGGAAGGGAACGACCCGGCTCCCGATACGCCACCATCCGCACGAACATTTAAGCGAGCATGCACCACTCCGATCAATGGACAAAGAAAAACGAGAAGGAAAAGTCTTACCGAATCCCTTCAGTTCTTTCACAATAGAGTTTGCATCTTTATTGTCTCACAATATGTCATGAAAATGTTGCTGTGTTGGTTGGAGAAACACCGTCCAAGCATTTCTATCATCTAAGTACTCACATGTCTTATAGTAAGCTTTATTACATAGTGTCTTTTTTACATAACTTTTGAATTTATTCTCTGTTAGGTTTACAATATCTTCTGGTATTTTATTATAAATTCGTATGCATTGTCCCACAAACGACTTACTAACCTTACTGAGCCTAGTAGATACAAGCTGAAGCTTACTGTTATTCCTGAGATTACGAGTATGTCTGTCAGAATTCAGTGTAAAGTGATTTAAGTTTTTTCGCACATATATTATATTTTCATAAATATATTGACAGGGAAACGTTAAAATATTGATTTCTTTAAATTTTTCTCTAAGTGAATCTCGAGATCGCATTCCGTAAATCGCGCGAACAGCCCTTTTTAGTAGTACAAAAATAGTATTTATATCAGCTGCATGCCCCCATAAAAGTATACCGTAAGACATAATACTGTGGAAATAGCTGAAATATACTAGTCTCGCTGTTTCTATATCTGTTAGGAGCCTAATTTTTTAACAGCATAGGCAGCTGAACTAAGCCTGCCTGCTAAAGTTTCTATGTGAGGACCCCATTGAAGTTTTGAATCTACGGTTATACCTAAGAAAACTGTTTTTGGTACGAGTTCTAAAACACTACTAGCTAATGACACGTTTTGAGTTATGTTTTTAACATTCGGTAAGGTAAAATTTATGCATTTAGTTTTTTTTGCATTAAGGACTAGGTTGTTCACGGTGAACCAATTGTATACTTTACAAAGAGTGTCGTTTACTTCGTCAATCATATCAGTTTGTCTGTCAGTTTTAAAAACTAAAGATGTATCATCCGCAAACAACACAATTTTAGACAGCGATTCAACCATAAAAGGTAGGTCGTTGATGTAAACCAAAAACAGGAATGGTCCCAAGGGTCTATCCCTTGAGGCACACCCATTTTAACGCGTGAGCCCGACGAATTTGTACCATTTATATGTACCTTTTGAATTCTATTAACTAAGCATGACTCTAACAAATTCAAGGCCTTATTATTGACCCCGTAATGTTCTAGCTTTAAAAGTAATGTTTTATGTTCGACGCAATCAAATGCTTTTGAAAAATCGCAGAAGACTCCTATAGCATTTTGCGATTTTTCGAACGCATCGTATATATTTCTTATCAGTTCGACTCCTGCGTCGGTTGTCGAACCAAATTAATAATTTGCTACATACATTTGGCTTTATTGGGATTGGGAGTAATTAATGTACTGTATTTAATAGAGCACAATTCCGTTATTTTTGCAACATCATCGTTATTGGGCTTTAAATTTTAGGATATCAAAAAGTAGTGATTTATATATAGTTTGTTACATCAGAATCGACCCATTGCATACTTTTACAGGTAAAATCTTTGTTTTTGACGGGAAAACAAATCTCGAATTTGTTTGATATTTTATAACATTAAGCGTAGTTTGAATAAGTGATAGGCTACAACACACATTCTTTTATTTGAATTTGATATAGAGTTCAAGACTTGTGTGATTATGAATGTGTAAGGATCCCTCGGTGCGCGAGTCCGACTCCTACTTGGCCGTTTTTTCTCTATATTCATTAATTCTGCGAATATAGAGTCAATTTTTGATTGAATCGTTAGAAGAAATTAACTAATCACTTTTTGTAATGATTCTATTGTCGATTTTGCCATATTTATTATTTAACAACCGCCAAAATCAGGAGCACGATGTTACGCGTGTGCGCGCTCTCCGCGGTTCTTTATTCTTTAGCAAATTTGATGAGGTTTCAGATGTTTCTACAATTCATTTCGAATCGTTGTCTTTAATTCGTTAAAAGCAACAAATATAGTTATAAGAGATAAATTAGCAATTTTGCGTTCCCGAGGTTTTCAGTCTAGATTTGACGTAGTGCGTTTTAATCCTTGAGTTTTCGGTGCATACTTGGCGAAATCATGGAAAATGCCATCTTTTTTTAGAGTAACACTAGACTTCTGACACTGGAGTTGGCCTGGCCACTAGCCGCACAACCTCCACCAATCCGGACTTGGCCCCGTGTGTGGAGTACGGCCTAACCTTCCCGAGGTATGGGAAGAGACCCGTGCCCCGGCAGTGGGGACGATATGTTTTCATTACGAACTTGTAATCTCTGGTAATACGGTCCCGTTGAGCCATTATGAGCGGGGAACCTTAAAAAGTTTATTTCTATAGCAATTCATCATAAGCTGCAGCTGTAATGAAATGGTGACGATAAAACTTTTTACATTTAGCGATTTTTTATGTCTTATTGAAAACCTAATAAAAGGCGGTAAGAAACTTTTTAATATGGTTACCTTAAGCTTAGGGAATAACAGATGGAAATGCGGTAACTTCGCGACCAAATTGACAAAGTTATTTCACCATAATCATTACTCTCAAGTTTATGCAGTAGATTAGACTTTAAATTAGGTGTAGCAGATTAGGTTAATTTAAAAAGAAGGTATCTTAGAAGAGCTTATAGAATATCTTCAGTTCAGGTCATAGCAAAATACTATGCACAAATAAATATTTAAGTTTTCCCGAAAATTACACGTATAATAGCATGAGAAGTGCATTTTTTTTGGCATTGCAATGCCAATAAAATGCACTTCTCATGCTAAATTAACCTTTTGATATAACGTTGGGTGTGAGGTCAAACATTTTTAGTTAGGGCTACATTGTCCTACATACATATTCCCCAAGGGAAAATTGTTCAGTTTTGGAAGCTCCAGTTATGGCTAGTTTTCTCATACAACCCTGCAAAATTAAGTATAGTATGAGAATAATAAAAACTTTTTATTTACATATATATTTTAATTCATTAAATGGTAATCGAATTAGTACTTACTTGTATAATACCTAATAAAGTATAATGTATCGACGGGTGAAAGGTTATTAAAATTCCTTATATTATTATTAATACTTATAATATTACTGATATTATTATTATGCAGCCTTCATTTGGGACCCTCATTACAAAGTTTACATAAATGCCCTTGAAAAGGTACAGTACAAGTACCTTAAAATGGTAAGTTATAGATGCTACGGCAAATATGATAAATATCCTGAGCTGCTAAAACTTTTCACATGACATCCCTTGAAAAACGACGTATTCAGCTTGAAGCAACTTTCCTTTATAAAATTCTAAGTAACCAAATCAACTGTCCTGAGCTAATTAACACTACTAAATTTCGAGTACCTAGTAAAACACTCCGTTCTAAGCCCTTGTTCTCAGTACCTGTGTGCCGCACCAATAGCGGCAAACGCTCCCCCTTATTTCGAATGTGTAATAGATACAACGAGCTGTTTACTGAATTGGACCCTTTCAGCGAAAGCTTACACAAATATAAATTCAAAGTCAATAATTTATTAAATTAAAAGTAAACAACATCATTATAATCATAACCACAATATAATTTAACATTTAAACAAATACAGGCAATGATGTAGTTATTTGAAGTTCTGACTTCTTCCTCTCTTCTTTATCTTCCTTTATAATGTAGATTATTCACATTGTCAGGACTCGTTTTTAGATTTTATATAACTTTTCCGCTAATGTAAAAGCGCGGTTTCATTTACATGTTATTAACTCATTATTCATTAAGTAACAATAATTGTTTTCCAAAATTTCCAATCGTGCGGATCGCTTTTTGATTGTTAATCACTTGCGGGACACGTTGTTGGGATGTAGGGATCCATTTAGATCTAGATACGTTTTACTATGTATATTCCTACATTTCTGTTTGTGTACCTTCTTATGAATAAATAAAACGACTGACTCGGTGGCTAAGTGGTTAGCGATCCTGACCTCTGATCCGAGAGTCGTGGGTTCGATCCCCACACAGGGCAAGCTGTGATAAGCAGAATTGTTTGCTCTGAGTCTGGGTGTATTATACATACCTATATATTGTATATATATGTATATCAGTCTCTGGTTCCCAAGATACAGGGAATCCTAGTTTGGGGCCAGATGACCGTGTGCGATTTGTCCCAGATATTATTATATTATTATTATATTATATTATATTATAAAATAAAAATAAAAAAAGAAGTAAAGTTTTATAAGGTGATTTATAAGAGTATTTTTAAAACGACCTCCCCAAACATTAAAAAAACATCGCTTTAATATACAGGTAAAATTGAAATCGTGGAAAAAAATTTATTGTGGTTTTTGCTCATGAAACTGAGCAACTTTCTCTAATGAACCAAATCAATCTCAGCAAAAAAAAATTGACCTCATAGAAACTGATGAGCTGAGTAGCCACCTTTGTATGGAAAGCCCACATTTTTTTTCCTCGATTGAATTGGTTCCTCAGAGAAAGTTGTTCAGTTTCGTGACTTCAATTTCAACTTCACCTGTATACAAATATGTTTAGCCTTTTACCCGTCGACATGTATTTATTTAATCTAAACAGACTTTTTTAATTATTTAATAAAAAATATATTATTAATATCTTAAAATTGATGAATTATTACTTATCTACGTACATAGATCTACTCTATTCTGAGATAGAGTACATCTTTTTACTTCTCACGACGTCTTTATACCCCAGCGAGCAGGCGGGCCTCGTCAAATTATTGGAAAACTCCACACAACTTCTTTATCTCAAGTTGCCTTTCATTATAATTTCATTTCGAGAGAATTTTCTCTTTTCTTCCTGTTCGAGTGGAGGCTAATGATTCGACAAACAAAATTCTAGCCTGCTCAGAATTTAGTTAGATTTATAATATAGAATTCGGATTTTGATGGAGATGAATCCTTTGCAATGCTGGCTGTCGGTCATTTACTTTGCTAATGGCTTCGTTTAAATTTGATGGACCTTTAATTATCGCAAGACAACCTTAAAAATCATTTTCAATTGGAACGCAATTGAAAATTTTTCCTTATTTGAATTTCTTAGTGCTTTTCTCATCGTTGGTAAATTCTAGCACAAAAATAAACCAAAAAAAAGCTAACCAAAATGTTTCTTGAGTTTTCTGACAATATGGATACTTCAATGGTTTTTTATCTGGAACCACACAATACTTTTTAAAAACGTAAGTAGACGGTATACTCTACTGATTATGGTTGAGACACTTGCATATTTATCATTGTCTTAGTATCTACGAATCTCCGCAAAAAATACAGGACTATTTTAGGACTCTCCAACTCCGCCAATAACGTTTCCCATAGGAAACTTAGAATATTTTGACCTTTTCATCATCAGCCGAAAGACGTCCACTGCTAGACATAGGCCTCCCCCAAGGATTTCCACACCGACCGGTCATGTGCGGCTCGCATCCAGCGGCTTCCCGCAACCTTCACCAGGTCGTCGCTCCACCGAGTCGGAGGCCTGCCCACGCTGCGTCTTCCGGTGCGCGGTTGCCACTCGAGAACTTATCTGTTCGAGCTATGTACCCCGCTCACGGCCACATAAGTCTAGCGATTCTGAGAGCTATGCCAGTACATTAACTTTAGTTCTCCTACGTATCTCCTCATTTTGACCTTTAATATAATACTAATTATCTCCTACCATGGACCTAGCCCTCTCGACTACCACGCCGTGTCCTGCTAGGCCAATAGCGACCGCAAAAAGCGACATTGGAAGGCCATTGCTTCGCTTTAAAGACTGCGTCAAGCGGCACATGGCTGCCTTTAAAATAGATCAACGGGATTGGGAGAAGATCGCATAAAAGCGGTCCGAGTGGCGTAAGGGTATTGCAGAGGGTCGAAAGTTCAGCGATGAGACCTAGTTTACAGCACTAGCTGACACGAGGGAAAAGCGCCACCAAAGCGGCACTAGCACATCAGCCGCAATTCCCCTGCCAGGCCTCCGGGAGAGTGCCCCGTTCTCGCATCGGTTTGTTACCACGTAAGTGTGCCTCCGAGGCACTGCCATAAATCGTCTGCAATAGATGTAAGGGAAACTGATTGATATACTTATTAAGGACATGTAAAATAAATATTTTATAAACCTTCCGATTAAATGAGCGAAGCTCAGTCTTCCAGGTACTACTATAATTTAATCAGCCGATTTATATGGGGACAATATTTTTTTTGCGAATTAAGTATAGGTTCCAAAACAGTCCTGTTAATTTGTCTACTCGTTTATCTAGGAGAATTCGTGGTACTAATACTTTAATCTGAAAAAAAATAACGATATTTACCTATGTTTCTAAAAACACAGCACTTCGTGCAGCTGCGCTTAAAAGCAATATCGGCATCATCAAAAACATTCCATATCGGGCGAGGAGAGGATTTCAAAACTCCTTTGTCATGAATATCAGGAAAGTAACAACTCATGTGAATTTTGAAAGACGCCATCAGCCACTATCGATAACCGATGGAAGCCCGTCGTTGCCTTGAATGGAGTAGATAAAGAGCGCTGCGCTGAGCTCTATTCAGAAATTTAACACCCTGCTATATATAAGTATATTCGTAGTTATGCTAAGTACACGTGGGGTGAATTCTGTAAAATATGAATGGAACTAAAGAATACTGTTGTATCAGATTTAAATCTCTTTTGAAGGGTCAATGGCAAGACAGATAAAGTAAAGTAAAGTAGTAACCGCTCAATAGCAGTTTCGACAATAATCTCGCTATCTAGGAAAATTCCATGGTCCATTCCAAAATGTCACGGAATTTGTTCCATAAGGTTAAATAAATGATTGATTTGACGAGAAATGTTGCTGCAGTCCTTCTGGGTACCACTAACATGGCTGATGTACTCGCGAAGGCTAGCGGAAAATCTAGAGATTACAGAGAAAGTGACCGACAACATTGCTAAAAAAAACTACAATTAAGTAACAAAATTTACAATTTTATTACTTTCAAGTTACATTTTACTTACTTCCATCTCTTTGCAATCTTTTCTTTTTTATATATAAGTACTACATTTTATAAATCAATATTCTTGACCTAAAATTAAGATGTAATAGCACATAAGACATTTAAAAAAAATGTGTTGGAAAGTTTTTTTTGGGTCTGTTGTTTCTTCCGTAAACACCTCCCGAAACGTCGGATATATCAGAAGGAAACCAAAAAAAAAGCTTTCGAAAAGTGTACACTGCTACCTGCTGCGATAAAATATTTTCATTTTCAAGTATCTAGATATTTGCGTTCATGCTACGTGAAACGTGAGTAGACAATCCTCGGTGTCATCTTGCAGCCTAATTCAATTAAGTACACTTGTAATAATTAAACTTGTTGAAATGTGATATATTTGCATAACGGTGAAGGATCTGCCCTAACAAATTAATATATGCTTGGCCCGGGAAGAGCGGCGAACTTTAAACGAGTGTACAGTCTCCGACACTATGTTAACACTGCTAGTTTGACATTAACATAGTTGGGCGACGGAGTATGAGAGCTATTTGAAACTGTGGTTACAATTAGCGGTATATTGCTTGTAGTATATATTGCGGTATATAACTTACGCATTTAAGAGCCTCTAGAAAAAATTAATGGTCTACCATACAAAATTGAGATTTAAATTTCTTGAAAATGAACACGACGTCCTTCTAATACTCTTGAAATGTGGTTTTTTCTCATAACAATAAATAACTTTTCTTAATATTCAATTCGTAAAAAAAACGACTTGCCATATTAAGTTCATGAATCAGGTGATCACATAGTAAGTACAAATTGAATGAATATTATTCCTTGTGGAAAGTTGTTAAGTTTGATGAGTAGAAACCACGGTTTTTTTTTCAGATATTTCAACAGAACCCTACTATATGCGCAGCGGACTGTATCAAACCACGTCTAATTAATTCTCAACGGTTACTGTGCCTCTAAAATTTGTTTGTATTACCTGCCTGTACGTTTGATACCGTCAAGCCAGTTTATTAACATAGCGGTATGAAATTTTCATAAAATACTGAAACGGTGTCTCATGTAAGGTATGTAGGTATTTCAGCGGTTATTGTTTTAACATTTATAGCTTTTTAACACAAGGAGCTAGCGATATAAGTGAGTGACGACCACAGATATGTACGAGTACATGTATATCTAACGTGACGACTGTATGGACTGTCACTGGATCGTACCCGCGGGGGATGGTGGAGGGGGGGGGGGGATTGAGGTCGTTGAGTGTCCATCCATACTGTACGTAAACTCACTAATATTATAAATGCGAAAGTATTGATGTTTGTTTGTTCCACTTAAGGGTTCCCGTAGGAATGCTTAAAAACTCAAAATGTCCACCTTATCACTAGATGGCGCCACCTTAACATTTTCTTTATCTCTGGATCCAATTCCAGAACCTCAGGGTCCACGCAGACGAAGTCGCGGGCGGAAGCTAGCTATTTAATATACTGTGGATGCGGGCAGCGCAGGACCGGTCGGCGTGGAAATCCTTCGGTGGACGTCTTTCGGCTGATGATGAATGATACTGTGATGTTGGTAAGCCCGCTTTCATCTCCCGGCATCATCATTACTTACCATGATACCAAAAAACACAGCCTGTATAGGTAATAGTGCGCTACTCACTTGCTAAAACAAATGAACCTCTTATTCTATCACTATCATAATTTAGCACCATCATTGCCGCTTCATTACCCAGAAGTGTTGTAATTTGTTACAGACGATTATTACTGGCGCTACTGTTAGGGCACTGCGAAGTGCGATGGACGGCACAATGATGAGTGTATCTGAGATGTATCGGTCGTTAGCTCGACCCGCCTAAATGATTTATAGAGGGCCGGATATACTTCACTGAAAGGTGACTGAGTATCTGGGTACAAATCAGGGATGACATAAAAACTTTTTTAGTCTGAGAATCACGGACATTGGACTCAGCTCAGACTAAAAAGTTGAAAGTGAATCACAAGCCATCTTCTGCGGAGATTTTATCAAAGTGCCAGAGTGTTGCTGCAAAGAAATTTTAACTTACCAATTTTTATCTGGTCATAGATCAGGATTTAACCAGATTTGGATTAGCCACAGACTAAAAAAGTCTTTATTTCAATGGGATTAGTTAATAAAAAAAAATGATTTTGTGGTTTTTGGTGCATGATAATGATAAAAATGATAGTCTCTAATTAAACAAACTATCTATATTGAGTGTTCTTCGAGTGCCCTTAAGAAGTCCACGAAAGTTGTAGCAAAAGCGTAATCATTTTGCTGGAGAACTGACTAGTATACTTACCACTGACGGACGACAGGCATAAATACCAACTAAATACGGTTATTTGGCGTGTGATCTTGAAAAATGTCACTTTTTGTAGGAAATACATGTCAGATTTGCGATAAAAGCGCCCCCTGTCAATGTCATCCACACGCTATATAGGCGTAGTCGGACTGTGTGTTATAGACGATAAAAAGTATGTATGTTAAATTTTTCTGCTTTCATGTATGAAGGACTCAATGGAAAGCTGTAATTGGCCGTCATCTGAGTGTTTTGTATGTATTACGTAGATATACAAGCTTGTTGGTTACAGATTCTTTTTACGCCATTTACTGAAAGAATAAAATGTTTATTACGACAATGAAAGTTTATATGAGAAATATAAAATATTCCTTACTGTGCTCTATGGTTCTATAAAAACTTAATATTCCTTACTGTGCTCTATGGTTCTATAAAAACTTCCACGGAGATTTTCAGCTCAAAATGCACGAAATGCGCAGATTAAATTAAAAAGTAAGTAATCACTGTCACTCATCTGTTTTTGTAGGGGTACTTTCACCGCCCTGGGGGCTGTTTCGGGAAAATAAATTTACTTATTTAAAATACTCTCAAGCCCAGAAATAAAATTAAGAGTGTGCAGTAAAATGGAAATAATTTATTCAGCGAAGCATACTAAGACCATAATAGATCATCTATATTACAATTTAATATTCATATTATGACACGAACGAACATACGGACCGGATATAATGTAAGAAGAAACTGCGAACTTATAACGAAATGGATAAAACATTCCAAGTGTTTAAGAGCTTTGAGCGACCTTTGATCAATTCCTTTTCTTAAGACAAATATTGAACGCGACGGCTGAAATAAAAGTTATCTTCTTTGAAATTACGATATTTTCTTTATTAACAAGAAAGTTCTGGTTATTTACTGGTTGGCTGCTAGCGTAGTAGTAGATTGTATAAATAATATATACCCAAGTTATTATTTTATCTTAGCAAGAAGACAAATATTAGGATTGGTTATTTATATCCATCGATATAAAAAAATTGATACCTACGGTTTATAGGCCATAAGCTTTATCCGTTTTTCTTTTCTCACTAATATTATCTATAAATGCGAAAGTATGGATATTTGTTTGTTTATTTGTTTATTTGTCCCACTTTCACGCCGAAACTACTGACCAGATGTGGATGACATTTGGTAGGTAGATAGACAAAGCACTCGGCTAACGCATAGGATACTTTTTATCCTGGAAAACTCGAGGGTTCTCGGAGGAATGGATGAAAACATTTTTTTTTACTTTGTTACTAGATGGCGCTGCCTTAACATTTTATTTCTCTCTGGACTCAATTCTCAACTCTACGCAGACGAAGTAAACTAATATTAAAGACTAGAAGTGGTCGTGGCTCAGTGCGGCTTGCGTGGTCGCGTCGATCACGGAAGTAAACTGACTACAGACACGGGCGTAACCTAGATGGGTTTGACGGTTAGAGGCATTTATCTCGTCCGTTTCCGTGCTTCGCTGGGATTTGGTAGCGAGGTGCTGGTTAAGTTAAGCCGTTGGAACCGGCTACTATCACTATAGGTGGCAGCGGCTATTTCGAAGGCTGCTTGAAAACTTCTGTCACTGGGGTTGGCCATTAACCAACCAACCACCAATCCGGACTTGGCCTCCGCGTGCGGAGTACGGCCTAACCTTTACGAGGTTTGAGAAGAGGTGCCCTGCAGTAGGGACGATATGTCAAAAAAATGTTACTGCAACCAATTTAGATTCAATTTGGGCAGTTTTCATTAAGAAAATATTCTATTATAGGCGGCCTACCGTCTCCTTGAAAAGGAGGTCCATCTATTCTATTAAATATCTACATCTAAATTATTTGAAGATAATTGATATAATAATTAGAGTCTGACAAATGAAAGCGTAACCTGAGAAAGCGCGGCAAATTCAAAAAATCTTCATGTATACCAACCTATAGCAAGAAAAAATATACTTTATACTTGTGTGATAAATCTTTATTAAAATATATTTATAATAGCTGAAATTACAATTTAAAATTAGCTTTTTATATTTTTATTGACTCCTTGTACATCTTGTTTATCTATAAACATAAAAACAGTTTACTTCGTAAACTGATTTTCATAATCTGCAGTTTATTTCTGCACTGAAAAATCTGAAATTACCATAAAATCTATCATTTACGAATGGCCATTACAAATTATATCAATAGATAATTTTTTACTCTCAACAATACAATAAATAATAAACACGAATATTCAGCCAACAAGTATCAATAATTGACAGTCATACTAACTTTCAACAGTGACAGCCTCTAAAAACTTCTTTATGTTGCTATGTAAAAATTTTAATAAAATTCCAAGTTACGCTTTCGTTTGCCAGACTCTATGCTAAAATAATATTATTTCGACTTATATAAAAACCAGTGCAACGATTTAGTATTCTGATATTGTCATGTTCCTATTGTGGTTAAATAAATATTGCTGGTTAATTTATCGTATTTTTGCAAACAAACAAATGTGCCTAAATCAATTCTCTCAACCTCCAGTATCTATCCACCATCTATTAATCTCAATCCCGTACAAATGGATTCGACCAATATTGAAACGGCTTTCAATTAAAAGGCTCCAATTGTGCGGTGATAGAGCGATCAGTTGTGAAAAATGGCGGTCGTTAGGCGTGTCCACATTGATCTCCATATTCACGCCTCTGCCTGATCACCAGAGGAGCGGAGCACAGCGGAACAGGGTACGGTAAAATAAATTGTAAGTGGTGTTAAAAAAGTGCGTTTAAAATTTTAAGGGGTTACTCAAAATCAAGTATAGAATACAGGAAAAATATTGGAAAATTCGATCAAAAATATTTTTTTCAGTTTTCCATACTAAATCTGAATAGTGAATCAAAAATTTGTATGAGAAACTGACAAAAATATTTTTAGATGGAATTTTTCAGATGTTTTTCCTGCATTCCATACCTTAAAATTATAAACGCACTTTTTTAACACCCTGTATATTGCTAGCTTTTGCCCGCGACCCCGCCTCCATTTTAATCCTATTTATTGTGTCTGTCCTCGAGAGAAACTGAATTTAGTTTCACCATGATCATAACTTTTTCCGATCCCTCGGGAATCAAATTTTATTTCCGGAATAAAAGTATCCTATATATCACTTCGCACCCACTCAACTATCTCTGTGCAAAATATCATATCGATTCGTTATAACGTCGCAAAGTGAAAAATGTAAAAAACACATTTTCGCTTCGTCCGTCTTTAAATAAGTACCATCTTAATATAACCGTGCATCTTTCCGGGATAAAAAAAAGCTTGTGTGTTAATTAAGTGCTTGATCTATGTATAAATTTCATGCAAAATCGATAGCAGATCGACGTGCAAGCGGAACAAGCAAACAAACATCCATAATTTCGCATTTATAATTTTGAGTGAATAGTCCAGTTCTCACTATGATGAGATACTACTAAAAAGCCTTTTGCTTTAGGACCATAAAGTTGAATTTTCAAAATGTTGATTGAAGTAGAATCGGCGGCTCTGCGTTTTGGCTATTTTAGAAAAGTGCCTGCATAACTTTCATAAATTACTTTCTTTAGGTAAAAATAGTTTTAATGACATTTTAAATAATGAATTGTAAGTGTTAATTAGATATGGTGTAACTATATTACATGACTGAGTAATTTATTATTTTGGGTGAATATAGTGATCGGCACAGTCACACCCCGGACACTTCATTCAAATTTCGCGCTATTGTTTACTACAAAGACATTCATGTTTGTACACATGTGAATGTGTGCGTGATGTACTAGGGTTGAATCGAGATTCAATTAGCCCTGATTGTTCTATATTATTAGCTAGACTTTTACAAATAAAGTAAAGGCTCTATACACCAGACAAGGCTGTATAGACTTAGAAGGCTGAGTCATATCTTTCCTTAAAAAATAAAAACGTCTTTGGTTATAATACTGTGCTTTGGAACCGTTTTGGAACTGTGCCAACCTCTTGACAAATGGTCACAGATCGGTCACCCAGGGGGGGTGAGGTAGCCTTCAGAGAGCGGCAGGGAGTGTTCATACTATATAATGTCCTTATACCGTGCGGTACAGTAAGTGTACTGAAGCTGAAGTGTCAGCTCTGGTATCAGATCGGTACCTCTACTGCCCTCATAAGAAAGAAGGCCGCAAAATATTCCCCCATCCCTCCATCCCATTTCAAAGGTCGGCAACGCAATTGTGACTCCTCTGGTGTTGCGGGTGTCTATGGGCAGCGGTAATCGCTTACCATCAGGTGATCCGTCTGCTCGTTTGCCACCTATCACATAAAAAAAAGAAAAAAGTATATGGAGATTCCGTGTATTTTGCGGCCTTCTTTCTTATGAGAGCAGCCTAGCGGCGCTCACACGGGCGGAGATGATACCCGGTTTTGAATAATTTAAAGCCACGTGTTGAATATGTATGTGCCGGTTGTTTTTACTTCTTTGTACTTTATCGGGGTGGGATTTTAGGAAAAAACGGGGCTGCATATAAAGTTTAAAGTGAGTAATTTAGGAGTTGATGAAAAACGGTAGGTGCTACTCGTAAAAATTAATAATGTCCCTTAAGCCCCGAGGAACGTATTTTGCACAGACCAATATTTTTTTTATTGTCATACAAAGTTTACAAACGATACCTTAGTTCAATAACATATAACTTGAAAATAGCCGGCTCGATCTCTTTCATTATAAAACCAATGAACTCGGCTATTACGTGTTTTTAACTTGTAGATTCTCTCCCTAGTTTCCAAGAATATACGATAGTTAACTGTAATGCGGACGATTAGCTTCTGTAGTCCAAATAGTAATATAGGCACCCTATTTTTCTATGTAGGCAATTAATGGTATATATATTAGCCATCTTAGGGAGCACTAGCGCCTCCAAGCTCAGGATTCAAAGTGTCGGCACGACCGTAATCGGTCGGAAGGTTACTTACTTCTAGGTAAATCTAGCTAAATCTAGTTTAGCTAAATCTGCAACCCGAAGTGGATCTTAGAACATCAAAGTGCATCACTCTTTCCTGTTTAGAGCCAAGTTTGACCAGTTGGACACTTCTTCAGCTCTTTTAGGTGTTTATAACTTCATCTGCATCATTCATCAGGCAGTTAAAAATATTTTTGCTTCGATTTTAAAGGTATTTTGGGAAAAGTACAGCTTCTCGTGCGGTATCTAATAGTAGCCATTTTACCACTTTATTATTAATTGACTAAAAAGACCCTGTATTGTATAATTGAATATACCTTCTTATATTTTTATTGAACATTTTTCCATAAGGCACCTTCTGATTACTTTTCTAACTTTGACGCCATAGTAGGAACATGTAGAGCCGTACTAGAACATTATACGAAAAGCAGAGAAAATAAATGTTAGAAGATCTACATCTATAAATAATAATTATTATATGCATAAATTCCTTGCTCAAATCATTCATTTACTTGTTGACATGCAGTTGTAGGGACTACGTTAACTTTGCAACAAGGTTGTAAATGGTCAAAAAAAGAAAAAAATACTGCAACAGTGGCCTTTACATTAAATCAATAAAGTAAGATATTATTACAGTAAGTATTACAATAGCGTAATCATGGCGTAATATAGTTGCTATGCCTGCCTTTGACTTAAAGAAAATGTCAGATTTAAGACCCCACTCTGAACCATTTCCTAAACTTGTCTTCTTCGCAAGTTACTCAGTCGATATTTCGATAATTATGTGGCAGTTCTTCAGAGTTTTTCCATTCGTAGGATTTTACCCTTTTCACTGTCGATCGCGGTTGACCTGCCATCAATTTCACTAAAACTCGTTCCAATATGTCGATTTGTCACTGTGTGCGTTTCGCTCCCCAGAGAACTATTATTTTCCTGTTCGAATATCTTGAACTGCCCAATGTTATAATAGGTCCCTCACGGGCGATGTTTCCAGGCCATATGAGAAGGTGAATAGAAGAGAATTGAAATTGTAATATCATTTTTTAGGGTTCCGTTAGTCTGTCACAGAGTCAAACCTTTTTCTTCTTAGCAGTGGTATAAGGTTATCTACGTCAAGGTATATGGTTGCGTCGTTTTGGGCTTAGCATAACCCAAAAAAGATGCGTCGATACCTTCATGGTACTGACTCCGACCACTAACCCTAAGAGGTCCCGGGTTCCAATCCATGCCAATGTACCTATGAGTTTTTCGAAACTTACAAGTAGGTATTTTCATATTTTTCATACCGATTGCTTTAACGGTGAAAGAAAATATCATGAGGAAACATCTGATTACTAGATGAATATGAGGGCCAGGTTGCACACGTCCGTATTTATAAATCTTATGCAATACACGTGACAGTGTCAATACTTTTGCATTTTTGAACTGAATAAGTTTTTTTTATGTGGTCGGTTTGGCAATACTTGGGGGTAGAGATGGGTTTTTGCCCGGGCAGTTTTGAGTAAATGCCCAATAAACGTTCATTTATGCCCAATAAATGCCCAATTTGTATGGCGCAAATGGACGTTTATTGGGCATTTATTCAAAATGCCCAAAACCCATCTATACTTGGGGGAGGTCTTTGTCCAGCAGTGGACGTCTTTCGGCTGATGATGAAGTTTTGTCACAAAAATAGTTTTTAGTTTGCAATTGAAGTTCTTGAAAAAATAATTTTATTATACATATTTTTAGGGGCACCTTTGGTTTCATTGAATTAGTCTGAAAATTATGAAGTGTTTTCATAGAACATGATTATTGTCAGGCGTATTGTTTCAAAGATACGTATATTAGCTACCAAAGTCAGAGGCAAAATCAAACCTGTTCCCTTTGGGTTTTTTAAATTGTTTGACCTATAAATGTAAAAGTTTTTACTGTAACTCTAGCTTATTCAAAATGAAAAAGATATACAGGGTTACAGGAAAAGTCGTTCTGAATATTAAATGATCTTATTATTCAGGTCATTTCTGATGGATTTGATTCTATGATATGGTGTCCGAAACTTAACCGTTATGGAGATATTGAACTTTAAAGATTTTTTAAAACTTCGCCAAGTTATGGAGATAAAACATAACACTAAATGTCATAATTACTCAATTTGTTGAATATTAACAATACTACTGAACCCTTCACCAGATGTGGTCCAACATGCACTTGGCTGGTTTATTTTATGATGCTATTATCCTGCTCGTTGCTGCGAATCTTAGACCTTGAGATGGTATTGTCGGCCATTTGAGAAAAGGCACAATTTGATTCCTACCTTGCTCCGTTTACTCACAGCTCACATGTACATTTTATAAAGACTTATGTACACCAGTTATGTACAAAGCAGAGACAAATTAAAACACTTTTTCGTCTATAATACAAGGTAGTTTTTAATAATATACATATCCAGGTTAATAAATAACTTTTGCTGTACTTTTTACGTAAACTAAAAAAAAATACTCTCTATACAAATTGACAGTCGGATTGACCATTTTTGTATGGAGTGTTCAAATATTTTTTTACGTTTACGAGTACTTTAAAATTGGTAGAAGAAACGTTTTCACGTTTGAACCGATTAAAAGCTGTATAATTACTGCCAGCATATACAATATTGGTCTATGATTTTGATTAGCAAGGAATTTGGATGAGTATGTATATACTATATGCAAGTACTTTGATGATTACAGCATTCAATAAAGAAATTGGCCCCACTTAGTTTATGGTTTATGCCCAAAGCACTTGGGTGGTTAAGCTCGTAAAAACGTTGTTAAACCAAACATTATTGTCAGAGCCGTGGGATTTGGCTATAAATCTACTTTGTATGGGGGACAAATTGGACTTTTAAGTGCGCCGTTGTGACATAGCAAAATGGGAAGACTCATATAGGAAATTTAAATAGTTTAAAATATATCTCGGCAAATATAAAAATAAAATTGTTTACAAAACGGTTTTCTGATTTTCTCCTTTACTTGTGCTATAAACATTGCTTTTTGCCTTTCATGATTTAAGGTCAACGGGAAGTACCCCATAGGTTTTGATTCCCTTGCGAGCGTCAAAATATGTGGCATTAACGTCCGTATCTTTTGATTGCATTAACTTAGAAGTTTGATTTTTTCACAGGTCTAAGGGATTGCAGATCTGAGTATTTGATATTAATTTAATTAATAATTTAAAAAAGAGTCTTGACAGACAGACAGACGGACGGACAACGAAGTTAATAAGGGTTCCTTTTTCCTTTTTAGGTACGGAACCCTAAAAAACAAGATATGTTTTAAAATAGCTTAATGCAAAATTCCTTAAAATTCCTTTTATTTAGGAAACACCTTATTTTAAGTTTGTACCGGACAAGATTTTCTATCATGATATTCGTTGAATTTATAAAATAATTAGAGTTTGTGACAATTACCAAACGAAAGCAAAAAGAAATTACTTGAGTATTTAAGGTGTTGATTTTAAAAATAAGAAACTAATATTTTAATTAGGATGAAGCCTTAATTTACGGGAAGGGACTTGCGCCCCTGCATTGGAGACGATATGGGTTTTTAACGAAGCCTTATACAGGATGTAACAGAAAGGTGTGATAATACTTTAAGGTTGGCTTTTACCCATCAAACTGAACAACTTTTGTTCTACAACTTTGTTCAAATCGCAAAACTTTTTTTGGACTTTTCATACAAATTGATCAGCTGGCAAACCAAGTTTGTATTAAAAGTCCGAAAATTTCTTTGCGATTTCAACAAAGTTGTAGAACAAAAGTTGTTCAGTTTGATGGGTAAAAGCCAACCTTAAAGTATTATCACACCTTTCTGTTACACCCTGTATAATAGCTCTATACAGCTGTATAAGGCTATAAAGAGTGTTAAAAAAGTGCGTTTATAAATTTTAAGGGGTTACTCAGAATCAAGTGTAGAATACAGGAAAAATATTGGAAAAAATCCACTCTTCAACTTTTTTCAGTTTCTCATACAAATTGAATTGAAATTCTTGATTCACTACTATACAGATTCAGTATGGGAAACTGAAAAAAAAGTTGTAAATTGAATTTTTAAAAATATTTTTCCTGTATTCTACACTTGATTGTACGTTGATATTTTTTATTATTTATTTATGACATTATACAATAAAATCACAATGCACAGTGTAACATAAAGTTATTAAGTTTTTCTGCACACCGTGGTCCATCGTCTTTTGCGGTGTGTTGTTATAATTATGTATTAGGTAGTTAAGTAAGCAGGTAGTTCGCTGGCCTCTGCATATACATAAGTAACCCCTTAAAAATTCAAACGCACTTTTTTTAACACCCTATAAAAGCAAAATAGAATATGAATATCAAAGCTCGTGCAGTTTTATACGTCACCCTGTGCATTAGTTGCTATTTTGACTGCGCGTAAGTCGCTCTTGAGCTCAGTGGCGCGGTAACATAACACCATGAATATTCAGCACTTGTTAATTCTTGTAAAATGAATGGAAAAAATTAGATCTAGCCAGAAGCAGTGTAGTTTAATCTGCATAACTTCATGAAGCACTTCGCGACGTCACGTCAGTCTGAGTTGGAGTTAGAAAAAGTTAATTTTAGAGTTATTATACTAATTAAAAAATAAAATAAAGACGTTTATTTAGCGTTTTATTTAAGTACGATTTTAAAGAAACTTGCAATATGACCAATTGAAACAAATTATAATGTAAACGAGCTAAAATTATATGATAAGTTAGAAAACATTTTTGGTGTGACGAGTAGTTGCCGAAATTAACTTAAGTACCTATGTATGTAACGATATAAGCCCGAATAGGAGTAAAACTAGAATATAACTTTACAGAAATTTCTTATTTTCTTTTATATTCAATAGTTTATTATTAAAAATAGCGTATGAAACGAAAATGAAACAGATCATATAAGTCAGAATGTCACTGACGCTTCACAAAACTTTGTTATATGATCCAACAGATATTAATATTTTTTCATCCACAGTTGGTAAACTCTTGTCATTATCTCGCCTGACGGTATGTGAACATGATGCTGAAGATGGAAGCGGCTTACAGTAGTACACAAAAAATAAGGCGCGTCGGTTATCTTCGTTCGCGCAGACAAGAACAAACTATCGACGGAAACACCCGAAACAATCAACGCACGGTGACAGCTTTCTGACAGCTGACAATATCATTGAATCAGGCGCGAAATCAATCAACCAATAGCGGCAGAGATTTTCGGAACGTGTAATGACGGGTGACAATGAAGCTACTTGATTGGTCCATCAGTTTACCGCGTAATTAAAATATTGTCTACTGCGCAGGTACATCGGCAAGCCTTATTAAATGTGTATTACTGTACCAATATTCCCCAACGTAATGGGGAACTGGCTATCTTATCTCCACGCCGAAACACATCAATGCTATTAACATTGATGTTTGGCGGCAAGAGCTAGATAAGATGGTGAGACTCAAAAATTAATGTAGCTACTTTTTATGAGCATAATTTAAATATCTTTCTGAGCTAGTAATAATCATTCTTGATTACATTCGCGATTTTGTCCGACATTAAAATTCTATTTTAAATTTGCTTAAGAGAACGCTATTAGAAAAATATTTTGTTAGTGTTCCTGTATACCGTCTAAGAAACTTATGTTCTAACTTTTAAGTTTTTATGTGAGTTGAGTTGTCTGTCAGCTAACTATGGTATTGTTTTATAGGTATACGTATTCGATATAATAGTGGGGTACCCACCTAAAATATTACTTATCTATTTGAAACACAATTGTAAAAAAATACATTGTTTTCTTCAATGAGTCCATACTGCTACTATTTATTTGTCCTTAATTCTAATTGTAGCTTAGCCGCTAACTAGAATATCTCGTAGACCCAAATCAGTTGTCCGTGACCAAAGGTACGAGTACAAAATGGGCCTACGTTACGTAACTAACTCTAAACAAGCAGTAAATCTGTGTGTGCCTGCGACGAGCCGAGACCCTTACCTCTGTTTGCCAAGTCCCGCAAGTTTAAGGGCGAAAATCAATATTTGCTGTGCCCTCTTCGCCTTTTTAATCCGACCCTCCGACTTAGCCTCTTTGAGTGTTCAGTGTTACCTACTAATGGTAGTGCGACCGTGTTACAAAATTTATTCATAGAGTCTCTTGAATATTTGAGAGAAGTTTCAGTAGAGATAACAGGTATACGATACAGCCGAAACTGATTCGTAGTTTTGCAATATTTAAAAATAAATAGTTTTTTGAGAACACAGATTTCGATATTACAATATGGTGAGAAAGAAAGTGTTTTCATTTATACATTTTTATTCGAAGTCCTTCTTCGATTTTTCTCAAGTAAGTTTAATCTTAAGTACTGTACAGACTGTACTTACATATATAGACTAATCCGACTGGAACCAGCTGTAAGTGAAAACGCGGATAAATGTTTTTTTTTAACAACATGTATTTTTGATATGGGCAAAGATTTATGTAATAAACTTCTTAGGCAAAGATGATGTATTCGTATATACTTATTAGGGTCTTTGATGTCGGATTTAAAAATATGTTTGGAGCGATAAATGGGTGAGAGTTTTATTTGATTATTTATTGAAAACGATTTTTGGTCTCTCTTTAATATTTTCGTTTTTATACTTGTAGCTCTTTAAATGAGATTTATCATTTTGCCTGACTTAAAAAATAAAGCATTTAAGTTACCGAACGAAAATCGGAAATTTTAATGTTGTATTAAGAACCCCTAATCCCTATTTCCAGCGTTCGCAAAGAGCAAAAAACTGAATTTTAAAATTCTAATTTCCGGCCAGAGTTCCAGAACATTTATCAAGACTAAGAGTCAAGGCCGTCGTCGGTTGCCAGGCCAAGAGAAAAAGGAAAGTTTCTTTTACCTGTTGCTTGTGAAGCCGGAAAGACTTAAGGCATTTGTTTGGGGATGCCACATTCCGCTATACATTGCGATGTTTATAACCATCAGTGAGAATTTAGTATTCAGTGTACGGGCGTTTTTCCGGGTGAGTAACGAGTAAGTTCCGCCTTTCGAGCTGCTTGATAATGTAAGGGTATTATTTTTACATAAACTTACTGAGTGAAATATTATTCGTTTCGTCGTTGTAGCTTCTACTTTATACTCATGTAACAAGTTCCAAAGTCAGTTTTTGGGCTTCTCATACAAATTGATCGATTAAATTGTTGATTTTATATGGAGAGTTCAATTTGTACTTTATTCGTATAGGTCTCTTTAGGAAAATTTCATGAGTAGTAGCCACAGTTAAGGGGAAGAAAACGAATAAAAATTTACGCTGTATTGCTGAAATATTTGTCATAAGTTTATCTTATAAAGCTTTAGCTCAAGCGTTTAAAAAGAAGTATGCATATATTATTTTATTCGACCAGCAACCTATCCATTAATATAACAACTTTGCCCTTATTAATGGGAAGTCAAATGGCGGAATAAATCAGTGTCACTAAGGATCAACTTCGAAGCCACAAAAAATGACAAAACCGCGTGACACGCTCCATCTAAATTACGGTGTCTACTCCACACTAGCTTTTCGGATAACATTATAATATGCTATATAATTTCTTAAAAAATATGTGTTTTAGAAAAATAAATTTATGTACTGCTATTTCGCGTTTCACTCAAGAAAGAGATTTTTTAGTAAATTTTTGTTAATTCTCAAGAATATAAATTAATAAATGATAACATTTAGAAATCTCAATTTAAAGATTGCATGAGAGATTATCTTTATTATTTTTTAACTACAAGTTTGTATTCAATATAAAAATGTAACGTAAAGGCTAAAAACCACGGGCTGAAACAATTCAATGTTGTACAATCTACAAACAACCTAAACAATGAAAGTCCTATGTGAATACAGCTTTATTTGCCTACTTGTATGAGGCGAACTATTATTCCACACTGCCGTAGCACACGGTGTGTATTGTTTTGTTTGCCCGTTGCAGTTTTTCTGTACCTAGGAACCAGGCTTTAGAGATCCGTAGTCAAACTACTATAGGAACCTTTATGGTTTCATCGCGTCCGACTGTTCATCGGTAGATATGTCGGAAATTTTGTAGGGGAGAACGGGGCAATGAGTGTCACTTCAATCGGTTAAACCTTACGCGTCACAGAATAAGGCACTGTCGCAAGGGATCTAACTCTGCACCCCTCTCGCACTGAAAAACCTTTCGGCTAGAAAATTGCGCTAGGTTCGTCGGGAACAACGACAACGATACATTTGTCACACGGGAGAGGCTGTTGTAAAATTTTAATCCATTTATATTTTTAAAGAAATTCTTGCTTTCTTTAATTAAGATTTTTGACTCTGACGCTGACTCTTATTGCCTCTCACATGTTGGTAATTGGAGTCAAAGCTACTTTTTGATTTTTTAAATTCTCATAATGTAATTGATAACAATAGACAAAAAATACTTATGTACGAGTAACTCGATACATGAATATTAGTTAAAGATGATTAATAAAAATTGTCAAATTACACAACTGATAATTTCTAACTAAAACAACGAGTTTTCCTTAAGTGACTTGCATCCACCCCCTGTCCCCTACTGTCTATAACATAGTAGGTTGATTATAGGGGTTTAAATTAGGTATCATCATAGAAAGCTTTGTTATAAAGTTACAAAAACATGAAATAAATTGAACCACCAACCAAAAAAAGCAAATAAATTGTTATTAAGTTAGCTTGCCTTCATTTAAAGTGGAAATGATTTTTTTTATATTCGCATATCTGCACCAACGCTTGGAGTATTATGAATAAGTTGTTTAAAATATTGAGAAAAATACAAAATAATCTTATGTTGTAATTTTTGCTTGAGAATATCCCCAAACCCTAAAAGAAAACTCACACTTGGTCACTTTTTTATAACATATAGCTTATATGAACCGGATTTAGCGTAGAATATTTCAGGAAGTCTTTCATTTCGGGAGCAAAATACTATATTCAAAAATTGACTACAAAATAAAGCTGGCTCTACTAAGCTGACATTACGTTAGTAAGGTCACGTTAGCTTTCAGTGCGTAGCGTATTTTTCTGTTTCAGGCAAAAAGCAGGCCCACGCTTACGAGTAGTATTCTATTTCGTCTGGAGCTATTGCACACAAAAGGAAAGTGCAGAGTATAAATTTGTGGATTTTACATACAACTTACTTTTTGATCGTGATAGTGATCACTTCACTATCACTTCTAGTATTTTTTTTTGTAGCATAAAGGTTTAAAGTGAAGGGAATAAATTTGAAAAGCGTATTTGTTTTTTTTTTTTACGAGCGAACCGTATCGGTTAAAAAATCTTTTATTGTTTTCGATAGGCTTATTCCTCTGTAATATCAGAGACAAGTTATATCCTTTCCTTTTCTCTGGTAATACTTATAAAAAACAGAATAACATTATACCTAAATTTGTAGACTTTGGTAACTTTGTCCTAAGTCCTAAGGTTAATAAAAGTGCCAATATCTCGAAAACTATGACACTTTTACGAAAGTGAAATATACATTTTCTGGCTAGTCAGGACCTGTCTCATCAGCACTCCAAGGATTATCGTTGGTTTTTGGGACACCTGTAAATATATATTTTTTAGTTTTGGTGAAATAACAATTTATTCTTAAAAAGTTTATGGGAAATATTAAAGATAAGTCCCGTTAATTTGACCAACCTGTGAACAAACTGTAATAACTAAGTATCTGAAAGTGAAACAGAATCTACATATATTTGACATAGTAACTAAACTTTGCAATTTGGCTGTTTCGATACCTACGACCTGCCAGACACCGATACTCTACAGACAGGTAATGTAGACTTAGATAAAGGTAGGTAGATAATAACGTTGGGAAGGATAGGAAACGGATCCAACTTGGTCGTCCCAAGAGATACCCGCGGTCACTCGGTAATGACTATGCCTGCCCCTAGGTAGGTACCGGCCTACTATCGGCTTAATCGAAACTCGGTATCTCGTCATGGGATTGTAAGTCTATTACTAATGCTGTAATGAATGGCCCGTGTCGACCTACGGGATATGAATCTATGAATGGAAAGAGTATTTACCTAAAGGGTTATTCAAAGCCATATTACTTGTACTGTTGGATATTCTGTGGTCATATGAGCCTCATATTTAATTTAATTTTGTTATAAATCTCTTTATGTTGCGGTATGGTTGCGACATAATTACCCATGCCAACAAAAGATATATCATATGTCTGGTACCGTCGTGGTGCCGATAGCATTATCTGTAGTCACGTTTAATGCGTTGTAAATTAACACCTACAGGTACATACATATCTAGTAATCATATGTGCAGGTTTCCTCACGAAAACATTAGGAAAACATTATTCTTGAATTTTTTCAGATAGAGTGTAATTTTGGATTTACGTTATATTTTTTTGAAGTAAAGGAATAGACAGATGTGATGTGGGATTTAGGGAGGTAAAGAGAAACAACTGTTTGCTCAATGAACTACATATATTATTGTAATGCTTCAGTCACAACTGTGTGCAAAATGCTTGCTAGCTATTTTGTGTTGACGATGTGTTGTTGTTCATGCTTATGAAAAAGACTAGACAAACAAAATCTTCACTTTGCATTAGCAGATTTCAATATCATATAAGATACTTATCTTCCTAGCTAGTGACGTGCTGTTTAAGTATTGCATGAAAACAAATACTATGTCATAAAGAATCATAAGAGCTAAAGTTAAAAGTATGATATATTCGCTGTGTTTTATAGCGATGTTAGTAGATATGTCAAATAAAATAAAGATTTTATTAGTTTCAGCATAATATTTGCCTCCATAAACTTATTGGATAAATAAAGTTGTTATTCTATAATAAATAAGAGGGAGTTTATGACATGGCAGAAACTGCCTGGAAAAGTTTTAATATACGCAACATCTGTGCGACATTCTTAGAGGTAGATATTATGACATACATATTATAAATAGACATGACTCATATTATAACACATTATATAAAGAATGATTAAGATATATAAACTTCTGTAATGTATATGATAAATCTGAGTTTAATTTCTACTTTTACAAGGTGTAAGAGTGCTTTATAATGGGCTTCTGCTTCTACTAGGTAAATCTAAACAACTCCTGAAATACTTATCCTTGCAGTAATAATAAACGTGTCTAAATAATAATATTACAGACACATACATATATTATACCTTCTGTATACAGGATGGAATGTTGGAACGCCACCTGGAGGGAAAGTACTCTAAATACTGCAAGATAGCAAATTTTAGTCGAAGAAAACATTTCTTTATTTTTTAAAAGAAGCAAAACTACATTCAAATATTTTTGAAAATACCCGTGTCACACCCAGGACTCGAACCGCCTACATCCGAAAAAATAACAACCTGTACTTTTATGGCATTAGGGCCAGTAATAAGGATCAAATCTCTATAAAAAATATGGTAAGTTAAATGAAAGGAAAATCATGAAAACTTAACTTATAAATTCAATGAGACACTTGTACTCAAGTATGAAAGCACTTTTTATTCAAGGGTTCATCGAATTATTTATGTTAAATTCATGGTTCATAACACAAGATTTCATGGTTTTCCTTTTATTTAACTTACCATGTTTGTTAGAGAGAATTGATCCTTATAATTGACCCGATCGATTCATAAAAGTACAGGATATTATTTTTTCGGATTTTAGCCGGTTCGATTTCTGGGTGTGACAAGGGTATTTTCAAAACTCTTTGAATGTAGTTTGGCTTCTTTTTCAAAATAAAGGAATGTTTCCTTTGAGTAAAATTTGCTATCTCCAGTATTTAGAGTTCTTTCCCTCCAGGCGGCGTTTCAACATTCCAGCCTGTATAACTAACTACTCTAAGAGCAAGGTTACACGCTCAGCAGTCTTGACTGACGCCAGAATGATGGAAGATTTTCACGGTACGCGGTTAATCTAGACTGACGGCAGACAGTGAGTTACACGATCATTCTCCGATCATTCTGACCAACTGATGGACCAAACTGACGCCAGACTGAGCGTAAAACCTGGCTATAGAATTCGAGTTATGATGATCATTTCTTGCGCGACCGTGTAGATATATTGTAATAATTTGCACCTGCACTACCCGTGTATAAACTCGAATCGTCTATATCGGGTATTGTTAGGTACATTGAAATTCGCAAAAAACGCGTGTCATTGCTAATATCGGGATGATTGGAAGCTATAAATAAAACCGAGTCGTTTAGAGCTCCTTTTTACGGTGGCATCAAACGACCTAACCTACCCTTTTGAATCAGATTTATTTTATTCGTAGTTTTATAAACTTGTTTTTTGCAATAATATACGTATTTTGTTATCCAAAATATTCATTTTTAGTGCGTGATGGTGGCGCGGTCAGTATTCAGAATTTAATCTCTACAGATTCGCTTTCAGCAATGGAGCTTTAAAAAAAAACGTATTCGATTGATCTACGTTTGAAATGGTTGCGTTGATAAGTGTTTCTGACTATTAAAAAATAAAGTGTAAGGCTTTTTTGTACAGTTGATCCATGAATAAACACGAGTGTTCGGTATGCTAGTGTTTATTTAAGAAAATGCCCAAGGAAAACCCCCGGAAGAGTTTCAGGTGTTACATAGTGGCATACTGCACGGTAAAAACGATATCTTTCATTAAGAAAATACAGGGGATCTAAAAAAGGAGCATTTGAACTTTTAAGGGGTTAATCAGAATCAAGTATAGAATACAGGAAAAATATTGAAAAATCCCAGCTACATATTTTTTTCAGTTTCCAATACTAAATCTGAATAGTGAATCAAGAATTTGTATGGGAAACTGAAAAAAATAATTAGATCGGATCTTTTTAATATTTTTCCTGTATTCAATACTCGATTCTGAGTAATTCCTTAAAATTTCAAACGCACTTTTTTTAACACCCCTATATAGTTTCATAAGCACTATGGAATATTTTTTTCAATGGGGAATATAAGGGTAAGGCCGCCAAAATTATTATTTTTTGTCAGAGCAAACAAAGATAAAAATGTCCCAGTCAATTTCTCTAAAATTAATAAGGTTTAATGTTTACTTATGACAAAAATTTTAAAGTGATGAGTTAGCATACTGTTGCAAATGGGAAACTGAATATAACTAGCATTACTTCGTGAAAAGAAAGTGTTATGTTAGTTAGGATCCTAAATTTTGGGCCAAAATATGGTGTCGTTTTTTGGGACTTTAACTTGAAAAGTTGAATTTTAAAGTTTGGCTAATCACATGATGAAACGCTTAAAAGATTATAAAAAGTGCCCTCTGTCACGAGTAATCACTTTAGAAAACATTGAATAAAACATGTTTAAATTATATTTAGAAAAATTTTTATTGTTTTTACTTTTGTGTTACGATATTTTGTGTTACGAATTTTCACCCCTACTTTATTATAGAAAATCGAGGTAAAAGCGGTTTTGATATGGCAACATAGAATAGCAGCAGCAATTTTTTTTTAAAGTCAGCCTTATTGTTTTAACAGTATCTATTGAGTGTCGAAGTGCAAGTCACTTTTTCGTCAGTGCTAAAATAAAAAAGATTTTTTGAGATTTCTTAAGCAACTAACGGTTTTTTTCTTGTACCTTATTTGCAAGCATTGGTGTTTTACATAATACCCTTAAACAAAATGTGTTAGCGGCTATTACGATAAATTGTTGTAGAAATCTATAGTTCATTCCAATCAAAAAAAAGCAAAAGGTAAACAAACATAGTATGCAGATGACATTGACATGTGTCAGTTCCATAGTAAGTTTGTTTACGTTTTGCTTTTTTTTGATTGGAATGAACCATAGCTTTTTGTTATATTTGTGTTACTTTTGTGATACTTTTGTATTATCTTCACACATTATTTTTATGAATTGAATGTAAAGCTTTGTGCATAATGACCAATAAAAGTAAGGAAGTAAGGTAACCTTTAATGATGTAGCTTTATACGAAAAATTTGTTACTTTTGTGTGACTGTAACACAAAAGTTGCTGTGTTACTTTTGTATTATAATTGATAATTTTGGCGGCCCCGCCCATAAGTTTCTTAAAAAATATGTCAAAAATGTAATATTTGTATTGTGAGAGTCGAAACTTACGTTATAAAAAATATTGTCACATAAAAAAAATTGCTGCAGTAAGAAAAAAAATTCAAGACATCAGAATCTCATGGCGCAAAAAAATGTACTCTTTCTTTTCCATGTGACAACATACGAACACTAACATTCTGCGACTTTACTGAAATTACAAAATGAAAACGTCAGCTCTTTAAAAAATAATTTACATGAACAACATTTCATAATTTTCAACAATGTATTCTGTGTTTAAAATGTGAATATCTTCCGGCAGATCTGATGATTTCATGAGGCGTGTAACGTACATTTTATTTGAGGTTTGTAATAGAAAGTGTTAAGAATGTTTGATCCTGTGTTACAGCGAGCTTGAAGCAGACAAAAGTCCACCCAAAGGACCTAATAAATATCTTAGCGACTCCCTCGCGGCGCGGCGAGCTCCGAGACATTTTTACTTACAACTCACCGCGCCACGGCATTACTTTAATATTAATGTAGTTATTACTTTAAATGGGTACTCCAGAACAGGCGTTGGCAACCTATTTATATCTCGAATCCATTGGGACCACAAAACAAAGTTGCCTTGTTTTTAAAGCATTTTATACGCGCTCCAAAATGTGTGTTGCAGAGAACAAAATAAGGTTTGTGTAGGGGCCGGTAATCAACGACGTTGAGGGGGTCCTGGGATTCGTGAAAACATAGTCTGTGAATTTTTAGGAAACTAACCGACTGATTACCTATAATTTATTTTACAATATAACTGTAATCGGATTAGGTATTTCTATGTTGGTATAGTGTAAGTTTTTTTAAACTAACCTGAAATCAATAGATAGTAGAAACAAATTTTCAGTATTTGCACTAAAAAGAGTCATATTGTGTCCATATGTTAACTCTCGCTTGAACTACCAACATCGGCTAAATTATACTGTATTTTCCGTAAAAACAAAAATTAAAATTCGCAAGACTACGACTAATCATTCTGGATGTTCAGTGCACCCTTAAGATACAGTTTAGCTAAAGCCTAAATTACATACTGGTTACCGTGCGCTTTGGCTTAGTACTTCGAAAAGATACAAAGTAAAAATTCTAGCAACCTTTACAGAGGAATTAATATTTCATAAGATGGAGATAAACTCTAATGAGGAAATTGCATTGAAAAATAGTTGTGTTTCTTTTCACGTAGTTGTATCTGGTTGTATGAATATGGCCAAGATCATATTTTAGTCGCTGAGCCAGGGACGTAAATAAGATCTATGACTTCACATTAACATGGTTACCATGTGACGCGGATTTCTATAACCTATGACTTTGACATTAAATAATCCAAAAATTAATTGAATTGAATCGACTATGTCTCTGACGATATCTTACTTATAATGTGGAGTATAGATAGTTAAGACTTGTTTTCTTCCTGCTACTTAACATATTCAAGGTATTGAAGTCACGTATGATTTGTGTGGCACATGCACCTATAAATATATTTTTTGCACACAAATTTTCAGTCAAGTGCAGTGCCTAATCTTAAATTTATTTGTTTTCAATCTGTAACGTGACTCTCACTGCTATACTGCTCTCATAAGAAAGATAGCCGCAAAGTATATTTGGAGTTTCCAGATACTTTGCGGCTTTCTTTCTTATGAGGGCATCATAGTCATCTGAGTTGATTGTAAAGTTTTACGGGTATTTTTATAGCTTTAGGGTTTATTGTTTTATGGGAGATCGTATTTTTGGCAGTGTGAATTACTTCCGGAGCCCATTTGAAACGTCAAAATTGCGCGGTTATTACATTCAATATCTACATTTCGGTGGATTACAATGTAACACTAGATAAGTTACAAACAAGACATGTACAATAAGGAGTCCCACAAGGAAGTGGTTTGGGACCAACACTCTTTTTTATTTACATCAATGACCTATTTATCTATAAACATAGGACATGCACAGATGTTTTCTTAATCCGATGATACACACCCTTAAAACTAATGACATATGTTTCACAATTTACAATAGAACTCAACCAGACAAAGATTTTAAGATAAAAATTCATAACTGTGTAAACACCAAGACCTGCAACTGCCCCGTTATTAACAGATTAAATAACACAAAATATCTTGGTATACATATAGACCAACGTCTATCATGGCGTCCACAATTAGAGTTAATTTCAAATAGAATTAGGAAACTCATTTGGATTTTTAAAAATTCTAAAATTCTTCTAAATAAAGTATATATCACTTTGGCACAATCTATCATAACATATGGGATAACAATTTGGGGAAGTGCGACAAAAACCAAATTTATCAAAACTGAAAAGTGATGTGCTTTTTGCCATTCAGATTTCCAACAACTGAACTGTATTCATCCTGTGAACTGTTAACTATAAGAAAGCTGTATGTACTGAATAGTATTCTAAGAAAACACAAAACACTACCATTTGACCCCAGTAAACTTGTTAGAAGGAGAAAAGATATCGTAGCTGAAACTCAAATTTGCCAAACAACATTTGCGAGAAGGCAATATACTTCACAATATAGTCACATTTATAAAATTATTAACAAAATTCTAAATATTTACATCCTTAACGTACATTAATGTAAACATAAATTAATAAAGTATCTAAAAACTATAACATATGAGGAGACGGAGGAACTCCTAGGACACAGATAGTAAAAGCCTCCTTATACACTCTCCCTCTTACACACACACACACACACACACATGCAACTCAACTATTACTTACTATTATCTTGTTGGTTTATTTTAATAACAATCTGTAAGTTATGGAAGAGCGAGGTATCCTGACACAGGTATTTTTATACTTAAAAGGAAACCTCAACCTTGTTTTAGAATGTAAGGGTAGAAAAAGAAATAAACTTTTTTCATTTATCATTTTCATTTTAATAATAATAATAATAATTTATAATAAAAAATTAATTTAATAATTTAAAATTATTAAATAATTAATTAATTATTAAATTTATTTTTTAATTTTTTTTAATTTATTTTAATTTTATTTAATTTAATTATTTATAATAAAGACATTAAGTTTTAAATTAATTAAGACATAATTTCAATAAGTATTTCAATAAGTATTTCAATACAGGAATTCCTAGTTTGGGACCAGATGACCGTGTGTGATTTCTGATTTGTCCCAGATATTATTATTATTATTAATTCCTCTATATTCCTTCGAGATCCTTCTATGGGATAGCTTCGCCTTTGTCCCACTTTATTCTTTCTTTTGTAATAATGTGCGGTTAGTATAATAAAGTTAATATATTTTTTTAGTACAAACAAATAAATAAAGAGTAAAAGTCGTACCACACAGGCAATGAACAAAATAATAATGATTATGCAATAGTAACTTTGCCATTTCTACTATGAGCTAAGTAATTTTTATTTGTATTTTTTAACATTTTATTATTTTGTTTATTTGTTTAATAAAATAACCGGCTAGTTTCATCTCCTTTTAATGATGATATTTTGTTGACTGACTTATACGCCGGGAGTCGTAGCTTCTGTCCCCACCCAGGGCAAACATTTGTATGTTGAGCAGATTTGTTTGCTCTGTGTCTGAGTGGCGAAACTTATTAAGTATATCAGCCTCTAGTTCCCATATATTAACATCGAATCCTATAGTAGTTTGGGGTCAGACTATTATTTTATAATATAACATTCGTTCTACGACTTTAATTTAATACTTTAATACTTCTCATACAAAGTTGGTAAACAAACTATCCTTATGAGAAGTTTAAAAGCATTCGTTTACTGGTTCTACGCCTATTTTGTTATTGCTTTTATAAACTAGAAACAAAAACCAAACAAAGAAAATAACGAGGAAAACGTTAGCCTCGAGAAAGAACCACAGTGTACGGAGACGACGACATAAGCTGCGGGTAGCTGGTCACGTCCGACCGTCTCTCAGGTAATATCTGCGACTGTATTTTGAGGTTTCACTGCTCGAAAGTCAGATTCACTTTTCGAAAGGCAGGTTCTACTACTCGAAAGGCGGATTCTACTTCTCGAAAGGCAGATTCTACTACTCGAAATGCATATTCTACTGCTCGAAAGGCATGTTCTACTGCTTGAAAGCCAGTGTAATCTGAAAATGTGAACTTCTAAAGAAACTAAAATAATATTCGCATACCTATGTAAAGTGAAATACTTCTCCGCCTAATCGAAATCCTGTATAGGCTGAAAAAGACCAGACCCTAAAACTTAAGCGGTGGGTTTCACATATGAAACTGCTCAAAAAAATAACGTTGGATTCTCCATACATGATGGCCGATAAATTTTATGTAAGTTTTTTCAAGTTCGTATATATTTTTAGGAAAAGTTTTTCAGCTTGATGAAGAACACCATTTCAAAGTTTCTAGGGGTGACCTTTTTATACCATATACAAAGTGTTAACAAATTAGCTGGTATTACTTAAACTGGGGCTTCTACTAGTGAAACTGAACAACTTTTCCCAAGGAACCCGTAGTCAATTTGCAAAAAGAAATTTGACTTTCCATACTAAGTGGGCCATCAGGTAACCGACTTGACTTAGATAAATGCTGTCCCCCTCACTACTTATTATCTACATAAGGTATTGAACCCCTAAACTACTTATATATTTTTCAAGAATTTTATTAAACAAGTCGCAAGTTTTTCCAAGTTTTCTAATGTGGGAGCGTCAAAAATACCCTCCCGAGACCCTGAGGTATCGTCTGCCCAGGTCCAGGGTATCACAAATTACCCCGGCCATTCATCACGGCTGCCACTTCCTCCGCAAACACGCGCGCTAATAGATTTTTTGTGGGCTATTTCTTACTTTTGTTCTTGTACTGATTTAGTTGGGTACATTTTATTTAGGTACCGTTTTCCCGAGGTATGGGAAGAGACCCGTGCCCTGGCAGCGGGAATGATATGGGTTGTTAATTAAACTGTTTAATATCAGCTCTTGATACCTATTTGCGTTTGTGTGTGTGTCTGATTTGAAGACATTGTTTGTAGCATTATCATTGTTCAGTAAAAATCGGCAGTAAATATTCATAATCAGAAAAAAATATAGATATGGGTAGTAGGCTCAAAACTTAACAAATTATTTGAGTTTGTATGGGTGGTACCATGTTAAAATTTTTCCCAGAATAATGAACTACCTAGTGTAATACCCTAACCTACCTAAGTCTAACTAGATTAAGCACCTACCTAACATAGCGAAACTTAAAATATAGCGGAACTTAAAATATACATGTATGTATGGCCAGTGATCGCTAGTAGCGAGAACCTTAAATTGTGATCGTCTAGAAATAAGTAACCCTAATTCTTTTAGAATGGATTGAGATTAAAGAAAAGTCAACTGAATGGATTTCCCTAAAATAGAACCTTAAATCCCTGAACCATAAATTCTAGAACCTAATACGATAAATACTCTTTGTAAAGGACCCCTCCCCAAAGGGAGAGGGAAAGTTGCCCCCTTAGCTTAGTATAATGCGTAACTAAAATTTAGTCGCACATTATTTTTGATATATAAATGTAGCCAAAACGAGCAAAGGTTAATTAATCAGAGAACTGAGCTCTGTACAAACAAATAAGTTAAGTTTAGGCGCTCCCGCAACGTTCCATGCACCTCAACCCTCCTAAGTTGGATAGTGCTCTGTCCCCATAATTTAGATCATATTCTTTTCTCGCTAAATGTTGGAAACAGCGCGTGTAACAAGAATGCTTTTCACTCTTTTAGAGTAATAAATTATTTGCTATAGAAAACAGCGTTGTTCCGCCAGGATCCATCTCACTGGACAACTGATTGGTCGATTACACAAATCTCGCAGAAAGCTGAAGTTCTTTGTATGACGAGTTTGTAGAATATCACCGTAGAATGAAGCTAACTAAATTCATCCAAGACTCAGGTCAATAATGCTGTCATAGCGTAGTAATTTTCAGGTTTCGCGACACCACTAAAAACCCAAGTGTAAACGCATAGGTTTGGAATGAATCTAACGACGTTGGCGAGTAAACATGAAGACATTTAAAGTATAAAAGCTGCAGTTCTGAAATGCTTTAAAGCTTAGTACTTTTCAGGCTCGGCAGTAGCACCAAAGAACCGACATAGGAACCCGGAGGTTGTATGAAATAGATATCTGAGTAGTTTGATCTCTCATTGATATTGTACAGAGTAACTTCAACTCTCGACGATAGAACTAAAAAGAACTAAATAGCAGGATGAAATATAATAGTTGTCAAGCATACTGCGTAGTAGAGATTTGTATCCAAGCAAAACAAAGATGTCGCATTATAAAACACATGAAAATAGACAAATAAAAGCATGCAAGTTCAAACCGTATATTAAATAAAACAAGGTCCAAATAGGGAGACACCCCAGAACCCCGAGAAAATAATACACATATTATTTCAAACCATCACTCGAACCATTCGAAAACATAAAATCCATGGCGCTTCTAAGGAATCGCCATATAGTGAATACTTTACCGATTCGGCCACTTTCCTAGCTAAACCTAATAGATTCACGATATCTATTTTAATACAAACACTCAAAATATATCCCGCAACCCATTTGTCTATCTAAATAAACTGAAATAAATTTCCCCACTTTAAATTTATAAAAACCACTCTGATTCAGGCTCGAATCCGAAGACTCCCACCTTAGAGTATCCCAAAAACAATAATCTGCCCATTTTTTTTTTTTTTTTTTGTTTGGTTCTTTCCTGCTTTTGCAAGGAAAAGGCAAAGGCTTCTCTGGCCATACAGCCTATTCTTACGTAGTTTGCTCTTCTCTAAATATTTTTCTATTTCATTTGAGTTCTCATTTATCAATTTCTGTCGTCTTTAACTATTTCTCTATTCTTCAACAAAATGATAGCACTTTTGATGAAGATTTCATGGACTTCTTGAGAGCACTCGAAACACAGTCTACACACTTTTATTTCATTATCCTACATATTAGACACTTAAATGGCACTTTATTGAACAATACACTATCAATATTATGCATTAAAAACCACGATATCTATTTTTTCGGATAATAAAACAAAAATGACAAACTCTTGCCGCGAGTTCCCGCCAAAAAGTCTCAATAATCTGCCCAGCTGAGTAGGAACTGTCAATCCTTTTATTTTATTATCATGAAGCGTAAAGGAGATGAAAATATTTAAAAAGATTATATTACTACAAATGACTCGCAAGAAGATTGAATGTGAAGCTTTATTTCTATTATTCTCCAAAACTGTTGAAATTCGTAAAAGTTTTATTAAATAATTGCATTTGTGAATATGTAACGTAATTTGGTCCGTTACACTAGTATAGCACTAAAATTAAAATATTATAAAATACAAAGTTTTATTTAAATCACTAGAGCAATTAAAAAAAAAAAATAACGACCAACCTTGGATTTTATTGGAGGTATTTCAATTAGATATTTCCCTGGGTAATCAATGTAGTTGGCCGTATTAACATATAATATTGTTTTTTTTTTTTTTTTTTTTATGTGATAGGTGGCAAACGAGCAGACGGATCACCTGATGGTAAGCGATTACCGCCGCCCATGGACACTCGCAACACCGGAGGAGTCACAAGTGCGTTGCCGACCTTTGAAATGGGATGGGGGATGGGGGAATGGGGAGGGCGAGGGGGGGGGGTTGGGCCTCCGGTACCCTCACTCACTCGGCGAAACACAACAAACGTTGCTTCACGCCGGTTTGTACAAAGTTTCATCAAATTCGTTAGATTTTTTTACTATGGTATCCTAAAAATGCTTTAAGAAATGCCTAGAAATATTAAAAAAAAATTGTCCTACTCCAAACATCTGAATTCATCCAGTGGTCTAGGAGCTAAAGCATCCGGACGGAGACACAGAGCGACATTTTTAATTTATAGTTTTTGGGCACTATTAGTACAAGACAATCCAATAACAATCTTCCTTACTCATGCCGTTCGCTCGCTCCACAGTAGAATTTTATTTTTTTTAAATTTTTCGGAGACTTCTGTCAATATTTTATTAGAAGGAAAAGTGTATTTTTTAAAGGAGTGTACATTTAGATTTTACAATTATGTTCAAAACTCATGTCGGTAGTAAGATTTTTTATCCACAAATTGTAAGCCTAAGGTAAGGTTAGTTTAATCCAAGCTAAATCTTATTAAAAATATTAATTTACGAGTTAGTTAATTTTTATACTTAACTATGAAAATTTTATTCATGCTAAAAAAAACAAACATACTCCCCTAGCACAAAATTTTTGAAAACTAAGTAGGCGAATCTAATAATAGAGCAATTTGAATTTGGTCCACATCCCTGAACTCTCTCGGGAGAGGTGTTGCCATTTTATACGGTGGAAATAGATTAGGGTCCCCCGGGCGCCGCCACAAACCCGCCGCGCCCGCCGCGCCCGCCGCCTCTCAGCATCGAATTATTCTACCTTTCTTTTGAACTTGGCAAATATTTTCTCTCGTCGGTTTTCAGATGTGCTTATTTGTTCACGTCTATTTGGTTTCGTGACGAATGCTCGCGGTACTGATTTTCCGTTTGGTATTTCTTGTTCGTTTTAGCATTGGCTGTTTGGATATTAAAGTCTTGTGTTTGTGCGGAACCTTTTATTGGTTCTATGAGGGATTTTTATTTCAGTTTGTTTTTTTTACATGTTTTACACATAGAATGTTTGGAAGCGTTTGTAATTCTTTCTCATTTAAAGGGAATTTCTTTTAGAGTTTAGTGGTATTTATTTTTTGGAATCATTTCAGTATACTAATATACCATGAAAAAGGGATTGTCAATTAAAAAACCGTCTGTATATATTTAATTTCATTAACCTGTAGATTATATAGGTTGATTTTTTATTAGTGTTAACTACTGCGTGTCAAACTGATCAAATTTCCTTAAGCAACTTGTACCATCGCACTATGGGACCAAACGGTATTTTCCATCTCGAAAGTGGTTTTGACAAAAGTCGTGTTACTGAAACCGTTTTGATTGTTTTATATTCTGGGATGATGTAAATTTCTGATATAATAGTTAAAAAATAATAATAATCAGTTTAAGTTCTATAAAATTACAGCCAAACTTTGAACTTCGATAATTTCTTATTAACTAGAATACTCATTATGGAAGTTCAACGTAAGATATTAATGAAAAATTTTCTATGTTCTTCAAAGGAATATGTAAGTATTGTACACTTTTGGATTGGTCAGAATCTCTAGTTTACAATAATATTTAGTCTGTATGAGAAATATTTTTATATTTTTTTTAATTATTTTTTAAAATGCCATAAGAAATTTTCTCGTCTTTTTAACTTTCAAATTGAGGTTTCCTTGTTGCCGATAGCTGCCGATGTCGAGTTAATGAATTTTTGAGATTCCTTAACTATTCAGTAATACAAGGAAATAAAAAAAACCTGCGTCATTACTGCGCCATTTCGAGCCAGAAGCAAAAATATTGACTGAGGGAAAAAAATAAATTGTAGATTTTTGGTATTTGCGCGTATTCATGGCCCAACCAAATACTTGTTTTAGTTTATTTACAGTAAAATACTTTTTACTTAATAAGTAAGCACAAAATAGAATAAATATATAATACATATTTGGAAAAACATTTTCACATACGTATTTTTTGCGGTGATCATTTTAACCACACGCATGATAAAAATTATTTTGCATATTTCTTATCTGTTGTGGTAATAATAATCAGTATCGGTTACACCTGTGAAAAATATAATAAACAATTTTCTCATCGGTTTTGCACAAGTTACTGAAACTGGGTTCCTATAAATACTCGGGTTTCCAGCATTTTCGTCAAAGTGTCCGGATACCTTCCCTCAGTAACTGTGAAAATGAGTGAATTCGTTTGTGTTCGACGCGATATATGTACTCAAATAATAAGCGGAAAAAGTACTTCAGATATAGAAAAATATTTGATAGACAATTTCCATTTATCAACAATAGATGCGAATACGGTTCTACAAAGTATACAAAAAAAATTGATATCGAGTTGTAACCAAAAATGGGCAAAAGCTCAAAGAAAACGGGATCGTTTCGAGAGCCAAAACGCAGATTGGTTACATGGCGAGTTTAAAGTACAATTGAACTCGTGTAGTACCTCAACATCTAAAAATTCCGACTTGAATTCATCTGGAGATTTTGGTAGACCAAAGAAACCATATGAAGAGTGCTCGGAAACTACAAATAAAAAGGAAAAACATGGAGTTAGTCCAGGAGTATGGAATGGGGCATGTGCACAACGCTTATGTACAAGGTTTACGATCCATGGGCGAAAATGATGAAGCTTCAATTGTGAGTATTGTGAGAAATACAGAAAAGGAGGAGAAAAAACTCATTCTACGAAACATCTTACGAGGTCCAGATGGTGTATCTTCCTTTACCAAAGAAGAAGCATTAAGTATATATATTGAAACAGATCTATCCAAAGCTCAATATTCCTACCTAAGGCTGAGACTTATTGAGAAGAACGTATTTTCTGTATTTCCTACATTCAAAACTTTGGCTGAAGCAAAGAAGGAGTGCTATCCACTGTAACGTTTCTCCCCCTCACCAAAGCAAGGTAAAAGAGACGTAAATAAAAATATATACATAAATACAAATAAACTTAAATCTAACTATTAAATGAAACATTTGGGCAGATCGACTAGTGGGTACCCCACATCGATATTCAAGTAACCCTGAATCTTTTAGAGTGTTAATAGTGACTGAATTACGAAAGGCTTCGGGAACCATTTAATAAGACAATTATTTGCTACGAACGAGGCCCTACTTCTTTGTTCTAACTAATCTAATGAGCAGAAATTATTAAGTTTAACTCAAGCAAATAAAGTACAAGAAAACGTAGAGACAGGACATAATTTAGGGCGTTATGAAACTCTCATGAAGCTTTAAGTCTATAAATTCATTTGTAAATTTATTAAATTATGCGAGCAATGTATAGACTATAGATCTACACATCACTATGAAAGCCGCAACCCTTAAAGGGTTGCGGGAGGATCCACCATAACCTCCCCTCATCCTCGGCCAGTCTAATACCATCCATCGCGTAAAGTTTAAAAATATAAGCTTCATGAAAGTTGATGCGGGAAGCATCCAAAATGAAGCTAGCAATACGGATTGCAACGCGTTTGTGTATATATACTTAAATATAAATAATATGGTATAGGGAACCCCAGAAATATTGTAATTTCAAAAGATTAAATAAACCACCACTTCGATAGTCAATGCTCTTAAATGAATATTTTAGGCTTCTAGAATTTGGAATAATATAAGAAACACCATCATCAGCCCACCTCCAGGACAAAAGGTTCCAGATGAAACAGGGACTCTGTCCTACCTACCCTTTAAGACTTAATGCGCCCTACCGCATTCTATCGATTTGTTGCTTCGTTCAGTTAGACAAATCAGAAGAATCGCTTATAAGACTTAATGCGCCCTACCGCATTCTATCGATTTGTTGCTTCGTTCAGTTAGACAAATCAGAAGAATCGCTTATATCTACCCTTTATTCGCAGTAAGTGCATTACGTACTTATGCCCTAATATCACAACCGAATGGCTAGTAACTACTTGTCACGTCAAACAATACGATACCCTAATTAAACTCGAATCAACGTAACACACCCTTAAGCTAATTAACATTACACAAACTACTCGCTCCGTTTTAATAAGAAACAAATCCTACCAAATTCAAATAAAGCAAATAAATCACACACAAAAATATGAAAATCACTCGCACAGAAAATAATATGAAATAAAACACAGGAGGTCCACAACCAGGTCTAGCTTTCTCAGTAATAATTTAGGTAACATACAAAATATTATACTAAATATTGAAGTAAAATTATAGCTTAGAATTTATGGGAAAAGTGATGAATGTTAAGTGGAGTATAAGTGTGTGGTACATAGAAGGATATTGTCCTTCAATAATCCACGTAAGTCTGTAAGGAAGCTGTGTCTTGGTGTCCTCGGAGAGGTTAATCGCGCAAAACCACAACTTCCCTGTGAAGGTTGCCAGAGGCTCCCCGTATAGTGTAATTGAATGTAAATGTTTTGTAGTGTGTTGTAAAGAGTAGTGTAAGAGTACTGTTTAGTCGTGTCTGATGAAGGAGTTATAGAGAAATGCAATCTAGACCCAGTGTGAATATACAGTAAAGAAGAAATAATCAACCTTCAAATAATATAAACTCCATATTTGAAAGTTATTCGAATTTAAAAGTGCAGACCATTAAAATCTTATTAACATCTAAAGGTTTCCACACAAAACTAAATATTTAAAATCTACCATAAACTGAACAAGATTAGCATACCTCAATTGAATCCAATGGTCTCACTTTAGTAAAGAAAACTCTCATACCCATGCGCCAATCTCTGTACCTCGCCCGCATACGCTCCTCCTCTTCATAATCTCCAAGGCTGCTTACTCCACTCCAACATCCCATGGTACGGACCATAGGACGCTCCTTCAGCATTTCCTCATGCTTTGACCGACCGACGTTGACTAAACTCGCCTATCCTAATTCAATCCCTTATATACCCTCCGATTCAACCAGTAAGCAGATGGACATCTTTCCGTCCGTGGCTGCCTAGTCTTCCATCTATTCTGACTCATCATGCAGAAGACGACCGCCCCGTGAATATCCAACCCTGATTTTCTGTACAGATTTTCAACACGAATGGTTCGAACAGTCATTTTAAGCAAATTAATTCTAATAAATAAGGAAAATAATAGTAATAATCATATGGATATTTTCTACTGTTTCTTTTTGAAAATTGACCGATAAATACTTAGCTAACGAAGGTGGTTCGTTACACCACTTGGGTCAAGTATAACCGTAACAAATATAAGTGCCAAAGTGAACCTTCAAGATCTTTTAGATCATACAGCCTGTCGTATTATAAAAAAAGACACGGTCTCAAAAAATTTCAGCCGGCTTAAGCTATACAGCAAATGGGGTTGCGATGGATCCTCGGGACAAAGCGAATATAAACAAGTTCTACCTGAGGAAAATGAACAAATATCGGACGCTAATTTGTTTATAGTTTCACTACATCATCTATCACTAGCGGACGAAGAAAGCAAAACAGTTATATGGCAAAATCCGGCCTGCTCTTCAGTTAGATATTGCAGACCCATTTCTCTGGAATTTGCAAAAGAAACTCCAGAAAAAACCACAGCTACTGTAAGTAAACTCGAAGCCAAAATTAATGAAGTAACTCCAACGCTTGCAGCAATAGAAGGTAATATTATAGAAGTAAAACATGAGCTGTTCATGACCATGATTGACGGGAAAGTTGCTCAAGTGTTAACGCAGACACCATCGAGTGCTTCATGCACTGTTTGTGGAGCAACTCCTAGTCAGATGAACGATCTAACAAAAGTAACTGCAAGAGTTGAGAATGAAGATGCGTTTAAATATGGACTCTCCACCTTACATGCATGGATCAGATCTATGGAAATGCTTCTGCATATTTCTTATAACCTAGGCTTTGAAAAGTGGAGTGCAACGACTCCAGAGAACAAAAAAATTTAAGCAGAAAAAAGGAAGTACGTCCAAACTCGTTTCCGAGAATTGCTTGGTTTACACATCGATAAACCTCGTCAAGGTTCCGGAACAAGTAATGACGGAAATACGGCAACGAGATTCTTCAAAAATTATGAATGTTCTGCAGAAATCACGGGTGCCGATAAAGAGTTAATCAAGAGGTTATATATAATTCTGCAAACCATGTCATCGGGATTTTCAATAAACGCGGTAAAATTTGGTGAATATACGCTGGGGACTGCACAGTTATATGTGAGTAAATATAACTGGTACTATATGCCATCTTCAGTCCACAAAATTCTTATACATGGGACAAAAATAATTGAGCATTTTGCAGTTTTGCCAATTGGCCAATTATCTGAAGATGCTCAAGAAGCTCGTAATAAAGACTATAAGAAATATAGGTTACATCACGCTCGGAAGTGTTCCAGGTCAGCAACAATGGAAGACGTTCTGCATATATTGTTATATACTTCTGATCCCTACATATCTAGCATAAATAGATCAAGTACTTTGATATCAAAAGAATTACTTAACGAAGCTAAAGAGCTTTTAGTATTGACAAGTGACGCATAAAATAATGTTTTTATTTATTACTGGTATGTTTTTTTAAGTTTAAAATTATGTAACCACGTAGTTGTTTAATTTAAATTTGACTTTATATAAGCAAAAATATATTTTTAAACAATTTAATTTAATCTTTGTATGAATATTTTCGAAATTTTATATTGTTAATTTTTTTTCTAAATAAATACAGTTTAACGAGTACCGGTGTTTTAATTATCCAATAGCATAAGTATTCAGGAATACGTATAAAAAATTTCAGCAAAAAATATAAAGAAACAAAAAAGTTACAGACTTTTGAGATGCCTCGCACAGTTTGGTCCCATAGTGCATCGGGACTAGAAAAAAGATTCGACTATCTATACTGGTGCCAATAATTGTTTAGTCGATTTGATAATTTTGTGTAAAGTAATTTTTTGCTCTGATAAGTGACTTGGGGAAGTTATTTTTATTTGCCGCATAAAATTTCTCCCTGTATCAGAGACAATCTGCCTGTATATACCATAAACCAAGTACATAAAAATGCCGAGTTATAATTATAAAAAAAATCTCAGACCCGTTTGAATTCCGCGAGAAGAACCTAAAATTTAATTTAAATAGTTGAATTAACCGAGTTGTTGTAATTCCATTCTACAATCGAGCCTCTTTGGGGCCGTCTCAATTTTTAATGAGAGCGCGGCCTTGCTCATTACGAAACTAGGCAGACGGAATATTATAACAAGTTTATTTGTTCCATTTTACAGAAGACCTACCTACCCTGCCAGATGAGATGCAAATTTTATTAATTTCAGCAAATTAGAACTCAAGGATTCTTAGAATACTTCAGTTATTAAGGAATTTCAGTAAATTACAATCTGGCACATTGTATAATGAAAACAAAATTCATAATGTTTTTTTTTATGTAAGGAGATGCTTTACACATTTTTTTAAAGATCGATTTTTTAAGTCAAGTTTTTACCTCTCAGAACTTGTATATCGACGGGGAAGTGCTAACAACTCCTAACTTACAAAGTTTAAAATCTTAGTTGGAATATATTTCCAGCCAAAATTAATCAGGTTGTGATGGACCTTAATATAGGAGATATTTCCTCGGTGCCTAGCTACATCGATTTTGCGAATTTCAACTTAATTCATATACCAGTAGACGTGCAAATTCATTATCTATCGAACTGCATTTATAAGTCGTTTTCGTAAAAAATGTAAGTTAGGAGTTGTTAGCACTTCCCCGTCGATATTCAGCCTTTCGTGAAGTATCGAGAATTTTGGAGGTAGGTATATTTTATTTTATGTGATATTGTGTAGCGTGTAGTGTGGCTCTCGAATAGTATCGCGATTACCCCCATTTGGGGCAAGCCCACGTCCAGCAGTGGAAATCTTGTAGCTGTTGATGATTTAGTATTGTACAGTTAGATAAAACTCACAGCGTAGTCCTTAAAACTAAAACATTAACTGATGTTTAAGATTTCTTAGGAATTACTTTTGTTTTACTTCGTACAAATGTAATGTGAGTTCAATAAGAGTAAGCGTTTTAAATAATTAATGAATTCAGAAGCAAAAATTCTAACCATGTAAACCAATGCATTAAATTATAAAAGAGAAATGGTGTTTGGAAAAACACGAGTTTGGAATGACGTCAAATATTGCGTCAATAACTAACTCTTTGTTTAAATGTTTTAGTGAGGGAAGGTCTTGTTTTTTAGTTTAGTATATCATAATGACAAAGAGTCATAATCATTTCTAAATAATAGGTATGCAAATTAAAAACGTGTATTTAGATTCTTATTTTTTTTCCATCAGTTAACTTCCTTTCATCGATTTAAATTATTGGGTTGGTAAAAAGTCTTGCGACACTTTGTATTCAACCTGTATATTCTTTGTACAGAAGTTTGGTTGGAGGTCTTTCAACGTTTGCCCGATCGTTGGGCACAAGTTATAGATATGAATGACGATTACATAATATATTTAAGTTATTTTGAAAATAAAGTAACTTGTCTTAAAAACTGTCACATCAATACGTATATCAAACTGACCTAGAAATTAGATAGATAGATAATTCGTTTATTTGTTACTACAAATACACATATTAAATATAACATCAGTAAAGAAATACACACAAGTTTGGAAATAAATATAAAATAAAACAATACTTAAGATAAAGAACTAAGAAGATACTTGTGTACAGTAGTACAAAAGGGCCTAAAAATTAGGTAACAAATACAATCTTTTATATTTACTACATTATCTTACACATTAAAAAAGTTAGGTTATATACTATGCGGATGCTTAGGTATATAACCTAACCCCAGGCGGATGGGCTCTTGCGACATTTTACACGAAAAGCATGATAGGAATTATACATACATGTAACGAGATAATTTTACCCGAGTTGTTGCGCAATTTCTACCTCAGTTTTGGGTCAACATTTTTGACCTCCTAATAGAACTTACTGAATCAACCCGCAATTATCTAACTGTAGTAAAGAAGGCCATTTGCTGAATTTTAAATAAGTCATTCTCCGACCGGAAATGGGCTAAATAAATAATGAGACAGGCCTCGATAAGATAACATTTAGATTGCGTGGGAGCACTTTTGCGGTCTGTTTTGTGCTTAATGTTCTTTATCTTTGTACATTAAATATTTGTGCCAAAGACTAGTGGAGTGTTTCGACTTCGTCTGCGTAGAGTTCGGATGTAAACAGCTCGTCGAACCTGTTGGAAGTTATATTTTCCTTAATATATATATGTATAGTATATTAAAAAATTATGGAGACAAAAAAAAATACTATTGAGAGAAAAACAAAGATTCTGAAGATTTTTGAAAGACATCTGTTTTTAAAGGCTACGCCGTGCCGGTCGCTACAGCGTAGTATTCACGTAGTCGTGTTGTAGCGCTATATAAAATGAATGCTTCACGGACTACACAGGATGTATAAAAAGATGCAGCGATATTTTAAGGTGAGCTTTTCATAATAAAACTTAACAACTTTTATACTATTTTGAAATATTGGATTTGTTTTAATATTGTCTAGCTGATCAGGATCTCAATTTCTTGCCGACTTCAGAAAAGATGTAAATGATTATAAAATAAGCAAATTATCTGAAAACACTTTGAGAAAAAAAAATAACACTGTGTTAAGCAAGACTTACTTCAAGTGATTTTTTAAATTTATTTTTCTACACGTTATCGAGTATAAAAAACCGGCCAAGTGCGAGTCGGACTCGCGCACCGAGGGTTCCGTATAAATTCATATTCACACATGTCTTGAATTCTATATCAAATACTCAGGCCTGCAATCTCTTGAAGCTGTGAAAAAATCAAACTTCTATGCCAACGCAATCAAGAGATACGCCCGTATACATATACTGCATATTCGGACACTCGCATGGGAATCAAAACCTATAGGGTACTTCCCGTATACCTAGAATCATGAAATTTGGCAACAAGCAATGCTTATAGCACAAGTAAAGGGAAAAGTCCGAAAACTAAAAATTTTTAGTTACATCACATTTTTCTTGTGAATTGAATGAAATAAAACGAATGATGATTCAAGAATTTGGCATTGCCTATTCATATAGCATGTGGCGACATCTATCGCACCGCCACAAACTAATTCTAGAACACGATATCGAAAGTTTCTTCGTACTACGCATATATGCGACTTCCAACCCACCACGGTTGGACCGCGGCCGGTCCCCAGGCATACCACCTCGCCTGGCGGAGGTACCTCCCTTTTACTCCGAAGAGTGGCAACACACAGTTCCTGTGACCACCAGATGCTGAACATCTTGGCGCAACCTTCGACATCACACTCCTCAATGACCCTCCAGATGGTAATGCAAGTCGCAGTAGCACAGCGGTCCAGTACATCGAAGTTTACCAGGACCAACGCAAGCCGTCAGTCGAGCTTCCTGGCCCTGCTACTTCACTCCGAAGGTTCGGAGTGAAGTAGCAGGGCTCGCAACCCGTCAGGTTCGCAACCCGTCGACGCCACATCGTACACGATGGAACCTGCGAGCTTTTCACCCTTCAGGCAGCAAGACTGTCGGCAGCCCGTGCTGTAGAGCACGCGGTCCACGTCGCCTGCTTCCCTTGCACCGCACGACTTAACCACCTCGTCCCAACTCACCGTGGACTCGAGTTGAGCACTTCGGCCTGGCGTTCTCGACTCACCGCAGACGTGCGAGTGTCCTAATATGCGGCATATATAGCTGTATCTCTTGATTGCGTTGGCACAGAAGTTTGATTTTTTCACAGCTTCAAGGAATTGCAGGCCTGAGTATTTGATATAAATTTCAACTTGATACTTCTACGCGTTCCTGAGAAAAAGGGTCTTGACAGACAGACAGGCAGACAGACAGACAGGCAGACATGCAGACAGACAGACAGACGGACGGACAACGAAGTGATTCTATAAGGGTTCCTTTTTTCCTTTTGAGGCACGGAACTCTAAAAACCGTTGAAAACAGCAAGAGATATTGAGAAATATCAAAAATAAGCTGTCACAAAATAATATTCTTTGTTTCTTTGAACAAATTATTTGCGTGGAAGATTATTTACAAGCAATGTGTTCCATATTAAATGTGATTCGTTGTACGTATATTCGATATTTTACGTTTGGTCGTATTTATTCAATATCGCATACATACTGAAATATACCGGGTGATTATAAAATGACTGGCAATATTTAAATTGTGGCTTCTATGTTCTAGGCATGTTTTATTTCTAAAAGGTTACATTAAGTCCTTAATGTCGGTGGACCGACGACCTGGTGAAGGTTGCGGGAAGCCGCTGGATGAGAGCCGCACAGGACCGGTCAGTGTGGAAATCCTTGGGGGAGGCCTTTGTCCAGCAGTGGACGTCTTTCGGCTGATAGATAGAAGTCCTTAATATTAAGTATTTTAACAAGTGTTAAAGTTTGGATTGTAATCCCACAGAAACTATGGGTGGACCTTTGATTAACATAAAATCCACAGTGCAAACAATGGATTAAAACTTCCAAAAAAACAAAGTAACTTGCTAATACTTACTTGTGTACCTGAAATGTGTTGAATAAATGATTTGTCTGTCTATCTGAAACTTATCAAGCTCTCAGTCTGATCTATATATAGCTCAGAGGTAGAACCTTATTTTGCTTATCTAGGTCCGACTGGGTGGGTACCACTGCTCGCTATTGCTTGCCGCACTCAGGGTGATGTGTTCCGGTGGGTTTGACGAGATAGCCTGCGTAATTAATTACAGGTCGCGTCAATCTTTAAGATCGCTGAAGGGTACTGACTGGGGGAAGTGTGCGTTCACTTGGAATCCTCATGCTCGAATTTTGATTATGCCAATATTTATTGTCTAATAGTGCCTAAAGGAAAAAAATGTGCTATCGTAGTTTCAGAGAAAATCGAGTTTTTCACTGAGGCTGCTAGCGGAATGTTTCGCTGGCAGCCTCATCTCTGGAACCAAGGAACTACTTCGAAATTCGAGCATGAGGATTCTAAGTAAACGCACACTTCCCCCACTCAGTACCCTTCAGCGATCTTTAAGATTGACGGAACCTGTAATACTGGCATAAAAGGCATTCCACCGTACATCCAGGGAGGGGGGGAGGTCTAGAGCGGAATATTTTTTTGTTAATTATTTTCCTAATATTTTCGCCCACGGCTTCGCCCGCGTGGATAATATCATCGTTAAAGGACTGTAGTGCAAGAGCCGCAAGTGGCACCACTTGTGGTATTTTAATATGAAATATTGGGGGGAGGGAGGGCTCAGCCCCGCTGATACTGTCATTCATGTATATTAGTCATATAGGCGCCAGTGCGTACATCTCTAGGATCCGCAAGGCACTGATAATCATACTATGATAAAATAAGTTCGTACACGGCGGTACTCACTTTCCATTAGGTGAGTATTGCCATACTTTCTCAACTAAATAAAAAGTTGAGGGTGTAACAAAAAGTTGAAATAAACTTTTACGAGGGTTTCTATCCGTGTTGTTAAAGAAATTTTGTTTCACGTGTATCAAAGTTCACTAATATTGCTAAAATCGAAAATATAATTTCGAATTTCCCGTACAAAGTTGGCCTGTAATGTGAATTGATATATCAATTGTATAAAAAGTTTTAATTACACAGACTTTTTTAACGAGTAGAAGTTCCACTAGTTAGCGTTGCCTTGGTCACGCCTGTATATCAATCGGTTTTTATTTTATTTGTAATCTCTTTCGTGACCTCTTTGATATTGTTGAACGAAGTCGCTATTGAAAGGCAAAGGCCCATTTTAGCTTGCCCCTTGTGTAATCTAATGGCTCACAGCTCCGGTTCACAGCTTGTTGGGCTGAGCTACGGGCGGGTGACACTCTACATGTGAAATCGGGATAGGGTTATACCTACCTAGTTATCGAAGCTAAAATCGCATTTTTTTCTTGAATTCGATTAAGGAAAAGAAGTTTACAGTTAACAATTTAAATAAAGTTTCCATAATAAACCCGTTTTCCTGCTGCAAACTAAGTTTTCCATGCAAATTTTAATACCCCATTTCACCCACTTAGACAGCGATACTCGTATCTGAGTAATCCTTTTAATGCTTCTCTACACCCTCGATGTTCCAATTTTCAACTATCTTAAATCGTGTAGACTGTCGGTGTTGTCAGTCAGTCACTGTGGTCAGTCACTAAAGTGTGTCATGTTATTTTATAGGAAAATACATCAAATTCAAAGATTTATTCGAGACGCAGTACGACTGAATATAAAAAAATATATATAAATGAAACAGAGACAAAACCATCAACATCACCATCTTCTGGTCCGCGGTCGCCACTTCTTCGCCACGGATTATCAGTTCTGGCTGTACATCATTATGCTAATAAAATTCGCCAAGTGCGAGTCGGAATCAGGCGTCTAAGGTTTTATAACATACACAATATACCGGCTCACGCTTGGGTTATGAACTGGGGGGGCAACTTGACCACCAAAATTAAGTATTTATAGTTTTACGTTAAATTTTTCACAATAAGCTTAAAGCTCATGTATTAATCGTTTTATTACATGAGCAGATTATAATACTATAGAGCAGAGACAAAGACGGAGGAAAAAACTACAAAAAACGAGTCGTGGACTTCGAAAATGTCTAACTGATTAGCCAATATTGAATGGATATTGCGATTTCTTTTTGGTTTCAGAAATATTGTAACAATAGAGATATTCAGTTTTGTGCGTTTATTAGTAAGAAGACAAACTGGAGTCACAAAAAAGTTAAGGTATATTGGAAAGAGTGTCTATAAATATAATCTTTTTTATTTTTGAATAAAAATGTTTGAAAACAAAAAAAATATCTTACCTTACTTTACTATTAACTTTGTAATTTTGTATTTTTGTTCATCTTGTTACCTACCTCATCTGTGTTTCTCATATCGCAGCCTAATCGCCGAGGCATAGTTGAGTGAGATTCGATCGAATTCGACTTAATAATTTCCGGTTAGAGAAGGCTTCGAGGTCGTGTAACTGAAAATCCGATATTGGCCGATATCACAGTTAAACGACGTACCGTGGCGATTTTACCTTGAATTTTGAGTAACATTTAAATATACTAGTTGCAAAAAGACTACTCCGAAAAGTTTAATTTTTTTCCTAGTGAACCTATACTGAATTCGCAAAAAAATACGTTCATACAAATTGGTCGGCCAATCAGCCAATTTACAATTTCCAGTCCAATTTTTTTGGGAATTTATTAGGTTTTCGTTGGGAAAAGTTCAGTTTCATGAGTGGCACTCAGAGTTTAAGTCTCTGGGACTGGTCTTTTTTACATAATCCGGTCCGGTATAATAGATAAAAAGAGATTATCTTTAACATAATGTAAAATTCGTTGTCAGGACGATGATTTCACAAAGAAGTTTGCAGAATGCTGCTGATCCCAAAAATTTAAAAAGGCAATAAGTCCTTAACAAATTCATAAATACCTAATAACATCATTAGTATGGTATGGCATTGGTTTGGTTATAGTATGGTAACTATACGTTAGGCTTATCCTTAAGAAACTAAAAAAAGGTTATTAAAAAATTTGAAAGTTGTCCATTACTAGCAATTTCGTAGAACCAAAGTTATTAAATTATACCACACCATTCTGTTGATACATACATAAAAAAATATTCTAATATAACTTCTTTCAAAGTCCGCTTAAGGGCTACTTAGGTACCTACTGCTTAACCGCATTACACCTACACTTGGTAAAGTGCCAAATGTGTCCAAACTGCCCTTACCCTCGCTAATGTGTTTCGGTTGATGCCACTCGGCTTATCGGGTAGACCTCTGCTCTGGCGGAAACTGTCCGGCTGTACGGATTACTTAGTACTTACCATTAGTGTGAGGTAACTTGTGTGGCCGACTGTACGATGGATGCTGTCCGGTATAGCACGTAAAAAAATATTTTCTAGTTTTGTCAAGCAGTGCTATTTTACACTAATGGTAAGAGTTTCGTAGAAAGAATGATTAAAAAATATTCACTTGCACTGTACGTATTCAATCAACTGTGAATAATAATATTAAATAAATATCCGAGACAAATAACACACGGTCATCTGGCCCCAAACTGGGATTCCCTGTATTATGGTAACCAAAGACTGATATACTTACATACATACACATGATACATGTGTGATTTGTCCCGAACATTTAAATACATACATATTCCATACACAAAGCAAATAAATGTGCTCATCACAGAAATGTTTGCCCTGAGTGGGGATCGAACCCATGACTCGCCGATCAGTAGTCAGGACTACTAAACACTGAGCCCGTCACCCAGTCAGACAGGGAAAAAAATCAGTTTTACAGCCATGTTTGCTCTCGTATGTAATGTTTACTAAACCTTTTCGACTGGTGAAACAGAATCGGCAAATAGGGGTGGGTAATCTATAATAATTAGTTTGTACAGTAGGTAAGGTACGTTGATTATTAATATTGATTTTGCTCGGAGTAATGAACTAGCTAATACAGTAAAAAGTTAAAGCTACGTACTTTCATTAAAATGTGGAGAATTTTTCCAAGACACGTACCTGAATCGATGTACTTTAAAACTGTTTTTTCGTGGAATAATATACTAACTACAAACAAATATTTATAGCACAGTAGAATGTTACCAGGTTACTTAGATGTCGAATACGTGAGGCAAAAATGAACGAACGCAATTCAAATATTTTAAGCGACCGGAATTTTTTAAAAACTGCTGCTACAGGTGCATGGGCGGAGTACGGGCTGTGTACTGGACGTGTCCAGAATTCTTAATAAGTTCAAACCCAGCTGTATGGGGAAGAGCATAAAATAAAATTGATAGATCGAGATTAAAATGCATATCTGTAGAATATATGTTATACAGGATGACCTGGGGAGTGACGTCCAAAGATAAAATTTAGTTGCCTCATATTGAGGGATATCCGAATCCATATATGTCCGCGATTACTCATAGTTTTCGAGTTATGTTTTTTATACTTATAAACCGAACCACATTCCCTGAGAGACTAATAATGGTCAATCCAAGAAAAAATAAAAGTACAGCGTACGATGTGCATACTTTCTCGCGAATCCTTTAGTCTGGCATACTTTCATAATTCACATAACTGGTTTATATCTATCAGCCGAAAGACGTCCACTGCTGGACAAAGGCCTCCCCCAAGGATTTCCACACCGACCGGTCCTGTGCGGCTCGCATCCAGCGGCTTCCTGCAACCTTTACCAGGTCGTCGGTCCACCGAGTCGGGGGCCTGCCCACACTGCGCCTTCCGGTGCGCGGTCGCCATTCGAGAACTTTACTGCCCCAACGGCCATCTGTTCTACGAGCTATGTGCCCTGCCCACTGCCACTTAAGTCTAGCGATTCTGAGAGCTATGTCGGTAACTTTAGTTCTCCTACGTATCTCCTCATTTCTGATTCGATCACGTAGAGAAAGACCAAGCATAGCACGCTCCATCGCCCTTTGGGTGACTTTGAGCCTTCTTATAAGGCCCATAGTAAGCGACCATGTCTCGGATCCATATGTCATCACTGGCAACACACACTGGTCAAAGACTTTAGTCTTGAGGGACTGCGGTATTTTGGACGTAAAGATATTGCGAAGCTTCCCGAACGCTGCCCAGCCGAGTTGGATTCGACGATTGATCTCTTTCTCGAAGTTGGACCTACCTAACTGGACTGTTTGTCCCAGGTATACATATTCGTCAACAACTTCGAGTGTAGAGTCTCCAACCTTCAGAGGAGTGGGTGTAACACGGACGTTTGACATGATTTTCGTCTTATCCATGTTCATTTTAAGACCCACTTGTTGGGAGACTCTACTAAGTCCTTCGAGCATTGCGCCTAGGTCTTCCAAGGTCTCAGCCATGATCACGATATCGTCAGCAAATCGAAGGTGAGTGATGTACTCGCCATTGATGTTAATGCCGAGTCCTCTCCAGTCCAGAAGCTTGAAAACGTCTTCCAGTGCAGCGGTGAACAGTTTCGGAGATATAACGTCTCCCTGTCTCACCCCACGCTGCAGCCGGATAGGTTTCGAATTCTGATCCTGGAGGTGGACCGACATGGTGGCGTTTTCATACAAGCACTTCAACACTTCGATGTATCGATAATCAATTTGGCACCGTTACATCTACTTCTGATCCCTACATATCTAGCATAAATAGATCAAGTACTTTGATATCAAAAGAATTACTTAACGAAGCTAAAGAGCTTTTAGTATTGACAAGTGACGCATAAAATAATGTTTTTATTTATTACTGGTATGTTTTTTTAAGTTTAAAATTATGTAACCACGTAGTTGTTTAATTTAAATTTGACTTTATATAAGCAAAAATATATTTTTAAACAATTTAATTTAATCTTTGTATGAATATTTTCGAAATTTTATATTGTTAATTTTTTTTCTAAATAAATACAGTTTAACGAGTACCGGTGTTTTAATTATCCAATAGCATAAGTATTCAGGAATACGTATAAAAAATTTCAGCAAAAAATATAAAGAAACAAAAAAGTTACAGACTTTTGAGATGCATCGCACAGTTTGGTCCCATAGTGCATCGGGACTAGAAAAAAGATTCGACTATCTATACTGGTGCCAATAATTGTTTAGTCGATTTGATAATTTTGTGTAAAGTAATTTTTTGCTCTGATAAGTGACTTGGGGAAGTTATTTTTATTTGCCGCATAAAATTTCTCCCTGTATCAGAGACAATCTGCCTGTATATACCATAAACCAAGTACATAAAAATGCCGAGTTATAATTATAAAAAAAATCTCAGACCCGTTTGAATTCCGCGAGAAGAACCTAAAATTTAATTTAAATAGTTGAATTAACCGAGTTGTTGTAATTCCATTCTACAATCGAGCCTCTTTGGGGCCGTCTCAATTTTTAATGAGAGCGCGGCCTTGCTCATTACGAAACTAGGCAGACGGAATATTATAACAAGTTTATTTGTTCCATTTTACAGAAGACCTACCTACCCTGCCAGATGAGATGCAAATTTTATTAATTTCAGCAAATTAGAACTCAAGGATTCTTAGAATACTTCAGTTATTAAGGAATTTCAGTAAATTACAATCTGGCACATTGTATAATGAAAACAAAATTCATAATGTTTTTTTTTATGTAAGGAGATGCTTTACACATTTTTTTAAAGATCGATTTTTTAAGTCAAGTTTTTACCTCTCAGAACTTGTATATCGACGGGGAAGTGCTAACAACTCCTAACTTACAAAGTTTAAAATCTTAGTTGGAATATATTTCCAGCCAAAATTAATCAGGTTGTGATGGACCTTAATATAGGAGATATTTCCTCGGTGCCTAGCTACATCGATTTTGCGAATTTCAACTTAATTCATATACCAGTAGACGTGCAAATTCATTATCTATCGAACTGCATTTATAAGTCGTTTTCGTAAAAAATGTAAGTTAGGAGTTGTTAGCACTTCCCCGTCGATATTCAGCCTTTCGTGAAGTATCGAGAATTTTGGAGGTAGGTATATTTTATTTTATGTGATATTGTGTAGCGTGTAGTGTGGCTCTCGAATAGTATCGCGATTACCCCCATTTGGGGCAAGCCCACGTCCAGCAGTGGAAATCTTGTAGCTGTTGATGATTTAGTATTGTACAGTTAGATAAAACTCACAGCGTAGTCCTTAAAACTAAAACATTAACTGATGTTTAAGATTTCTTAGGAATTACTTTTGTTTTACTTCGTACAAATGTAATGTGAGTTCAATAAGAGTAAGCGTTTTAAATAATTAATGAATTCAGAAGCAAAAATTCTAACCATGTAAACCAATGCATTAAATTATAAAAGAGAAATGGTGTTTGGAAAAACACGAGTTTGGAATGACGTCAAATATTGCGTCAATAACTAACTCTTTGTTTAAATGTTTTAGTGAGGGAAGGTCTTGTTTTTTAGTTTAGTATATCATAATGACAAAGAGTCATAATCATTTCTAAATAATAGGTATGCAAATTAAAAACGTGTATTTAGATTCTTATTTTTTTTCCATCAGTTAACTTCCTTTCATCGATTTAAATTATTGGGTTGGTAAAAAGTCTTGCGACACTTTGTATTCAACCTGTATATTCTTTGTACAGAAGTTTGGTTGGAGGTCTTTCAACGTTTGCCCGATCGTTGGGCACAAGTTATAGATATGAATGACGATTACATAATATATTTAAGTTATTTTGAAAATAAAGTAACTTGTCTTAAAAACTGTCACATCAATACGTATATCAAACTGACCTAGAAATTAGATAGATAGATAATTCGTTTATTTGTTACTACAAATACACATATTAAATATAACATCAGTAAAGAAATACACACAAGTTTGGAAATAAATATAAAATAAAACAATACTTAAGATAAAGAACTAAGAAGATACTTGTGTACAGTAGTACAAAAGGGCCTAAAAATTAGGTAACAAATACAATCTTTTATATTTACTACATTATCTTACACATTAAAAAAGTTAGGTTATATACTATGCGGATGCTTAGGTATATAACCTAACCCCAGGCGGATGGGCTCTTGCGACATTTTACACGAAAAGCATGATAGGAATTATACATACATGTAACGAGATAATTTTACCCGAGTTGTTGCGCAATTTCTACCTCAGTTTTGGGTCAACATTTTTGACCTCCTAATAGAACTTACTGAATCAACCCGCAATTATCTAACTGTAGTAAAGAAGGCCATTTGCTGAATTTTAAATAAGTCATTCTCCGACCGGAAATGGGCTAAATAAATAATGAGACAGGCCTCGATAAGATAACATTTAGATTGCGTGGGAGCACTTTTGCGGTCTGTTTTGTGCTTAATGTTCTTTATCTTTGTACATTAAATATTTGTGCCAAAGACTAGTGGAGTGTTTCGACTTCGTCTGCGTAGAGTTCGGATGTAAACAGCTCGTCGAACCTGTTGGAAGTTATATTTTCCTTAATATATATATGTATAGTATATTAAAAAATTATGGAGACAAAAAAAAATACTATTGAGAGAAAAACAAAGATTCTGAAGATTTTTGAAAGACATCTGTTTTTAAAGGCTACGCCGTGCCGGTCGCTACAGCGTAGTATTCACGTAGTCGTGTTGTAGCGCTATATAAAATGAATGCTTCACGGACTACACAGGATGTATAAAAAGATGCAGCGATATTTTAAGGTGAGCTTTTCATAATAAAACTTAACAACTTTTATACTATTTTGAAATATTGGATTTGTTTTAATATTGTCTAGCTGATCAGGATCTCAATTTCTTGCCGACTTCAGAAAAGATGTAAATGATTATAAAATAAGCAAATTATCTGAAAACACTTTGAGAAAAAAAAATAACACTGTGTTAAGCAAGACTTACTTCAAGTGATTTTTTAAATTTATTTTTCTACACGTTATCGAGTATAAAAAACCGGCCAAGTGCGAGTCGGACTCGCGCACCGAGGGTTCCGTATAAATTCATATTCACACATGTCTTGAATTCTATATCAAATACTCAGGCCTGCAATCTCTTGAAGCTGTGAAAAAATCAAACTTCTATGCCAACGCAATCAAGAGATACGCCCGTATACATATACTGCATATTCGGACACTCGCATGGGAATCAAAACCTATAGGGTACTTCCCGTATACCTAGAATCATGAAATTTGGCAACAAGCAATGCTTATAGCACAAGTAAAGGGAAAAGTCCGAAAACTAAAAATTTTTAGTTACATCACATTTTTCTTGTGAATTGAATGAAATAAAACGAATGATGATTCAAGAATTTGGCATTGCCTATTCATATAGCATGTGGCGACATCTATCGCACCGCCACAAACTAATTCTAGAACACGATATCGAAAGTTTCTTCGTACTACGCATATATGCGACTTCCAACCCACCACGGTTGGACCGCGGCCGGTCCCCAGGCATACCACCTCGCCTGGCGGAGGTACCTCCCTTTTACTCCGAAGAGTGGCAACACACAGTTCCTGTGACCACCAGATGCTGAACATCTTGGCGCAACCTTCGACATCACACTCCTCAATGACCCTCCAGATGGTAATGCAAGTCGCAGTAGCACAGCGGTCCAGTACATCGAAGTTTACCAGGACCAACGCAAGCCGTCAGTCGAGCTTCCTGGCCCTGCTACTTCACTCCGAAGGTTCGGAGTGAAGTAGCAGGGCTCGCAACCCGTCAGGTTCGCAACCCGTCGACGCCACATCGTACACGATGGAACCTGCGAGCTTTTCACCCTTCAGGCAGCAAGACTGTCGGCAGCCCGTGCTGTAGAGCACGCGGTCCACGTCGCCTGCTTCCCTTGCACCGCACGACTTAACCACCTCGTCCCAACTCACCGTGGACTCGAGTTGAGCACTTCGGCCTGGCGTTCTCGACTCACCGCAGACGTGCGAGTGTCCTAATATGCGGCATATATAGCTGTATCTCTTGATTGCGTTGGCACAGAAGTTTGATTTTTTCACAGCTTCAAGGAATTGCAGGCCTGAGTATTTGATATAAATTTCAACTTGATACTTCTACGCGTTCCTGAGAAAAAGGGTCTTGACAGACAGACAGGCAGACAGACAGACAGGCAGACATGCAGACAGACAGACAGACGGACGGACAACGAAGTGATTCTATAAGGGTTCCTTTTTTCCTTTTGAGGCACGGAACTCTAAAAACCGTTGAAAACAGCAAGAGATATTGAGAAATATCAAAAATAAGCTGTCACAAAATAATATTCTTTGTTTCTTTGAACAAATTATTTGCGTGGAAGATTATTTACAAGCAATGTGTTCCATATTAAATGTGATTCGTTGTACGTATATTCGATATTTTACGTTTGGTCGTATTTATTCAATATCGCATACATACTGAAATATACCGGGTGATTATAAAATGACTGGCAATATTTAAATTGTGGCTTCTATGTTCTAGGCATGTTTTATTTCTAAAAGGTTACATTAAGTCCTTAATGTCGGTGGACCGACGACCTGGTGAAGGTTGCGGGAAGCCGCTGGATGAGAGCCGCACAGGACCGGTCAGTGTGGAAATCCTTGGGGGAGGCCTTTGTCCAGCAGTGGACGTCTTTCGGCTGATAGATAGAAGTCCTTAATATTAAGTATTTTAACAAGTGTTAAAGTTTGGATTGTAATCCCACAGAAACTATGGGTGGACCTTTGATTAACATAAAATCCACAGTGCAAACAATGGATTAAAACTTCCAAAAAAACAAAGTAACTTGCTAATACTTACTTGTGTACCTGAAATGTGTTGAATAAATGATTTGTCTGTCTATCTGAAACTTATCAAGCTCTCAGTCTGATCTATATATAGCTCAGAGGTAGAACCTTATTTTGCTTATCTAGGTCCGACTGGGTGGGTACCACTGCTCGCTATTGCTTGCCGCACTCAGGGTGATGTGTTCCGGTGGGTTTGACGAGATAGCCTGCGTAATTAATTACAGGTCGCGTCAATCTTTAAGATCGCTGAAGGGTACTGACTGGGGGAAGTGTGCGTTCACTTGGAATCCTCATGCTCGAATTTTGATTATGCCAATATTTATTGTCTAATAGTGCCTAAAGGAAAAAAATGTGCTATCGTAGTTTCAGAGAAAATCGAGTTTTTCACTGAGGCTGCTAGCGGAATGTTTCGCTGGCAGCCTCATCTCTGGAACCAAGGAACTACTTCGAAATTCGAGCATGAGGATTCTAAGTAAACGCACACTTCCCCCACTCAGTACCCTTCAGCGATCTTTAAGATTGACGGAACCTGTAATACTGGCATAAAAGGCATTCCACCGTACATCCAGGGAGGGGGGGAGGTCTAGAGCGGAATATTTTTTTGTTAATTATTTTCCTAATATTTTCGCCCACGGCTTCGCCCGCGTGGATAATATCATCGTTAAAGGACTGTAGTGCAAGAGCCGCAAGTGGCACCACTTGTGGTATTTTAATATGAAATATTGGGGGGAGGGGGGGCTCAGCCCCGCTGATACTGTCATTCATGTATATTAGTCATATAGGCGCCAGTGCGTACATCTCTAGGATCCGCAAGGCACTGATAATCATACTATGATAAAATAAGTTCGTACACGGCGGTACTCACTTTCCATTAGGTGAGTGTTGCCATACTTTCTCAACTAAATAAAAAGTTGAGGGTGTAACAAAAAGTTGAAATAAACTTTTACGAGGGTTTCTATCCGTGTTATTAAAGAAATTTTGTTTCACGTGTATCAAAGTTCACTAATATTGCTAAAATCGAAAATATAATTTCGAATTTCCCGTACAAAGTTGGCCTGTAATGTGAATTGATATATCAATTGTATAAAAAGTTTTAATTACACAGACTTTTTTAACGAGTAGAAGTTCCACTAGTTAGCGTTGCCTTGGTCACGCCTGTATATCAATCGGATTTTATTTTATTTGTAATCTCTTTCGTGACCTCTTTGATATTGTTGAACGAAGTCGCTATTGAAAGGCAAAGGCCCATTTTAGCTTGCCCCTTGTGTAATCTAATGGCTCACAGCTCCGGTTCACAGCTTGTTGGGCTGAGCTACGGGCGGGTGACACTCTACATGTGAAATCGGGATAGGGTTATACCTACCTAGTTATCGAAGCTAAAATCGCCTTTTTTTCTTGAATTCGATTAAGGAAAAGAAGTTTACAGTTAACAATTTAAATAAAGTTTCCATAATAAACCCGTTTTCCTGCTGCAAACTAAGTTTTCCATGCAAATTTTAATACCCCATTTCACCCACTTAGACAGCGATACTCGTATCTGAGTAATCCTTTTAATGCTTCTCTACACCCTCGATGTTCCAATTTTCAACTATCTTAAATCGTGTAGACTGTCGGTGTTGTCAGTCAGTCACTGTGGTCAGTCACTAAAGTGTGCCATGTTATTTTATAGGAAAATACATCAAATTCAAAGATTTATTCGAGACGCAGTACGACTGAATATAAAAATATATATATAAATGAAACAGAGACAAAACCATCAACATCACCATCTTCTGGTCCGCGGTCGCCACTTCTTCGCCACGGATTATCAGTTCTGGCTGTACATCATTATGCTAATAAAATTCGCCAAGTGCGAGTCGGAATCAGGCGTCTAAGGTTTTATAACATACACAATATACCGACTCACGCTTGGGTTATGAACTGGGGGGGCAACTTGACCACCAAAATTAAGTATTTATAGTTTTACGTTAAATTTTTCACAATAAGCTTAAAGCTCATGTATTAATCGTTTTATTACATGAGCAGATTATAATACTATAGAGCAGAGACAAAGACGGAGGAAAAAACTACAAAAAACGAGTCGTGGACTTCGAAAATGTCTAACTGATTAGCCAATATTGAATGGATATTGCGATTTCTTTTTGGTTTCAGAAATATTGTAACAATAGAGATATTCAGTTTTGTGCGTTTATTAGTAAGAAGACAAACTGGAGTCACAAAAAAGTTAAGGTATATTGGAAAGAGTGTCTATAAATATAATCTTTTTTATTTTTGAATAAAAATGTTTGAAAACAAAAAAAATATCTTACCTTACTTTACTATTAACTTTGTAATTTTGTATTTTTGTTCATCTTGTTACCTACCTCATCTGTGTTTCTCATATCGCAGCCTAATCGCCGAGGCATAGTTGAGTGAGATTCGATCGAATTCGAGTTAATAATTTCCGGTTAGAGAAGGCTTCGAGGTCGTGTAACTGAAAATCCGATATTGGCCGATATCACAGTTAAACGACGTACCGTGGCGATTTTACCTTGAATTTTGAGTAACATTTAAATATACTAGTTGCAAAAAGACTACTCCGAAAAGTTTAATTTTTTCCTAGTGAACCTATACTGAATTCGCAAAAAAATACGTTCATACAAATTGGTCGGCCAATCAGCCAATTTACAATTTCCAGTCAAATTTTTTTGGGAATTTATTAGGTTTTCGTTGGGAAAAGTTCAGTTTCATGAGTGGCACTCAGAGTTTAATTCTCTGGGACTGGTCTTTTTTACATAATCCGGTCCGGTATAATAGATAAAAAGAGATTATCTTTAACATAATGTAAAATTCGTTGTCAGGACGATGATTTCACAAAGAAGTTTGCAGAATGCTGCTGATCCCAAAAATTTAAAAAGGCAATAAGTCCTTAACAAATTCATAAATACCTAATAACATCATTAGTATGGTATGGCATTGGTTTGGTTATAGTATGGTAACTATACGTTAGGCTTATCCTTAAGAAACTAAAAAAAGGTTATTAAATTTGAAAGTTGTCCATTACTAGCAATTTCGTAGAACCAAAGTTATTAAATTATACCACACCATTCTATTGATACATACATAAAAAAATATTCTAATATAACTTCTTTCAAAGTCCGCTTAAGGGCTACTTAGGTACCTACTGCTTAACCGCATTACACCTACACTTGGTAAAGTGCCAAATGTGTCCATACTGCCCTTACCCTCGCTAATGTGTTTCGGTTGATGCCACTCGGCTTATCGGGTAGACCTCTGCTCTGGCGGAAACTGTCCGGCTGTACGGATTACTTAGTACTTACCATTAGTGTGAGGTAACTTGTGTGGCCGACTGTACGATGGATGCTGTCCGGTATAACACGTAAAAAAATATTTTCTAGTTTTGTCAAGCAGTGCTATTTTACACTAATGGTAAGAGTTTCGTAGAAAGAATGATTAAAAAATATTCACTTGCACTGTACGTATTCAATCAACTGTGAATAATAATAATAAATAAATATCCGAGACAAATAACACACGGTCATCTGGCCCCAAACTGGGATTCCCTGTATTATGGTAACCAAAGACTGATATACTTACATACATACACATGATACATCATGTGTGATATTTTGTCCCGAACATTTAAATACATACATATTCCATACACAAAGCAAATAAATGTGCTCATCACAGAAATGTTTGCCCTGAGTGGGGATCGAACCCATGACTCGCCGATCAGTAGTCAGGACTACTAAACACTGAGCCCGTCACCCAGTCAGAAGTGAACAAAAATCAATTTTACAGCCATGTTTGCTCTCGTATGTAATGTTTACTAAACCTTTTCGACTGGTGAAACAGAATCGGAAAATAGGGGTGGGTAATCTATAATAATTAGTTTGTACAGTAGGTAAGGTACGTTGATTATTAATATTGATTTTGCCCGGAATAATGAACTAGCTAATACAGTAAAAAGTTAAAGCTACGTACTTTCATTAAAATGTGGAGAAATTTTCCAAGACACGTACCTGAATCGATGTACTTTAAAACTGTTTTTTCGTGGAATAATATACTAACTACAAACAAATATTTATAGCACAGTAGAATGTTACCAGGTTACTTAAATGTCGAATACGTGAGGCAAAAATGAACGAACGCAATTCAAATATTTTAAGCGACCGGAATGCTTTAAAAACTGCTGCTACAGGTACATGGACGGAGTACGGGCTGTGTACTGGACGTGTCCAGAATTCTTAATAAGTTCAAACCCAGCTGTATGGGGAAGAGCATAAAATAAAATTGATAGATCGAGATTAAAATGCATATCTGTAGAAATTATGTTATACAGGGTGACCTGGGGAGTGACGTCCAAAGATAAAATTTAGTTGCCTCATATTGAGGGATATCCGAATCCATATATTATGAGTCCTATAATATCAAAGGCGGCAATATCCAAACAATATGTTTTCTAAGGGAAGGCAAATTAAGTTAATAAATTAAATTATAATGCCGCGTTTGAAATTAACTGCTAGTTTTGTTGGGCAATTTGATTAGGTTACTACCAATTTTGTTACGAATTTATTTTTGTTATGGATTCTACGTTCATAGACAAACAATATTGTATTCGTAGATAATTTTTGAGAAGGAGTGGATATTGCCGCCTTTGATATTATAGGACTCATATGTCCGCGATTATTCATAGTTTTCGAGTTATGTTTTTTATACTTATAAACCGAACCACATTCCCTGAGAGACTAATAATGGTCAATCCAAGAAAAAATAAAAGTACAGCGTACGATGTGCATACTTTCTCGCGAATCCTTTAGTCTGGCATACTTTCATAATTCATATAACTGGTTTATAATAACATTTAAAATAAATTGTAAAATTTAAAATAAAGTAAATAAAAAGCATCGGTGGCGCAGCGGGTGGTGACTCCGTCCTCCCAACCAGAGGTCATGGGTTCAAATCCTGTCCAGTGCACCAATGAGTTTTTCTAACCAATGAGATCTAACCTTCCGAAGGTATGGGAAGAGATCCGTGCATCCTGCAGAAGGGACGATAAGGGTTGTTAAGGTTAACGAATGTATAAAGTTATAATAAATGTATAACGAACAAATGAGACCTTGGTTTGTATTCCAGGAGATATTCCGTTTTTTTCCGGTTTAACCCTCTGTATAGGGTAGAAGTCATTTAAAATCAATGTCTTTAAACAAAGAGTTAAATACCATTACCTCTTCAATACAGCATAAGTATGTATTATTATTATTATATTTATTTATATATAAAATATATATAACCTATAGGGTACTTCTCGTATACCTAGAATCATGAAATTTGGCAGGAAGCAATGTCTTATAGCACAAGTAAAGGAAAAAGTCCGAAAACAAAAAAAAAAATGTTACATCACATTTTTTGTGATGTATCTCTTGATTGCGTTGGCATAGAAGTTTGATTTTTTCACAGCTTCAAGGGATTGCAGGCCTGAGTATTTGATATAGAGTTTAAGACATGTGTGAATATGAATTTGCGCTTGAGTCCGACTCGCACTTGGCCGGTTTTTTTAAAATGTCGTATTTAATAATTAAGATAAAGTGAAATTATCTACTTTATTTCCACCAAGCGTAATAAAGTAACAATATATAATCATCAGTGTGACTGCGCGTGCGGCCAGCCAACTCTCACCGGCGAGGGGCCGGCCGCAGATCCGTGCGTAGGCCGAGCTTCGGAAAGCTGTCGGGATGTGTCGCCAAGCGCTGCTCCTACTTCGCCTCGGGTGTTTACACGGAGCACCGAATTTACATCACTTAATCCTAAGAAAAGAACCATTATTTTCTCTGATAGACTAGGTATAGGTTTCGGGCCGCTGTTTTCAAGTAGCATTGAATCTTCCAGGGTGGTAAATAGGTGTTATCCCGATGCCTCATTAGAACAAATAGTTGATAAAAATTGTAGTAGTTCATTTGATCACAGCTCCTCAGTTGTGTTAATGTTAGGTAATAGTAACAATGTTAAAAAATCTCACATTAAGAAAACTGTCGACCGGCTTGTGGAGCTAAGCATGGAGAAGAAATGTAAAATAACAGTATGTGCGTTTCCTTATTGTACTAATGCAGCGCACGACTATAATAAAAAAATGCATAATTTGAATTTGTATTTATACAATTTGACATGCAGTCATAGCGACTTTGTTTTGTTTTTTGACACAAATAGTTTTATAAATAAGTTTAAATTGACCAATGATACAATGTATCTACCATTTGTACAGAAAAAAAGACTAGCTAATTCGTTAGCTTACAGTATTTTACATCGTACCGATTGTATTCAGTCGGTAATTACCTGCGTAACGACGGAGGAGCCCGTCGCCTGTGTCGGCACCGCAGGTATGGCGCAGCCTATAATTGCACTAGACAGTGCACCCTGCGGTGCTGGGACTTGTAGCGGGTCTCGATCTCCAGATTTAAACTAGGTTCAGAGACAACGAGGAAGCCCAACTCTTTGAAATTAGTACACCAAAATATACAAGGCTTTCTCGGCAAAGAATTCGAAATAGAATTATTTTTGGAAAAATTTAATATAGATATTTTATGTATTACAGAGCACTGGCTCAAGGAACATGAAATGCTTTTTAATTTTGAAAATTATAATATGGCCAGTGCATTCAATCGAAAGACTGCGATTCGCGGTGGCTCCGTTATATTACTTAAAAATACCCTAAAGACTAAGGTACGGAAAGACGTCGTAAGTCTTTCGATTGAAAGAACTGTGGAGCTATCTTGTGTGGAGCTGGAGAACCACATCATTATCTGTGTATATAGGCCCCCATGTGACGATAACTTTGCTCGTTTCGAATCAGTAATGGAGGATGCTTTAAATTTAGTAAGTAAAAGTAAAAAATCTGTCATCGTATGCGGTGACTATAACGTTGATTTATTAGAAAAGAAGTCCCTAACAACAAGAATTATTTGTCTTTTTAAGTCGTTTGATTTGGATTATTTATTCTTAGAACCAACTAGAAAAACAGAGACTTCTGCCACATGTATCGATAATATTTTCTGTAACTGTAGCCATGTAGAGAAAAAAGTAATTAACTGCTTGAGGTCTGATCATAGCGGACTAATGGCTAGCTTTCCTTTCAGGTCAATTATAAAACAAATTAAAATACAGTCGAGGCCTGTCACTGTTAAAAGAATAGAAAAGTATAAAAAAGCGTTAAATGACAAGCTGCCCATACCAAATTTTGATAATGAACCAGAAGCCAACAATATGTACAATGATTTATTTACAGTAATTGAGCGAGATTTTCAGGAAATTTTTAAAACTAAATCTATAAATATTGATAATAAATTTAAGTTTTGTGAATGGGCTACTGTAGGAATTTATAAAAGCCGTCAAACCTTATTTGATCTTTATGAGAAAAAAAGTTATATATTTGATGACAATTTCAGAAATTATGTAAAACGTTATTCAAAAATATTCAGAAAGGTATGCTGCGCAGCCAAATCTAATTACTTAGCCAGAAAGATAAAACTATCTGATAATAAAATTAAGACGGTTTGGAATATAATAAATAAAGAAACCGGTAAATTCAAGAAACACGATAAAGATTTTGTTTTACAAACAGATAAAGGCAAAATAACATCTAACGCAGAAATAGCTACGGAATTCGAAACGTTTTTCACAAACATTCCACTTAAGCTAACTGAGGCCCTGGACTCATCACCCACATATGCTAAAAAAATATTAGAAGAAAATGTCATTTCTTGTGATGAAATATTCTATTTTAGAGAAATTGGACCTGAAACTGTTGTTAAAACTTTTAAGTCGCTTAAAGTGAAACAAACTGAGGACTTGTGGGGTTTATCAGTTAAATTAATTAGTAATGTAATTGACGTATTAGCACCACATTTAGCATACCTTTTCAATATTAGTATAGAAAGTGGTGACTTTCCAGATCTCATGAAGTGTAGTAAAATTATACCTCTTTATAAATCAGGTTCCAAAACTGATGCGGGAAATTACAGACCTGTTTCTGTATTACCCGTCCTTAGTAAAGTCTTTGAAAAAATTATGCTCAACCAAATGCTACAACACTTCACTTTAAACAAACTTCTGCATAACCAACAATTTGGCTTCACGAAAGGTCGATCAACTGATGCAGGAGTAGCACTTATACGAAACATCTATGATGCTTTTGAGAAATCACAAGATGCAATAGGAGTGTTTTGTGATTTATCTAAAGCATTTGATTGTGTGGAACATTAAACTTTACTTCTTAAACTAAAGCATTACGGTGTGGAAGATAGGGCTCTCAGTCTTCTCAATTCTTACCTTAACAATAGGTTACAAACAGTCCAAGTAAATGGCACAAATTCTCTCGGCTCTACAGTAAAAATAGGCGTTCCCCAGGGATCTATTTTAGGCCCCTTTCTCTTCCTTGTTTATATAAATGACTTACCATTTATGGTGCAACGTCTCTCAAATATTGTGTTGTTTGCAGATGACACATCTCTTATTTTTAAGGTAGACAGGAAAGACAGCAAAATTGACGAAGTAAACAACACACTTTCAGAGATACATAAATGGTTTACTGTTAATAACTTGCTATTAAATGCCACAAAGACAAAAGTAATAAAATTCAGATTACCAAATGTCAAGCAAACTCACGATAATGTAATATTAGATAGTAATATTTTAGAGTTCGTAAATAGCACTGTTTTTCTTGGTATTACTTTAGATGCTTCTTTACAATGGGGACCACATATAGAAACCTTAGCAGGAAAGCTTAGTTCAGCTGCCTACGCCGTCAAGAAAATAAGGCAACTAACAGATGTAGATACTGCAAGACTAGTGTATTTTAGCTATTTTCATAGTATAATGTCTTACGGCATCTTAATTTGGGGACATGCGGCTGACATAGAAACTATTTTCATACTGCAAAAAAGAGCCATTCGCGCTATCTATCAGATGCGATCTCGAGAGTCATTGAGGAACAAGTTTAAAGAAATAAATATTTTAACTGTTGCCAGTCAATTCATATATGAAAACATCATGTACTCGTATGTTCGTAAGAATTTAGATTTATTTCCAAAAAACAGTGACAGGCATAATTTTAATCTTAGAAATAGAAATAATATCGAAGTTGCTTATTCGAGACTGAGTAAGGTAAAGAAGTCGTTCATGGGGCAGTGTATAAAATTCTACAATAAAATACCTGAAAATGTAATTAGTTTATCCGAAAATAAGTTTAAGACTTATGTAAAGAAATGCCTGTGTTCAAGAGGATATTATAAAACCCAAGACTATGTTAATGACAATGATGTATGGACATGTACAGATCTTCCAGCTCATAGCTTTAGTAAATGACATCAATTGTAATAGTTATTAAGTATTTATTTCAAAAAAATTGTTGGGGCGAGTTTCTTTTGGGCTCGACGTTTCTTCTCGCTCCGCCAACACTTCCCGAAACGTTGAGTGTACAAGTTCCGCATGGTAGGAACTTTGTACTAGGTAGAAAAAAAGACGATTTAAAAGTATGCGTACAGCATCTACTTAAATAAAAAAATATTTTGACTTTGACTTTGACTTTAATAAGACATACACAAAAGAAATATTAAAAACATCGATATTGCAGTGTCGGACTTATAGCTTTAAACGATAAAATTTAGGTACTTTATTTTGCCTGAATTCATGAACCCTCCTTAGATCGTCTGTCATGTCCGCCCTCACTACTTTCCGCTTACACACTGTGTAACTAACTACAATAATAAGTAATCTGTGTCACTATGTCTAGCCAGATCTACAGAATAATACACATAATAAATATTTAGTCACACTGTCAACGAATCAGCAGAAACGAATGGATTCAAGGAAGGAAACTTATAAGTTGCATTGTACCTATAGGAAAAACTGTCAAATCTATTTGACTATTAAACCGATCCCGTGCCTAGAATTCTCCAATAATAAGGAGCCAAAGCTATGTCATGGATGAAGTCAAGTACAATCGATAAATCAAAAAGATGACGTAATGACTATAACCCATGAATTCTAAATACAGAGTGTTAAAAAAGTGCGTTTGAAATTTTAGGGGATTACTCAGAATCTAGTATAGCATACAGGAAAAATATTGAAAAAATCCGATCTACAATTTGTTTCCAGATTCCCATACTAAATCTGAATAGTGACTCACGAATTTGTATGGAACACTGAAAAAAATTGTAGATCGGATTTTTCATAATTTTTTGCTGTATTCTTTTTTTACTTGAGTTAGAGTAACACTTTAAAATTTCAAACGCACTTTTTTAACACCCTGTATACTTCGCCCATTTTCCCTAGCAAATAGCTCTGTAACACAGGACTACACAATTTACCAGGGAGCGTTGAGATGTCAGCCGCAGACTAGCCTCAGCCCCATATTCCACAACCGGCAGATATGGGCTCGGTTTTTGGCTCGGCTGGCTAGAGAACAAGTCGTAAAGTTACAGATTTATGGACTTATGTGATGTTTGCTTCTAATATTTTTGTTGGTTCATGTCACGTAGGCGTATGCCTAGGTTCCCCATGGTATAGGTAGAAAATATAGTCACAATTCGTAAAAGGTTCAGTTCAATATACTATACTGCATTGAATTAACTTATGTATAAGAATAGGAAGGTTATTCACTAAAAAACCCGCGTCGAATTCAGCGCTGAAATGGCGATGAGATCGAAGTTTTGCGTTCATTTCAACATTTTCGTATTCAGAAATTTTAACACTCTGAAAGTCAAAAATAAATATTATTAGAAAAAAAGGCGACCTTATTGCTTGCTTATCTGTCTTACAAATTACAAAGTGAAGTTTTGTGTTCTACTAGGTATTGAATAGGTACCATTTTTGAAAGAGAAAAAAGTTATTATCTTTTTTAAATATTTTTAGCTTTCGGCATGTAAGCTTTAAATTTTACGTGCGAAAAAAAAAACGGATTTGAGATTGTAAGAATTAAATCCGAAAACATCAATGTATCCTTGTTCTTACGACTTTCATATTTTGTGATCCCATTCGCATAAAAACGGGAAGCTAAGCGTCATTTTTCTAGTCCGAGTCCCCTATTTTTCACTTAAGACAGACTTCGGTACTGCTCAGACAATTCGTTTCATGTCGTGTCTCCAACCAACTGTCGAGTCTTGAGTCGAGCTGTAATTTCCGCTCGTCTCCGCTTAATGGTGATCGACATTTAACACCCGCGTCGCTCTCTCCTCGCCGGCGCTGGTACATCCGGAAATCCCACTATATTTCACTAGTTTAGTGAAACCTGACGACTGTTGCTACTCTTATCGATCTAAGTTTCATGGTGAACATGGTGCCACAGGACTACTCTAGTAAACAAGCGGCAAATATGGTACTGATAAAACTGAACCCTTTAGAATCTATACATTCGAAGCTAAAATAAATTTAGACTAGTCATACAAAGGTTGCCAATTAACTGATCCAGTATATGCTGAGCTTGCACCTTTTTGGTATTACTTTTTTATTCTGTAATTTTTGCCTTGTAATTTGTTTGTAAGTATGCCAAATAAAGATTTATTCTATTCTTTTCTATTCTTTTAACAGTTTGTATAAAAAGTCAAACGTTTTTTTTTGTACCGATTTTATGGATTTCTAGTGGAAAGTTGTTCAGTTTCATCAGTAGCATCTTCCATTTGCTTGTCGGGGAATAAAAAGTCAGCCTGTATATTTCTGCTTCGCAAACACTTCCCGAGACGTTGGGTGTACAAGTTCCCTGTGGTAGGGAATTTATACTAGTAGGTAGAAATAAAATAACGATTGAAAAAAATGTGTAAAGCATCTACTTAAATATAAAACATATTGAGTTTGAGATTTTTTGTGTAAGTACCTACTCGCTTTGATTTTTCGTTTATACTATGTCTAGAGGTACTTCAGGTAAGTAAATTGTACTTCAGATAAGGGTCGCATCGCGTAGCGTTCCTATTGGTCGCGATGGCGTGGTGATGACCGCCGACTTAACCCTCCTTAAAGGCACTTCTGAATCCTTTTGATGTTCCAAATGTATAGTTTCCAGCAGATGAACTGTATAGGAATATAGTTCTTCAAATGGGACTTCAACCACAAAAAACTTGCAGATCCTACAGTTAATTCGGAAAAAAATTAAAAGCTCGAAAAGTTCACTTTTTTGCGAAATCAGTAGAGTTGCAGGAGAAAAGTTGTTTAGTATGATGAGTAAAACCTTCAGTGACAGATCTAAGTATATATACAGGGTGTTTTAAAAGTGCGTTTGAAATTTTAAGGGGTTACTCAGAATCAAGTATAGAATCCAAGAAAAATATTGAAAAAATACGCTCTTTAAATATTTTTTTCAGATTCTCATACTAAATCTGATAGTGAATCAAGAGTTTGTATGAAAAACTGTAAAAAAAATTTGAAGAGCGGATTTTTTCAATATTTTTCCTGGTTCTATATTTGATTCTGAGTAACTCCTTAAAATTTCAAACGCACTTTTTTTAACACCCTGCATATTTCATTTCATACAGGTATGTATTGTATTTTTATATAGCATAAAATAACGTTCAATTTCGTCTTACAAAATAAATCCTGGATTGTTCCATACTTATTTCTGGGCTTTGTTAGTAGAAATGTTACTCTGAATTAGGATCTTATGGTCACAACGAAAGGTCCAACTAACTTTTAAATTGCTTTTTCGTGGAGATCGTTACCTTCTATTCCTTTCGGCAATAAACCTTTTCTTGAGGGACTATTAACGAATTGTTTTGTAAAACATTAAGAGATTTATTTTGTCTTTCAAGGAACGTAGCTGTTGGTTTTTATTGGGGAAAAAAAATATTTTATTGAAATTGAAGGGCTCAACAAAATTATGTTTACATAGTAGAATATTTTTAGTGATAATAGTGATGATTACAGGGTCTATTAGTCCATTGTTGAATGTTAACCTAACATTTTTTTAATGTTTGCATTATGGTGACAAGTAGGCTTTCTCAAAGTATGGAATTGGGAAGCGACCCGTGCTCCAGCCTCAGACTAAAAAAAATATTTCATAATATCTATGGCTCCAGCTGTGGCGGCGATATGGAGTATTGACGTAAATATAGGACAGGATTTCATACAAAAAATATACTTTTATATGTGCCTTAGACCTATGTGCCTCTAGATAAAATATGTCTCAGAAGTCCAACATGTACAATTGTACAATAAATGGGTACTCGAATAAAGTTTTTCGCTGCGTAGAACTTGCGAAATGTTTCCAGTTCTAGACTACATAAAACTCTGTTTGTACGCTGTTTCTTATTTATTTGGTTGTATAACCTCGTAACGCCCAATGTACAGTGTATTGTACAAAATAACCTTTAGCATTCCAGCCCGGACTTAAAAAATAATTCATCACATAAACGCCCAATGTACAATGCAATGTACATTTAATTGCGATGGTGATTTTATTTTAAATTTTCGCGCCAGCTGAAATTGTACCGGAATGTTGTGATTGGTGGATTCATAAGAAGTAAATATGACAGCTGACATTTGGGAATAATCCATATACAATTAGATTACTTCCGCCATTTTTGCAACCATGGGACCACCTCGGCGAACAGGTGAGTTTAAATCTTAATTTATAAATAGAATCTTAGAGAAATTTACTTAATAAATTGGAAAATAACAAAGATTATAATACAATTTTTTAGGAATATGTGTTATTTTGAATCAATCACACAGATTTAATTTTCTATATTGGCTCAAAAAATGTTGTTCATTGTAATGTACAACGGGCGTTTATGTTAAGTTATTTGGCAAAAAACGGTGTTTTTGTTTTCAGCTCTCAAAGATAACATTATTGAAGATTTATTAAATGAATCTGAAATAGAAGATTTTTTACCATCTGATGAAGATGTTGGGGATCCAGAATTCCAACCTACATCTGAAAGATCACCAGAATATTAGCTTGTGCCTGACTAAATTAGGAAACTGCTTTAATAATTTTCATTGCATTAGCGAAGTATAATTCAGTGATAAGTTTTTGTTGGATAATTCTAAGATATTTTAAATAAGAAGAATGGTAATGTTTAAGTTAAAAGTTGATTATATTTCATAGAAGCTTATTTTTTAGTTTATTTTTGTTTTCTAGCTAAAAATTAAGAAGAAAAATGCTAGTTTTTGAGTTAAACTTGATTTATTTTACATAGAAGTTTGTTATTTAAGTTACTTTTGTTTTCTAGTTGAAAATAAGGCTGATTTGTAACAGTGAGGCTGATTAAAATAATAAAACATAACTTTGACATAAAAATTGTTTTTATTAAAGACAGGTTACATAAACGCCCAATGTACATTAAAATGAACATGATATAGACACTTAAAATTAGGAGCACTATATTCTATTCTACCCCATAGTACCCAGAAAATTTATTTAAAAAATCCTGGTTGAGTTTTACATCAAAAAAAATAGTCAAGTTTGCGTGGGCGGTAACCGTGTTAGAATATAATGTACATTGTATTGAACATTGGGCGTTTAGCACGTCTTACCAGAAAATAGCGTGGGCGTTACGAGGATAAGAGGAGCGCTGTACTTTGGAATGCCGCTATGGATAAGTAATTAGTAATGAGCGAGTTTTTGCGTTAAAGTAATTTTCTAAAAATGTTTAGCAAAATGTTATTTTGAACTCATCGCAAATAATGAGTGCTCTATGTTATTTTACTTCATTTGTTGCTTTAAATTTTGGTTTCATTAAGTATAATTAAACCATACTGTTTTAATGTGTACTAGTTTTTCGTCCGCGTAGATGTCGCTTTTTGACTGTCTCTAAGGTATGCTACGGGAACCATGCATTTTCCCGGAACAAAAAGTAGCATATGTGTTAATCCAGTATTTGATCTATCTACCTACCAAATTTCATCCAAATCCGTTCAGTGGTTTCGAAGTGAAAGCGGGACAAACAAACAAACAAATAAACAAACAAACAAACATCCATACTTTCGCATTTATTATATTAAATAAGTATTAAAGTAAGTAAGATAAGATAAGATAAGATTTTATTGAAATAAACTTTTATTGTAGCATTAAACGTCGTTGGTGAATAAAGAAGAATAATATGAATGAAATCAATAACTTGACCGAGTTCTCTGACTCCAGAAAATTGTGAGTCCCAATTTCACTTCCTTCCTGCCGATGGATGGGTGAGACATCAAACGTTATGCTGACATCTGGCGAACGAATTATTTTATTAAAGGACCTAACGTGAGTTGATTTTTTTGGATTAAAGATTTTTCTAGTGATGGTAGGTGAGGTTCATAGGTTTTAAAGCATTAAAAGCGTTAGAAACTTAATATAACAATATGAAATATTTGTTTCTTTAAAAAAGGTGATAAAAAATTAATAAAAAAGTAACTTAGACTTGTTAACCCGGCCTTGACAAAGCACTGAGAAAATTGATTTCCACCACTTTTTCTTCGATTTAAAAAGTTTATCATATTTAAAGCTAACTCCTCAATACTGTATTAAAGAGAAGTTGAAGGTATTTTGATAAATCCTCTACAAAAGATATCTGTTGACAGCGGTAGATAGGTGGGTATGGTCTATATGTCTTTTCCATCAGGTCGGTCAGCTATCAGAATTTTGCTACACTGTTCACAATACGAGTACTAATAAATAATAAATAAAGATACTTGTAAAATCTGTCCTTGCAACCGCTCAGCTAATACCAGAGCCGCAGAATATGATGAGTGCTGACAAGGCTGCCTAAAGCCACTTGTCAAAGAGCTTTCATGTAGAGACAGAAGTCCCTTTAGTCTGCAGGTCGATATGACGACTTTGTCTCTTAAGGACTGCATAGAGCCCTGTAACTAACGGATATCTAGAATATTCCATAACTAAATCCGAAATGACTGGGCGTATGAAAAAGTAAGATAGATGACAAGATTGATGACTAGCTTCCGCCCGCGACTTCGTCTGCGTAGACTTCAGAATTGGGTCCCAGAAAGAAATTGTTAAGGTTGCACCATCTAGTGACGAGGTGGAAATTTTGAGTTTGAGCATTCCTCCGAGAACCCTTAAGTTTCCTGGGATAAAAAGTATCCTGTGTTACCCAAGTGCTTTATCTATCCTTTATCTAACCTACCAAATTACACCCAAATCTGTTCAGTACTTTCGGCGTGAAAGTGGGACAAACAAACAAATAAACAAACAAACATCCATACTTTTGCATTTATAATATTAAAATTAAATAAGTGAGATGAGATGCTGTGTTTTTACGTTCAAGTTTCCCACAGTTACACTTATTTTTCATGATATTTAATAACTTTTACAAGTATATTCGTAAAAATGGACACAATATATTTGTCCTTTTTTTTTCGATATAATTTATATTATTTAATGTAATTTTATTTTATTTTATTATAACGATTATTACTCATGGGAGAAAACTGTTCAGTTAAATCCGAAATTGGGTATCCCTTACATGGCAACCCTATTATTTCCTCAACAAGTAGGTATTCCTCTTGTCCCTTAGCTTCGCCCTCAAGAGGTGAAACGTAATAATTAATTTTCCTCAAAACGCCACGAGCGTCCGTCTTCTTTTCAAACCGAGTTTTTGTAAATCGAATTAAGTGTCTTTACAAAGCTATTATTAATTTAAAGGTCTGATAGGAATGATTAAATTAACCTATTGTTTTTTGTGGTTAATTATGGTTGTGTAAGATTTAGTCAAAACAACATAACACATAACACCCAACATACAAACTAACATACAAGGTGTAACAATATTAGATGGTACTGTTTGAATTTCGTTTACTCATAAAACTGAACAACTTTCCCCAAGGAATTCGCGATTTTTTTTTGTACTTTTCTAACAAGTCGGTCACCTCATCGGTCCACTTAGTATGGGAAGTCCAATTGTTTTTTTGCGAATTGACTATGCGTTTCTTTCGGAAAGTTGTTCAGTTTCATTATGAAGCCCCAGTTAGTACCAGCTAATTTTGTTACACCTTATATAATTAGACAGATATAATATGCGCCAGAATTTTCATTTTACGAATGTTACCTAATAATGTGTTAGTTTAATTAGAACTTCCATGAAATGAAGTTAACATATTTTCACAACGTCCCTTTGTAGTTGACACCACCTATTTGCACGAAGCGATATGCTTCCTCTTTTATTATGCGAACTGCGAAGGAGTGGAACTCCTTACCTGCGTCCGTGTTTCCCGATTCCTATAATTTGGGGGTCTTCAAGGCGAGAGTGAATAGGCATTATTTGAGTTTGCGTGTACCATCCTCGACTACATCGTCAGTTTCCATCAGGTGAGATGTAGTCAAACGCACTCAAAGGAGATTGCCCGATTTCGTACCATGTTGCGTCTTAACCAGACATTTGTCAAAAATCGTAATTAAATTTATTAAGTACACTTAATTTTTTCTAGACCTATTCGAACTGCAGGAAAGAAATGTATGAAAAAAGATTTTAATTTGATATATCCCCTACATTTTGTACACTCTGACAGCCAACGTTCACTCTGACAACAGGATAGCATAATATAAATTGCCTAAGTATGAAAGAGAGGGTACAAAGCGGTTGCTGTCAAGTGCACCCTCGGAACGCGGCCCTGGATTCAAAAAATGTGTTCCGAAACTATATTATGGTTGTATCGAGATTTTTATGCTTCATCCACATATTTCTTCTTCTTAATCTAAGAGATGTCTTCGCATTACACCACCATTTTCCTATACCCGCGCCCTCTTCTTCAACTCCTGGTAAGATTGACAGACGAACGACGACGATGATGATGACGATGACGATGACGACGATGACGACGATGTTTTATAGATTTGATTCTTGATCACATTGGTGCGTCCCAGGGTTGCCAGACGTACAAGAATTTTTGTTTGGACGTAACGTAGGGCCATAGTCACGTTGCGGAGCGGCATTTTTTTAAATCCACATATGCCACACAGTAAGTACGTGCATCGCACACACGCCCCGTTACGTCATGTTACGCCGCTGCACTTTACGATATTTAAAAAAATATACCTAGTATAGTATAGTTTCATTGTTTTGTCAAGTTTCAAGCAGTGTTAATCACAAATTACAGTCTGACTACGATCTTTTGGTAGGTGGATGATATTGACAGGACAGCTTTTGTCGCAAATCTGTAATTTTTTTCATACAAATAGTGTATGCCGCCACATCCCCCCTCCTCCCCACCCTCACTTAAAGGAATACAGTGTAGCTGTATGATAGAATAAAATACAAGACACTATAAACTAGAGAACACGAAATAATAATTTAAAAAAATATATTAAAACTTGGTCACAAATCTAAAATATCCTTAAATCTAACCCTGACCTGATCGTGTGACGGTGGGAGAATTTGGTGCAGAGTGAGCTGTTGGTGGGACAGACGTAGGACCTGGACATGTGGTTGCATTGCGAGGCCGGGGGCGTCGCGGGCGCCTGTGCGAAGGAAAACGTGAGATGCGTCTGCCAGGTCCTTAAAAGCGAACGACTTCGGGACGCATGTCGGTCATGGCCAGGTGTGCCACGAAGTCCTCACTTACATTTTGTGTGAAAGCGCTAGGTACCAGGAGCTCCCCTGTAAGCGTACAGGAGGTCTGCAGCAGAGCATTTGAGGTCCTCCTTGAGAGCCAATTTGATACCAAGAAGCACAAGAGGTTGGGCTCTGTGGCAGGTTTCTCGGTGGCACATGAGTGCAGCCTTCAGATGGCGGTCGAAGCGCTCCACCATGCCATTCGCTTGCGGGTGGTAGCTGGTAGTTCGTACGCATTTGGTAGCGCCTAGGTCGAGGAATCAGTTGAATAGCGCTGACTCAAACTGGCGACCTTGATCGACGGTGACCGTGATGGGCACGACGAATCGCGCGATCCAGCCGCGTACGAAGGTATCGCCAACATCCTCGGCGGTGATGGATGACGTGAGCCACGCTTCGGGCCATCTCGAGAACCGGTTTATTGCCGGGAGACAATAGGTGTAGCCCTCAGAGTGCAGCAGGGGGCTGACGATTTCGAGGTGGACATGGCTAAATCTCCCAGATGGGAGGGAAAATTCACCGAGCGGTGCGGTCACCTTGCGTCGCTGGCAGTGGAGGCAGTGACAGCCCAGGTTCGACAGTCGCGCGCCACGCCGGAGTGCACGTAACGGTCAGCGACGAAGTGCGCGGAGGCGCGGCCGCCGGGGTCGCTCAGCGCGTGCAGGCGCGCGTGCGCGGCGCGCAGCAGCGCCGCCGGCAGGTTCGGCAGCGGGCGCCCCGTCGACACGTTGCACGCGATGGTAATATTCGTGCCTGGAATTAGCGTCGGTTCCAATTTGAGAGAAGAACCGAAATCGACTCGACGTGGAAAATCGCGTCCGCGACGATGTTGTCTTCGCCTTTGACGTTCTCGATCTCCGTAGTAAACTGCGAGATGATCGTCAGTTGATTCAGCTGTGCGGGAGGCAACTTTTAGCAACGTTGTGAGAACGCGTACAGTAGTGGTTTGTGGTCGGTATATATGATGAAGTGTTTCGCCTCCAATATATGCCGAAAATGTACACGGCCAACAACTCCCTGTAGTAGGCGGGCCAGGTGGTTTGGCTGGGCTTAAGTCTTCTACTGAAATATGCCAGCGGTTGCTAGCCCTGCTCTGTCCACTACTGGATACAGGCGCCTACGTGTCTGCTTGAGGAATTGCATGTCTGTTAGGAATTGCATGCACGATTGCGAGGCGTGAGTGATGCTTTTGCGTGAGCGTTCTTCTATATTAAAGCACTTCGTTTTGTTCGTCGACTGCACTTTATCATTACAATATACATACAGTGCCGCGTTCGGTTTGTGGTGCTCCTTTATATTACTCGTTAGCATCACTGAACCATACCATAATTAACTAAAACTAGCTAATGATTGGTTAAAACTAAGAATTTCGTGTACGCCTGAGCGTAGATAAAGTACTTAAAAATAACCTCAAAACATAAAATGAAAGTGAAAAAGCTCTGGAGTTACAGTAGCTATGATAGTAATTTTTCGTATAATAATTAAATATGTTATCCCCTATCCAATTCAGAAGGTTTTTTCAAGACGCAATATGGTACGAGCGTTTCATACTTCCGTGGCATTCTCCTTTTTAATAAAAAAAAACGTGATTGACGACAACCAATTTCAAAAGATGTTGACCCAAACTTGAAACAAGGTAGTTATTATCCACAGAATTCTTAATAAATAAATATATTACCTGTCTGGCCTTGACTTTTTAAATCTCCAAAAATTTCAGAATGCGTAAATAAATGTTAAAAATATTATATATTTTCTGAACAGGATCAAGAATCTCCAAAAGGCTTTTGAATTTCAATAGATACCTCAGGAATATTAAATTTTATCGAATGCTGAGCCTACGAGTTATTTTCTTCATAAAATATAAAAATAATAATGTCACATTGTGAGCAAATTTCTGTTTTGCTACGAAAATCTTTTACTTTTTTCTCGTTCTTCATAATATTAATACGATGAGAACTTTGGAACTTTCGAAAAGGTCCTATAACTTTGTAGATTAAGTGAGTTGTCTCACTGGATAAGGTAGCTAGCTACATATAATATATCATGAATGTACTTGTAGACGACTTAAATTATCTATTAAGGTTGTCGGAGACCCTACAAAGGGCTTAGTTAACAAAAGCGTTACCTGCCCCTTTCGAACAATATTATGCTTAAATTTGGTATGTTTGTTTTCCACTAAGAGTTTTGGACTTGTACAAATACGGCTATACTGTACTGTTTCAGTGTTTCTTGTTGTAATTTACATGCGATGACCAGCTAATGTTGCTTTAGGAGTCACTTTCACAAGTGTTTTTTTTATTTTTTCACTCGGATCTGTTTCCAGCTGTAGACTCGCGAAACCGAACAACTTTTGCTCTACGAGATAGTGGAAATAAGATTTAAAAATAAAAATAAGATAAGATTACAAAACAAAACAAAAGTTACAATACATTATAAAAACAAAACCAAAGCCACAGGTTAACACTAAAATAACAAGAACATTTCACCAGAAGCCCGGACTACCACTAAAGCCTTCCCCATTTCGAGAGGGATGTCACTGAAAGTATTAAAAAAATAAGTATGAAAATTGAATATTGCTTCTTTTTAACCGACTTCAAAAAAGGAGTAGGTTCTCAATTCGACTGTATGTTTGTAACGCGATTACTCCGCGTATTTAATAAATTCAGCAGTTTTTGAACAACTCCACAATAACAAAAAAATTGCTAAATTGTAGCTATTACTATTGAAGTCGGTTTTTTAACGTGTTCAGCGTTGTTGTTTAAAATACAAGTGGTCAGTGATTAGTTCACTTTGTATAAAAATCTGTGATTCTAATAAAGTAATACAATAAAATTTTATTTATGAGTAGAACTCTTGTACAAAAGGTCCTAAACAACTGTAACTTTTTTTTTTTTTTTTTTTTTATGGCAGAGGTGGCAAACGAGCAGACGGATCACCTGATGGTAAGCGATTACCGCCGCCCATAGACACCCGCAACACCAGAGGAGTCACAAGTGCGTTGCCGGCCTTTGATTTGGGAGTACGCTCTTTTCTTGAAGGTTTGAATGTCGTATCGGTCCGGAAATACCGCAGGCGACAATTCATTCCACAGTTTGGTTGTGCGAGGCAGAAAGTTTCTAGTGAAACGCACAGTTGTGGACTGCCAACCATCTATGTGATGGGGATGAATATGTTGTCGCGTAGAACGATGGCGGAAAGAGGCGGCAGGGATCAATCCGAACAATTCCTCGGAGCACTCCCCATTGTACATAATCAGGAAGGTATGACAAAGCAGAAAGATTCAAATACTTATTCCATTTAGTGTTTGGTTTGCCAAAGATTTGCTTCTCTGGCACTATTATACAGGGTGTAAGGGACAGGTTTCCGAAAACTTTAAGGGCTTGCTCAGTAGATGAAACTGAACAACTTTCCACAAGAATTTTTTTCAGGAAACGAAAAATAAAATCGGCTTCTCCATACAAAATTATAAACTTGATTGGACAGTTAGTATGGAGAAGCCGATTTTTTTTTTGCTTCCTGAAAAAAAATCTTGTGGAAAGTTGTTCAGTTTCGTCTACTGAGCAATCTCTTAAAGTTTTCGGAAACCTGTCCCTTACACCCTGTATACAACTCGAAATATATCAAGTTAATCTAGTAGCAATTGAGAGAAATATTGCGGTTGCTTACTTTCACTTCGCTATCGTGATGGCGCAAGCAATTTATTTGGCTTATTTGTTTGTGTTTCCTGTCCTTGCAATAGTTATTTACTGGTAAAGTAGAAACAGTCGCATAAATAATCAACTACAACTTTCTCATAAGGAATATTGCGTATACGTATACATGACTAATACGCAATGAAGTTTTTGATCTCGTAAAGTTGACTAATTATCGTAGGTGGGAGAAAGTAATTTAAAAATAATTACTGATGGTTCTTTAGAGTTCACGGGTTGTTGTATTTTTTGCTATGGGTAGATTTTTTAAGAACCCTTTCGATAAATATTATATATACCATGCTATACTTTGTTTTGTATTTTACTTTATGTGTTATGTATGCAATACAGAGTATACACAGAAACAAACTAATATAAATTGGGCCTATACATATTACCTTTTCCGTTGTACTATAACTCAATCAGAAGATAATATAATGTTTCGCAACAGTAATTTAGTTAATTATTTTATAATCACGAGAAAAAAGCTTGCGGAAGCAATGGTTTGTTTGATTGGCTTAAGCTTACCTATTCGTATGGAAAATAACACAGTACATGCGCGATTAAGCTATCTTCAAATCCCTGAAGGAAACTACTTTTTTTGGCAAATATTCGAACACATATTATAAACGTATATCGTGGTGGTACGAAACCGCGATGCACGCACTTGATCGGTTTTTATAGTATCGACCTACCTATGTAAGTGTATCGGCGAGCAGGTTTCAAAATACTCGTAGTTTGTTCAATAAGGGTTCTAGTTAAAGGACAATTTTACGCTCCTAAGAAGACACTATATTTCTACGTTTTAGTTTGCGTAGTAACGGTGTAGGTTTTTGAGGCTGTAATTGATTCTGCCAATCAGATAATAGCTGATCGGTTGCCAAACGCATGCCGCGTGTTCTTGGGAAATGTGCCAATATTGGAACATAGCAACATAGCGACAGCCTCTGGTGGTTGGACTTAGACCCCTACCACGGGTAAACGAATGTGTGTAATGTTAAATTTGTATTTTTATTTTTTTTGACTGGCATTCAATCGTTTAGATTACAACTATGTAATAATTATTTATTCGGATCAATGCGGACTGGCCCTGGGGGCCAGCAGCAATCAGCTGTGGAGTAGGGCCACACCACAGGGACACTCTGGATCGTCGAGTTATTTACCTACTACGTCCTCCATTTCTAACGATCAGGAGCGAGCGTAATAACTAAATTACTACTGTGTGGACTGTCTCCAGATCGTACCCACAGGGGGGCTGGGATTCAGGTCGCCTTCACAAGAGCAAGGTTACACGCTCAGTCTGGCGTCAGTGTGGTCCATCAGTCTTGACTGACAACAGAATGATGGATGATTTTCACGGTACACGGTTAATCTAGACTGACGGCAGACAGTGGGTTGCACGATCATTCTCCGATCATTCATGGACCAGACTGATGCCAGACTAAGCGTGTAACCTGGCTCTAAGTAATATTATTGTAGATTTAATATACTATGGTTTGGATGTTATGTGTTGAGGTGGGACAAGCAGGCATCAACATTCTAGTTTTTATACGTATATAGGGTTATTTTTGGACCCCCCACCAAAACTTCACAGTGTCTTCTTCTCATGAAACTGAGCAACTTTCACAAATAATCAACGGTCAATTCGCAAAAACACAAAAACGGTCGTCCAAAAATAACCCTGTAAAATGTTTTTTTTTCTAGAAAAAGACTCTTTCTATCTTCATTGCTTTCTCTCGCTTGATTTGTACTAGCCTTTGTAGTAGCTTTACGTAAACATAGATGCAAAACTCAGCTATCATAGCTACGAGCGCGAACCGGAGATGAGATTGTGCGCGTAGCCTAGTTTGCAGTCACAGAAAGTCACCTACCCATTCTGAGTTGCGGTTACAGTCGATATTAATTTTTAAGATGACCACGCTGAATACGTTAAAACAACCGACTTCAATCGCAACAACTCCAATTTTGCTATGTTTTTGTTGATTTTCTCAAAAACCGCTGAATCGATTTTGATAAAATTTATATGGGACTACCTGTGAAGTATACCCTTTTAAACAAAAAAGAATTTTCCAAATCGGCTCAGGCGTCTTCGAGTAATCGGTGAACATACATAAAAAAAAGATTCCGACGAATTGAGAACCTCCTCCTTTTTTTGAAGTCGGTTAAAAATAGCGCCTGTTACAATGTATGTGCTAACAAAAGTTTCATATAAAGGCGAGAAATGATGTGTCTGATGTGTCGTAGATGTCTGATGAAGTACGTCGGCAATATTGTAGATAAATAAACGAACGATTAATAGTTTCCTTCGAAACTGTTGGAAAAAGGTATATAATACCTAAATAAAATATAAATAAACTTTTTTTTTATTATTTTTTTTATTTGTGAAATATTGTGCTTTTTATACAAATTGATCATGCTGATGGAATGATATGGAATGGTATGGAATACCCAGAAAAGTTGTTCAGTTTCATATACAGAGTGAAGAAGGCCACTTTCTTGCTACCATACAAATTCACGTTATTCCTTAGTTCCCATAAGCTCCTCTGTTCTCTGCAACATATCGATGTTTGCTAATTATTCGCGTTCAGCAATGATATTCCTGTGATATCTGACGGTAAATGATTTCACTAGAGAGTATACAGCGTGTACAACTTGTTACGAACATGCAATAAAGGAAATAATTTTCTTTACAACCACAGCATTAGTCCTCTTCATGTTCCTCATTAAGTCTGAAAGTGTCACTGACAATTTTATTATTTGTTGTCATTTTAATTTACTGTATTGATTTTACATTCATATACCTATTTGATTATCGGGTATATATATATGTATATGACCATTGTAACTATATTACGAAAAAGAAATGAAAAATTGGGAATTTCTAGGTTATTCCCAATAATGTATTTATTTATAAACCATAAACAACGATAATGTACACAAATGAAAAATAAGATGAAATATTACATAAAAAAATATGTAAACAACTTAAAATAACCCATTATTTTTTTTTATTTTTTTATTTACGTGATATTATATATTTTTGAACTACTAGGTGTACTGAATTAAAAACTTTATAACGAAATTGTATGTATTGATATACACAAAAAATATTAGTAATATTTATTAATTTTAGTTTACTTTGTCGATAAAATTTGTTCTAATTTCACCTATTTTCATTAGTGATCTTTATTAAGGAATACCCTGTAGAATTAATTAAATTTTCTAAAAGAAACCCTCAGAAAGAAGAAATCAGATATTCATACAATGAACACGCGTACACTAAGATCGGTTTCCGATAATGAAGCCTTGTGGTTTCGATTCCAACGCAAACCCTGAAGGGGTTCACCAACAAATTAATTTTGCAGGAGATCTTCGTTTATTTGCAATATTGCGAATGCTCGTAGCGAATGAAGGTTATTAAAAATTTACTCAGGATTGTAAAAGTTTTCATTCCCACTCGTTCCTAATCAGCGAAATAAGATAGGAATACAGAGATTAAGACGTGATACTTTATTCAGTTAAATTGCGGGAGTACATTATGCGGGAGTATTATTATGTTGTCTATCAATTCTGAATCACGAGCACTACATAAGTCCCGGTCCTTTGGAAGGCTTGCGATATACTTGATTCTGAGTAACCCCTTAAAATCTCAAACGCGCTTTTTTGACACCGTGGTATACTTACCTGTCTATAATATTTGTACAGAATTTGCAACAAAAGCTATTTTTATAGATTAAAGTATATATAAAGTAAGGTATTAATTAATTCATTCGAATAATGAAATAATATTGAAGCAAGATGGCAAAGTAAAGCGAGTAGGGGGCGGTGGGTATTGAGCGGCGTCGGCAACCATTGAGCCAGGCGGGAGTGATGCTAATCACTTCTCAAGTAACTAAGACGGAAAATCGAATTAAATTGGTAAAGAGGAGATTTCGTCAAGTGCCGATGAAGTACAGTTTGGAAGTATGTAAATAAGGTTGAGAGAGTCATGGACTGGCTCGCTTAAAATTAGTTAGTTATTCGGAAAAATATACGTCATAATAAGTATTACCAAATTTTTTGTAATTATGTTGTAGATCTTAATTTGAAAACTTTTATTAACTTGCATATTGAACGATATAGTATCGTATAAGGTATATACACGTTTTTAAATATTTTGTTTCATATTTTGTTTGACATACATTTTGAAATGTACTTTATTTTTAAATTTGACATATTTAGATATACTAATATTTTTTATGTGTGACATTTTAAATTATCTTATTATTTATTTAATTATTGCTTTGACGATCATATTATCCTCTGACATTTTTGTAATATTGTATCATTGTAAACTTGACATTGATAATATGAAATAAATAAATCTAATCTAATCTAATCTAAATATAAAAAATATGTTTAATCGAACTATTCATAAACATGTAAATGACAATGATTATGAAAATCATCAGTCATGAAAATGACAATAATTATTTTGAAACTATAGTTTAAGTTATCCAATTATGGATAAAAATAAGAATAATATATAAACAAGGATATTAATACTTGTTTATAATTTTTCTTATTTGTAATTATTTAGCGATGTTTTTATAAGCCCTAATTTTAATAGCATATTATTCATAATATCAAGAACTATAGGAGAGGAGAGTTCATACAAGCGAGCATTTCAAATATATGATGTTTTATTCGGTAAGACTGTATAGGTTCTCTGAGAAAGTTAATCAGTTTATTAGTGGAATCTATAAACATATTGCTCCATTCTTTTGTATAAAAGTTATGTAAAGTAATAACATTATTCGAAACTATTTACCATTACTTCATTATTGTTTTTGGCTGTTTTTGTATTACTCTTACTTATTAATTCTGAGCTACTAAATTGTTTTTTAAAGAGGTTTTATGCCAGAAGTGGATTCTTTATATAGACAAGAATAATATGTATAAACCATAAAAAAAATAACATGTCGTTTCATTGGCCATAACTGTTGACCGTGTAACATAGGTAAATTTTTACTGAACTCATAAGATATAAAATTTCACGCGAGCTACCAAGGACATCCAGGGTTATGGTAGTGGTTTATTGACACTTTATTGCTAACTTTGTAAGTGGAAAAGGAAACTAGTTAAAAAAAATGTTGCAACAAATGAACCAAGAAATCCAAGTTTGTGTCAGAACACGACCAAAGATTAATTATTAGTTTTTTTAATCAATTTATCTAAGCAGAACATATTACGAGTATGCTAAATGTTCGTTCAGCAGACCCGTGTCCCTGAAGTGGGGATTATATAGGTTTTTAACAACAATAACGTTCAGCAGCGTTTGCAAAATTCGACTTTAAAAATCTGATACTGAGTGTCTGGAAGTGACGTATATAATTTGTAGATAAGTACTCCATACAAGCTAGTATCATACTAGAAAAGAAAAAGACGATCCACGCCTCCACGTCAAAAGAAAATAATTAATGATTCGTACTTTCAGCAAACTGTTTCCCAACTATGTCTTTGTGTACAGGCTCTCTTCGTTTTGGATTTGGAATTTCTATTTAAATTTCGAGGAAATAGTCTGTTCTAAAAAGAATGGTTTCAAATAGAGCAGATAGCGCCAGTCTGAAAGCTTTTTAAATGCGGGCTTTGGTTTTAAGTTCGACTGTTTGACCAGTTTTATTTAGTTTTTTCTGTCTATGATTTAAATAAACTTTAAGGAGTAACATAGTTTCTTAAAATTAATTTAATTCCAGCTTTATGATTTGGCGGTGAACTGAAATAGATCCTATAAAGGAATGTTTATAGCTAATTTCAGCTAATATCATCCCCACTGCTGGGGCACGGGTCTCGTTCCATACCTAGGGAAAGTTAGGCCTTTTCCAGTCATTGGGGCTAAGTCCAGATTGGTGGAGGTTGTGGAACTAGTGGCCAAAGCCAGAATTGGAAGTTTTCAAGCTGACTATAAGGACTTTAACATTGGTTCCATCTAGTGATAGCAAGTGACACCACGGCATAACTTTCCTCATGTAGCACGAAAACGATTACGATAAATACCACTAACCACAGACATGCACCCCGCTCCCCCCTGACGATATAAAACTTCTTTGCCACTAACAGTCAAACTGACTCAGGTTATGACCGTGTCTATAGTCAGGTTAACCTGTGTGAGTGACGCGAACACGCATGCCGCACACCACGACCACTTGTTAAATTTAAATTAGTTCAATTCTAGCTTTTTGATTTGGCGGTGGACCGAAATCGTAACAGGAACGTGACCCTATAACCTCAAAAGGTACTGGAAGGTTAGTACCTAAAGTAGGCAGGAGTGCGGTCAGTCCTTTGAAGTGGAGTAACCGGCGTAGTTCAAGGGCTATGTCGCTCTGATCTATGATAGAGTTTCGAGAGAGCAACTTAACTTGATAAGCACTTTCTTCGTATATGTGTCAACACTTATAGAAGGGCTTTAGTGTTTCTTTACTCGAATATCCAAGCAAAGAGTAATGTTTTTCCGGTCTATTTAGGTATGTCTATTTCATTATTACTACCAGTAGTAGCAAAAAAGCTTCATAGATTTTGGAGTAGGTACGAGGTTTCGTTAGATTTGTTTTGTTTTCAAGATATATTTTAAGCACTTCGGTGTTAAATTCTATGTTATCAATCACAAACATTATTTTGACGTTTTTGTTCACAATTTATAAAGCGTTTCTCCGAATGGTAGTTTTCGAAGATGAAAATGGATCTGGGTACCAAGATGCCTAATATTGATATTGGTGCATAATATTGATGTTATCATAATAGTGCATTATTCAACAAAGTGCCTTTTAAGTTGGATAATTAAAAAATTCTGTAAACCGTGTTTCGAGTGCTCTCAAGAAGTTCATGAAAACTTCTGCATAAGTGCTATCATTTAGCTGGAGGAATGACTGATACATAACAAACTCAAATAACTTTTATACTCCAAGGTTCTTATAAGTTAATTGTTAAATATTCATAGTAAACATTTATAACTACTATTTTTCAGTTAATTCATGATTGCTGTTGGCGAAATCAGAAAGAACCTCGAAAAGACGCGGCGGGTATACGAGGTCCAGGCGTCCAGGTGGTAGGAACCTCATAGTAGGTAGACCAAAAATGACCTTTGGAAAATTTACACTGCTACGTACTTCGATTAAAGTATATTCGTGTCAATCCATTTCATTGAAATTACAGATTTTGACAATCCATTAATTAACTACAGACCACGAAATGTATTTGATTACTTGAAATATAATTTTCGAAATAAAAGTTAAAGCTGATATTTCGAACATTAAGGAACTAACACAGATCCACATAGCTTAATTACTTATCTTAACACAGAACTCTAAGCTAAGTAAGAGCACCTATTTATTTATCTAGCTATTTTAATTAAACAGTAAAAATACTCTTTTGTAATTTAATACATAAAAATGCATAAATGCATGCATGCATGCTTCTATGCTTTTTTTATTAAAAAAAATCGTAACGAGTATGAAAACAAGTTTAGAAATTACGACGTTATAGGCTGCTATTTCAAACATTTTTAGAACAAAATTAAATAGTCTTCAATACCTTAATTAAAACCATAATTCATCGCAGGTTTACATTTCAAAGTTGAATTAAATACTCGTTAGACATTTGATAAAAATTAACTCAGATGGGTAGCAGTCAAGTATCCTCCTACCAGTTTCCACTTTTCATTGCCTATAATTAATACTGTATTGTACAGGTTAGTAGATAGATGGCAACAAAGTCAGATGCGTACTAGTAATTGTAAGAGACGAGATTAATTTACATCGCCGCAGAGGATGTCTCTCCCGAGATTCTGTCGTATTAATTAAGATTTATAGGATTACTCTTCAGTCGTCTTATGGTGTTATTATTTTAAATTATATAAGTAATTTATTAATGTTGGAAATTAATGTTGGGTTTCTTTAAAAAAATGTTTGAACAAAGAGTAACCATGGAATCAAACTACGTATATTTACCGAAATAAAAATCAGGAAATATATAATTGCCTATCTAAAAATACTAAATCGCACAGCAAAAAATATGTTTCCCCATCTATGGGTTAGGTTAGGTTTGCAATTTAGCTTATTTGATTTGCAACTAGTAAGTATTTTAACCGACTTCAAAAAAGGAGGAGGTTCTCAATTCGACTGTATGTTGTTTTTATTTTATTTTTTTATACGTATGTTACGCGATTATTCCACCAATTATGAATTGATTTTGATCATTCTTTTTTTTTATTTGTAGGTAATATTTCAAAAGTGGTCCCATATAAATTTTATTCAAATTTGTTCTACGCTTTTTGAAAACAACAAAAACTAAAAAAACAGCAAGATTGCAGTTGTTGCGATTGAAGTCAGTTGTTTTTAATTTCAGATGCGCGGTTAAATCCAATCCAATCCGTCGTTCCCTCAACACCGAGGATCGTGACCGTCATGGCCTAGAAGGCGCAGAGTGCTCTCCATCCGGCTCTGTCACTCGCTGCGTGTACTACAGTTTAGTGGCACGGTTAAATACTATCCATTAAAATCTATCAGTCTTTATCAATCTCACGAAGCGTAGGTAATTCTGGATCAAGGTGGATCAGATATAACATTCAGTCCCTAACCACTACATAGTATAAAACAAAGTCGCTTCCCGCTGTCTGTCTGTCCCTATGTATGCCAAGATCTTTAAAAGTACGCAACGGATTTTGATGCGTTTTTTTTTTAATAAATAGAGTGATTTAAGAGGAAGGTTTATATGTATATAATACGGCGGGGCATGTCGCTTGTATTAAAATATATTAAAAATATAAGTGATTTTACCATTTTGCTACTCAGATCAAGAATACTTTTGCTAAAATCTTAGCAAAAAAATTGGCCTTTTCATACAAACTGATCAGCTGTTCGACCATGATTTGAGCAAAGTGGTCAAACCAAAGTTGTTCAGAACGAGGGGTAGAATCCCCAATTAACGGGTCCTACGAATGCACCAACTTTGTTAAACACTGTTTTTTCAAGGAAATAATAATAATAATATAATAATAATATCTGGGACAAATCACACACGGTCATCTGGTCCCAAACTAGGATTACCTGTATCTTGGGAACCAGAGACTGATATACATACATACACATATACTTTTAAATACATACATATATAGATATAATACACCCAGACTCAGAGCAAACAATTCTGCTCATCACAGAAAAGTTTGCCCTGTGTGGGGATCGAACCCACGACTCTCAGATCAGAGGTCAGGATCGCTAACCACTTAGCCACCGAGTCAGTCAATACATTACCATTTTTGACTTTGCCATATTCGGGTAAAATAACTTACCACTCGTAAAGATGCTTAGAGCAGTAAAGTTTGTATCTGTGTCAGGGTCAGAACAGCGAGGCTCCACGTAGGCGGCGGAAGTGTGGAGTCGTAAACAACTTGTTTTACAGAAATATTTTCCTTTTGTAATATTCAAAGTTCTGAGTCGAAGTGTGACTATGTACTATCCGTAAGAAGTAACGGTATGTAAAAATAAGTGGCATGGTTCTTATAGTTTTAGTACGGAAAACAACAGATCTTTACTGCTTCTACTAAACAAAATAGGCATCAGCTCTCTGAGACGAAATGCTGTAGAACCTAGGATAGTCTCAATGAAATAGGCATACATACTTTCACCTAAAAATACTGTCTTTTATTGTCTTTCCTCTGTTAGAAGCTGTTTCTCGGACAACCTTTCAATTACTGCATTCTTTTAGCTCCCATTATTAAACTCTTTGGTGAGGTAGATAAATGTAAACACAGATAAAAGAATATAAACATATCAAGTATACAGGATGTCCAAAAAGTGAAGGATAATCCTTCACCTGCGGATTGGTCGAATCATTTCCTACTACATATCAAAAATTTTTTCTAGTAAAAGTCCCACCATTTTTGTGATATCGGTATTTTTAGTTTTTTTTTTTCAAAAAAATTGACCTTCTTCAGTTTAATGCATGCCATTCCTACAAATTATTACATTTTTAAGTCCTGTTTTTTTTTTAAATATTCGTGAATACATAATTCATTAAACACAATGGTAAATTATTTCTTAAAGTGCTGGCAAATCCTGTAAAAAAATAAGTTTAGCAAATTTTTTACAAAAACTTTTTCGAATAGTTAACTTCGATAGCCTGTGGTGTAAAAAAAAATTACTAAGCTGATCGTGCCAACAACTTTAGAAAATTGCTTAGTTATTGACAATTCTAAAATGGTATAATTGTTTGACATTACATTAAAAACAATTGTTTTTATGATAATTCTAATGCACCAAGGTCGAATTTTTGGAGTTTTGCTATACTAAAATTCTATCGACAAAAATTAACTAAGCAAGACTTTGGTTGGTTTGTTCATTTGAATAACGAACTGCCACGCTACGCCAGGATACAATGGATAAAAACAAAAGACAGTATGGATAAAAAATATCTTTTTTTTTATAATAAATGTTCAAAATTCCCGCAATTAGCCCTTATGCATGCTCTACATCTTTTTACAAAGGACTTTTTTACGGCGGACGTATCCTTCTCTTGAAATTTGTTCTGCAGCTCTGTCTATTTCTTCTCGCAGCTGCGTGATTTTGACAATTTTTTTTTGATATGTAGTAGGAAATGATTCAACCAATCCGCAGGTGAAGGACATCCTGTATATAGGAACTGTAGAGACCGGATATGCGTAGACTAAACAAGTCTCATAGGGTTTAGAGAAAAGTAAATCGTAGAAGTTTATTAAAATGTTAGAAAATAAAACAATGTGACGGACCAATAATGGACAGTCTGAGTTTGGCTCTCTCTCCAGGTACATTTTTATGTAAAATGTTTCGAATAAAATAAAATATTTAAAGAAGTGAAGTATTGTTTGAAGCGTCCGGTTCCCGAGCTACGACCACAAGTCGTTACAGTACCTAACCACTACCTACTTAAAATATACAATACCTACCCTATCTTGAGAGGTGATGTTTTACGTAATTAATCGTTTGGTCTCTTGAAATTGCGCGGGTACTCATTACTCGTGGTGATTGATTTTCTGATTTTATACGAGGCTTTTACTGCATTGGTATGGTCTAAAATAACAGGAAAAAGCATAAAATTGTGCAGTTTCACGAGTAATCGCACCCTTAAAATTATTTTTTTTAAGCTTTACCCAAACATTCTAATTCCATATTACATGACAGGTCGACCTAATTATCATAAGTAAATCCTTTCTTTCACGGCAGCGGCGCGGCGCCGGCGTCGCACCTTTCTCGGGCATTATGTCGTTGAACACGTTAAAGAGCCCATTAAATTCGTTTCCAGGAATTATGCAAATGAAATGGCGAGCTTTAACAAGATAGGACTTGAGGGGTGCGATTTTTGAGACATCACAGACGAAAATAAAGGCAGCCACGTTGTAGGTATAAAAAAGAGAGATGTACCTAACAAATTTCAAATGTGAAAGAAGTTACCTGACATCTGAAATTGGTAATTCTCAACTTTTATGTGAATATCCAAAAATAAAACACCCATTTTTTAATTATTAGATATTTATAGGGATAATGTTATTTTGCTTCGTATGAGATTTACGGCTGTGTGATTGTAAGATGCCTGTGCCAAAAAAGGTTCCGGTTATCATATGTATTTTTTGAATTATTGCATGCAAAAATTGTTATAACAAAATCTAATCAGTTTAAAATAATACAACCTGTGTTCAGTTATAACACGTGTAAGCTGTTTTCCTCCTTTCGTTTCCGAATCACGAGCGCTATTGTCCCCAAAATCCGTCCCCAAGAAAGATTGTTGCCAAACTCAATTCAAGCCTGTTGCGCGGCCTTTGTGAGCTCCGTCGTCGAGCAACGACAAATTGTACAACTAATTTTATTGTTTTGTGACCCAACGAGGGGATAGGCCCCCGGAGATTACGGCAGCTTGTCCTTTCATTAAGGGCTCACTTCACCTTCCTTTGTGTAATCTAAAAACTAAAGCCAGTCAATGTGACAAATAAAACACTCAGTTTTTCATAAAGTTTTATATTTTCAATCTAACATTCTGTAACTTTTGTAACTTGACAGATCACCGGCTAAGATCAACAGGTGTACTTGATTTAATGAACATTGTTCATACCTCCTAAAATTATTATATAACCAGTACAGAAAAAACAATTATATTCATCATTATCACGAAATTTGCTTTTATCACGAAAAGTCTATGCTTAATTCTTACTAAATTCTTCTTTATTTAGTTTGACTATGGTTTGTTTTGATGATGTTACTATACATTAAATTAATTTACATTTTTTTGATCGCTATAGTAAACAAATGTCTATAGTATTTAATTAATAATGTTACTTTCTATTTTGATAAAATAAAAAAAAGGTGGAAGACGTTGTAAATACAAAGATGAAAAGACAAGTAAGAGAAAAGAAAAGAATAAAACTTTACGAACTTATTTATTCAACTGTATTTCTTTGGCTAACTTATTATTTAACCATAGAAATGCCGGCGAATAAATTGTAATAAATAACAAAGGCAATGCGATTGCTACAACTTCATTTACTGCAGCTTATTCATTCAGTTTGAAAGAGAGTTATTTAGTTAGTCCTCGGAATGGTGAAGTAATTCCGTTTCTGCGCTTGAGATTTCCTTATAGTAAAACCTTGTTTTGTACAATTAATCAACGTAAACTTATTAAATGTCAACAAGAGTTATATTATTGCATCTACCCTCAAAACTACAGTATACACGTTAGTTCAGAATCTACACGATCATCTCCACAAGCTATACAACATTAGAAATAGGAAAGGCACAGTCGAAGTATAAAATTTATTGCTGACTTCCCTAACTATCTAGTATCTAGATACATTCCTTTATAGCAACTATAACCATAAAATCATACTGATGTCTTTAATATTCATTCATTTAAAATACATTTTAAACGTATAATATTATTAAGTATAGAAAAACACAAAAAAGAAGATCAAAAACCAGTCCGTGCTTAAAAATATTTTATGTTTCAAAGTAAGTGCAAAAGCTAAAGACTTTATAAAGAAGCGGCGGGTACATTATTGATCGAAATTTTAAAAAGTAGCTAAAAATGTTATGAGTGAATGAGAGGCATGTAAAAAATTTGGCACGGATAAGTAAGTATTAAAAAATGTCTAATTCAAAAAATGAGATGCTTACTCTATAATAATATGTTAGATGTGTTTATGTATTTACCGCAGTATGTGACATTTATCTTCATTGCGCGTCAAGCCTCTATCGCCTACTATCTAGCGTAATGTGCGTATTGCTGTTACTCCTCTAATAACGTACACGACTCTGTAAGAAAATAGGTTCTATTTATTCAGAAAATATTTATTTTCATTTTCAAAGTGTATCAATTCTCGAATGATTGGTTCTGTTTAGTTACTTATTAGATTGTCAAAGGACTAGCAAAATTCTATTTCGCTAAAAGTCTATACAGTCGTTGAATAGAAGATTCTTTGGAAGTTTCACTATTTTTTTTACTAAACTCACGATCACTAGGAGAGCATAGGCTTTAGTCGTTGGAAATATAAAATAATCTAACTTATACATAACGATAATTCAATGTTCGAAACCTGACAATACATCTACGTAACTTATTTATCATAAGTAATTTCAAATTTATAAAATTGACACAAATTATTTTAAAAATAACATACATCGCTTTTTACAACAAATCAATTCTTTCGTTGAGGTCCTAAGGAATCTCTTATGAACTAAAATGTAATTACTCAATAACTTTAACAGCAAGCACTGTACTAACAAATTACAGCAATAGATTTCGAAGTGCATAGAATATTTCGTAGAAAAAATCTCACCACGACAATTGACTAGTTCTAGTTCCTATCTAAGTCCCTATATTTTTACATTTCTTAGTATAAATTTATTAAAGTCTCTTTATCACGTAGTTGAACCGGCCGCAATGTAAAATCAAGGATTAGTGGTTGAGAGCGTACAGAAGAAAATTAGGAAACACATCACTTCAAAATTTACTCCCAAACAAACCAGCGCATTATCCGACTGTAATATATAAATCAGATTGAAACATATTCATACACAGATCGAACATGAAAATCAGAACACTTCGTGAAGTACACAAATATTCCATTCGTCACTGCATATGTCTTGCAACCGAGTTCAAACTTTACAATTCACTGAGCACACGAGGTAGAAGAGTACAGGACTTAGTAAGGGGCGAGGCCACATTCAGATGTTTGCAGTATCTAAATGTAGACCTCGTGGTGTTGCTGCGGCCGGCCTCGCCTGGACTAGGAAACTCTTTCCGAGAGCTCCACTGCCTCGTCGGGCTCAGGTCTGGAAGAGTCAATTTTTCGACGCTCAGCTATGACTATTCTTATCCTCTCCTCCTCGCTGAGAGGTTGATCTTTTAATTCAGGAGTAAACATTTTGGGCGATTTTGTTGAAGCATGACTTTCTTCACTCGCAGCAGCGGATTCAGTGGAAGATCTCCTTTTGACACCCGTCACTCTCGCGCTAGATCGCGTTGAAGGAACTGCGAGTAGAACTGGGGCCGGCCGCAGGAGTCTAGTTTCTTCGCCACGAAGGGAGTTTCTTTTGTCGACACGTTGTCTTCGATTCTGGGCGAAGGAGTCTCGTTGAGGAGGACTACCCGGTTCCAACTCTTCGATGTCGTCAGCGTCGATGAATCGGGCATCTTCTTCGTAGAGAGCAGCTGGTGTGTCGGAGGACGAGTCCTGCCGGCGGCGCCCGAAGGCGTGAGGAGATAATGAATATCTTCTCGGTGGCAATGCGGCTGGCAGCAAAGCATGGTGCGAGTGCATGGTGCGCCGCCGGCGGGCGGGTGACAGTGAAGGCGGCTTGGGCTCGCTGTAGGTGAAGTTGGCTGGCAGGGACGGTACCTTGTTCAGTGGCCGCGGGGGCGTTGTGCATAACTCTAGGGCACGACATAAAGCCCGATCCTCCTCGTCATCGGCTTCGCGTTCCAACTCGCGTTCAAGTTCCACATCCATGTCCATCTCATCTTCCATTTGTTTGTGTGACTCCTCCAAATGTTTCATCAGTACCTAAAAATTGTTTTGACATTTCCCATTTATCAAGTTTAGTTTAATATTGTAAAATAGAAATTTTATAAAAAAATGACGGCTCACTTGATGGAAAGTGCACTTTATAGGCATTTGATATGCCTAGAGTTATTAGGGCTTTGCGGATACTTTAAAACCCTTCCAATCCTTTTTTTTCAAAGAATTCCATACTGTAGCTCCGGGAAAAATATAGTTTGGATAACATTTTTACCACGTATAATATTACTTACAGCAACAACGACGTTTACAAGTACAAACTGCGCCATTAGAACGAAGACCACGAAGAATATAGGCGCAATAATGGTAGAGACGCAACAGTTGCGCACGCAATCTACGGAGCTATCGCAGTCTTCTCGAAGTGTGTCTTTCATAATGCCATTCCAGTTATCGCCGGTTGCTACTCGGAACAGTGTCAGAAAAGCCATTCCAAAGTTCGCAAAGTGAGCGTGTTCTCCAAGTCCTACAACGATAACATTTATCAAATAATAGTTATATGTAACCTTTGTTTCTAACAAGCCAAGTTCGTGTAAAGTACTTTACCTTGGCAAGGGATTTCATCCGAGCACTCCAATCGTCCAAATAGCTCAACACCCAATGCAGCAAATATGAAAAACAGGAGAAAAAACAACAACCCCAGATTGCCTACTTGTGGCAAAGCTTGCATTACTGTATCTAACAAGGCTCTTATGCCTTTCGCCATCTTCAATAGCTTAAGCACCCTAGCTATCCTAAGAACCCTCATCACCCTCATTATGGTTGGATTAATAGGAATAATATTTGTCTCTAACTCTTCTAAAACTATCCCAACTATCGACAATATTACTATAATTACATCAAGTTGATTCCATTTGTCTTTCAGATAGATTTTGAATCCTAGCGCTACTAGTTTCATGATTGCTTCTAATATGAAGACAGCAGTGAAAAAATAATTGAATATTTTCAGTGCATATTGGAGAGCCGGTGGCATTCTGTAATATTCTATGGCCATCGTGACTACGTTGAGACCGATAACTCCAGCTATAGCTAGATCGAAATATTTTGAAGTTACAACGTTATGTACAAACAATCTATATTGTGAATAATCAGCGTAGTATGGCCTTTGGTGCATTTCTGTAACAAAAAGAAAGAAACAAGTCAAAAATTACAGTTGTCATCATATTCATTCTTGATTAGAATGTACAAAATTTTGTTACAATACAGAAATTTCAAATACAGGGACAAATTTACACCCCGTTGTAATTAAGTGCGTATTTATCTTACTTCGTCGTTTCTTCTCCATTTGCAAGGCCCTTTTGGCAGCTCTCCTCACTCTTTCCTCTTTCTCCTGTTCCTCACGACATCGGTGGAAGTTTTCGACTACGACCCCCACAAACATGTTCAATACAAAGAATCCAACCAAGAGAATGAAGGCAATGAAGTATAATAGCCTCCATTCAGAGTAATTTACGATAGGCTGAAAAAAAGTTTTGTTATTAATTACAAAATATAGATGTTACATTCATTTTCAATGAATGAGAGTGTGGTAAAATGTTGCATGGCAATTTGTAATTCGGCTGAAAATTTGTCGTTGTTTGTTAAATTACAGGTGGCGTGATGAATAACAATGGGCTCAGGGCAAAGCGTGAATTGTTACAAACATACTGTGTGAAACATTTACATAAATAGTATTGTTCAATTAAAACTGCGGGAATTCAAAGTATATATATACAATAGATTTATATTTATATAGAGGCAGTTTCTAGGCGATTTTGAGAATACTGGATAACTGTAATTAATTAGAAATTAAACAAGATAGTCAAGTTGACAAAGTTTTGGTGTAGCAAACAGAGGTTTACAAGATATCTGCATAATGTTTTTTTTATCTTATTCAACTTTATTTAATCCAAAACAATTTTTTTTCAAATAACGAAACGAAAAGTGAAAAACGATTACAAAAGTATTCAAATATTTTATGGTTTGTATAGATGTGTTGTAGTTACCGTTGCTTCCATTAAAGTCCAAACTATGTATCTTCTTTTCCTTCTACATACATAGCGTTAACCCAGGTTGAGCCAGTTTCAATTTGTTTCAATTATTGTATATATATTTTTACTTTTGATCATATTTTTAACATAGGTAAGTAACATGTTACATGAACCTATAATATACATTAAAAAGACCTATTACGTTATTTCCTGAATTCATACGTAATACCAAAAATATTTTTGAAACTGATGTTGGGTTAGTCACCACCCAAATTTGAAATTTTCAAGTCGCTATATGGCCTGGAGGCCAGGAGTAGGTTGGATCCTAGCTCGATGACTGCTACCTCCTGTGGCATCGACTTAAAACAAAAAAGTCGCTTAACACAAGAACTAAAGCCTCGTTTTATAAACGAACTTACCTGTTGATCGACGCCAACTGCATCGAGGCCCGTATACATAATATTGACCCAGCCATCTCTTGAGCTCAACACGAACAACGACATCAGAGCTTTGCCGAGATCATCAAAGTTATATTTTCTATTCACCCACACGTTTCCTTCTATAGCTAAACAGTCAGTTTTGTTCTTTACATTTTTTATATTCGCGCCTTCGCAGTAATAGAAGGCTCCCTTGAAAAGCTAAAAAAATCGAAATATTAAAATTATGTAACAGATGATTCAAGATACAAATCTTGAACAGCTTAAAGAATATTTATTGAGAATAATTACAAACCTGGACACCCAGAATTCCAAAAATGATGAAAAATGTGCAACAGATAAGCACAATGTTACCAATAGGTCGTAGCGAAGAGAGGAGCGTTTGAACCACTAGCTTTAAACCCGGAGCTCTGTTTATTACCCTAAGTGGTCTTAACGACCTTAATAATCTAAATACCTGTTGGAAAATACATTGATTAAGTCAGGTGCTGAGGAACTAAGTAAACGTTAACCAGGGTTCGGAAACCGGTTTTTTGAAAATACCGGTTTCGGTCATTGACCCCTATATCGAAATAATTTCGGTTAAGGTTTCGTTCAGGTTTCGGTTACCGGTATATTTAACCGGTTTAACCAAAACCGATATTTTTTCGTTCGAACGGAATTAACCGGTTAATTTGAAGAATATGCGACTTTGTAGGCATGTTTGCCGCGTGCAATCAATTGAAAGCGTGCGAGAAAGTGAGCAGAAGACTCGGGCAGTGGCACCCGCGCGACGCGCCTGTACTTGACTAAGTTTGGTTTTAACCGGTTAATTTAGTTCTTATTTCGGTTAAAAAACCGCTTCCTGATTAACCGTTATTTTATTCAAATTTACCGGTTAAGCTGGAAACCGGTTTTAACCTGAACGGAATCGTTAACCGAAATTCGAACGAAATTAACCGGTATTTGTTAACCGGTTCCGAACCTTGACGTTAACAGTAATTTTTAATGAAGATAAGAAAGAATATACCCTAAGAATTCCAAAAATTCGTGGACTAGACTCTGATACTAGAGACATCAGTAAGTCTATAATGGATATTATAACTAAAGATCCATCCATGATATTCCACCCCGACGTGAAATAAGCTTCAGGGCCGTAGAACATGCCTGATGCCACGACCTGAAAAATTATAATAAAATGCAATACAAAACACACAGACATGCACCCCGCTCCCAGCGGAGCGACATTATAAAACTTCTTTGACAAAACATAAGGATCCTGTTCCATATTACACGATTAGTAATTGATAATTTTATAGAATAAACCTTAGTGTTCAATTACACAAATAAATCTCTCCTTTTAAACGTTCATGATAAAATAAAACAATTTCTGGTGTTAGCATCAACTCCAAAGGTAAATAAAATTGAGAAAAAAATTAAAACTTACCTTGATAAACATTTCAACTGCAAAAACAACAGTGAATACATAATTGGCACAAGACAGAAACGCTCTCTCCTTAGAGTCCGGTGGTATGTTCGGGCGCTCCATAGCCAAAGTTATACAGTTTAAAGCTATGAATAGCAGAACGATGTTATCAAACCAACTCCTCGTCACCATCCATGTGCAAAATCGTCTCATCCTGTGTCAAAATTAGCATTGTTTTAAGACAGATTTTTTTATGGCAAAGGTTCAAATACTGTAAAGGTCAAAATATTTACTTGTTATCTGGAGCGAAAATGTACAAGGAGTAATCCTCTTTCTCTTTGAGGCATCCAGTCGGTTCCATGAATTTGAAGAGGTCCTTAAATCTGAAGCGGCGTCTGTCGAATCTCGATGAGAATATGCACATGTTGTTACCCAATGTTACCTAAATTAAATAAAATTTGATAAAAATCCTTATAATCCATGCTAGTTATTAAAAAAGATGGTCGCCTATATAATAAATAAATATCCAGGACAAATCACACACGGTCATCTGGCCCCAAACTAGGATTCCCTGTATTATGGGAACCAGAGGCTGATATACATACATATACATATAGATCCACAAATAAAATATTTTGTATTTGTATTTGATATAATACACCCAGACACAGAGCAAACAAATCTGCTCATCACAGAAATGTTTGCCCTGGGTGGGGATCGAACCCACGACTCTCGAATCAGAAGTCAGGAGCGCTAACCATTGAGCCACCGAGTCTGTCTGTTTTTTAATACTGATGGCATAGAAGACAATCATTATAAGTGCTGCACTTATAATGATTGTCTTCTATGCCATTGATATAGACTTTTACGCTTTGCAGACATAACGTTGCGTTCGAAGAGTCTTTTCATTCCATGTCTGTCATTTGTGTTAAAGTATTATAGGCATTTAAGTTTACATGTACCATCCTCGACTAGATTTTCACTTTCCTTTAGGTGACATGTAATCAAACACACTCAAATAATATATTAAGTAAAAAAAGTTAGATAGTGCTCTAATTTCCTTGGTAACAAAATTAATAAACTTAACAGAAGTGATTTAAATACAAAACCACCTCTTCAGCCATTCATTCAATCCTAAATCAATTTTAAATTTTTCTTATAATATTAAGGGATCTTTCCGCTGAAGTCGATCTCCGAAACTGATAGGTAGGTGCCACTCGACCCGCTTTTCTGATGGGATTTACTGATTTCATCCATTTATACAAGCTCCACTTCAGTTATGAACTCTGAATAGGTATTTGGCAAAATTTTATGAAACGGAATAATGTGAGAATATCTGTCTGGAATTTATACAGGGTTTTGTTTGCCAACCACTTCGTCTACGTAAAAGGTTTCATTTACAAAGAAAAAGATGACATGGAAAAATATTTCACATTTTACATTTCATTGTTTTGAAACTAGCTTGAAGATAATTTACTAGTAAGCGAATTAATGAAGATGAGTATTGTTATTCTTAACTTTGTAAAAAAACAAAGAATTTTTTTCTTGGCAAAAGTCCACGTCTTATTCATTTACTTCCACGTCCACATTAGTTACTTCCGATACATTAAGGTTCTATTTTGTTATGCAAAGTTACTGTGGAGAAATTCTGGGGGAACTGAATTAACAGTTCTAAAATGATGCGATTTATATGATGGTTAGAATACCAAATGTCAAATCCGACAGCTGGTGACAGGAAGACTATTAAGGTGAGAACACACTAAGTGGAACTGTACTACAGTGGAGCGACGCGGCCAAGTATTTTGTATGAAATTGCACTGTCGCGTCGCGTAGTTCCGCTGCCGCGCAGTGCACAGGTCGGTACGATTTCATAGAAAACATATTTGGGCGCGCCGCCGTGTCGCGTCGCTCCACTGCAGGTGACTGCAGTGTAGTTCCGTCTAGTGCGTTCTCACCTTAACGATAATGTTTAACGACTTTGCTATTCTTATCACTGTTTGTCAGTAAGCCTCTTAAGGGATGCCAATTACACAAAGCTATCATATAACCTTGTGTTAATCATGGTTCCATCTTGACGGGAAACATAATTTTATTGTGGTTACCAAAGATTCTCCTTACCTCTTCATTGATTTGTTTAATAAACGGTAAAGGCTGGTTGTTGGTCCGTATCGGCATTGTCGGCGCCTCTGTTCGCGGCGGACGCTTCGTCAGGTGCGAAAGCGGCGCAAGCGGCGGCGCCAGGTTACTCGCCTTCACCTCTGATATTGACGTCACTGTATTGTAGAAAGATTTGTATGTAAAATATCACTCGTCTTGAGATAGTAACTGGTGATCCATACCAAATAGGAAACATGAAAAACTTCGTTCATTAGAAACAATAATGTTGTTAGAAACTCTATTCAATTCAATTCAATATACTATAATGCAAAATGTGATTTTAATATAAGATTTTTGAATTTAGCCAAAAGGTTTTTTGGTTTTGTCAAACTGGTTGTAAGTGAAATGAAGAGGGTTACTTTTCAAAGAAGGAAACCAAAATTGCAACCAATCTGTAATAAAATAAAACAGCCCACACCCTACGCAAGTTACAAACGTGCACCAAACTAACCCACTTTAAACTAGCGACTTAACAAGTAAGAATAGAGTTCCTAGTTGGCAAGCTACCGTTTCCACTGTGTAAGCAAACTATTTATTTATATTACATACTTTACCAAGCTTCTACCTAGACACTTGACTCGAGCGCGCTGCGCGTGTGCGCTGTAGTGTAGTTGGACTTAGAACAACTTCAGAACAACTACATACGTAGGTACGTACGAATAACGCTCGTCGTAAATTAAAAGCAACATTATAAACCGAAGAATATACGATTCGTTGTTGAAACTACCAATTTTGTAATGAATTACGCAGGAGTAATGTATGGAGGGATAAATGATTGAATACTTTAATTTCATTATAGACAGATAGGTATTATTTTAAGGGTTTAAGAACTCTAATAGATCAGATCACAGAATACTAAAACAAAAAGGTAGGTAGTACAAATGAATTAATATAAAAATAGCGATTCAGAGAAATGGAAACTCGATTTCATTATCATGTATTTACCAAGAATACAGGTAATTCTTATCTCAGCAATGTAAGTAAAGTTTAAGTAAAACAATAATTAATATAAAAAAGTAACTGGAACAACCTGTTTATTTCTAAAATTCTTAAAAATACTATTCTTGAAAGCAGCCTTTCGTGTTTCAAGATTAGATACTTACAAAAAAGGTAACTAACTGGTAAGCACTGAGATAACATAAGTATCTACCCCACTTTGTTATGAGTGCTGATATTCATGGGCTATTAGTCAAGGAATGTCCCGTCTCGACGGTCAACCGAAAGCTTAATGGATCAATTTTTCAGTATTAAAATATCAGTACTAAAGTACAGTAACTACTAGGAAATAACAGCAGATGTCGAAACGCTAACGCATTAGGATAAGGATAGGGTCAAATAGGGTCAACACACTATCCTATTTGCTTGTTAAATGAGTAATAGAACGCAGTGTTAGCTGAGTAAAAGAAAAAAGAAAAGGAAAGACAAAAGGTGCCGTATTCGTTTTATGATATACGAGATAAAAACATACCATACTAGTTTCATTCTGTTATAGTAAAAAAAAAAACACTTTTCTAATTTTGTGATGTTTTACCAGTCAAGTAATCGTTGGTGAGAGACAACCGGTGCGCTGGTGCCTTAATGGTGTCCAGCCGCACTGTGGAGTCTGATGAGAACTCCGCCTCTGGAGCCTTCCACGATACCTTATACAGTAGGAAAAACATACATGAAAGACCGGTGGAGTGCGAGCTGGACTCACGCACAGCGAGGGTTCCTTACCACCACTCAAATATATTTCTGATATATATTTATTTCCCCATAAATTGTGTTACTACTGTTTCTCCCAAAAATAACATCATGCATTAGCAAGTTACGTTGAATCGTGAGAGTCCCACTCAAAACTGTCAAAATTAGTGCACCTATAGAGTGGAGACACTAAGACTGTTCCCAAAGGTTTTAAATAATCACATCAATAGATGTATTACCGTGATAATTTTAATACTCACGTCAGGCAGCAGAGGTATGGTGTGTGCAGAGACCTTCCGGACAGGTGCGGTGAGCACTCTAGGCGGAGGAAGCTGCGACCGCGGCCGGTTGTTGGGGAACTCTGACTGTGTGTCATTCTTTATGACCATGGAGGATGAGAGAGGGAGCTCGTTCTTACGGAGACTTGAACCTAAAACGGCGATTTATTAGGCAAAGATTTAAAAAGAAGATAATATTGTAGTGGCGTTACTTGTGCGACTTCGCACTATACCTAATAATTTAATGCATATAATGAAAACACTAATTACAAAACACACAGCACACTTAATTTACAGTACCACGACACCATTACACAGTAAACACTATTTACTTAGTAATTACAAACAGCATACTTAGTGTTACCAAAGAAAACTGTCACTGAGTACCACAACGTTCGAGAAGGACTTTAAGTAAACTGTGTTTCAATATACTTTTTACACTTGACCTATGCAAAATCAATACATTTGACCTTTACCTTCAATTGAACAAAACCTCAGTGTCCTTACCATTACAAACGGCATGGTCCCTTCCGTTATTGAGGACCACAGCGTCCGAGTCTGATCCCGAACGATGTTTTGGTTTCTTCCGTAAACTAGGCCTGTGCAATCTCCAACTGTATCCTCGTTGAACTTTGCACTTGTCATCGCTGAATACAATGGCGCTTGCCACTGTTACGCTTCTGAAAAATTTGCTTAAATTAGTAAAGATATAGACAGATAACGAAAATTTGTATTTGATTTGGGAATTTTGTCCATTGGTTATGAATACATATTTTACACACATTATAGCATGAGTACGCAAGCCATTAAAAAGTTTAACTTAATATTGCTATGAGGATATCGTAAAAAATCAGGAGCAAGTTAATGATGAAATATTATGGTATGTATCTGTAAGACGGTATTCGAATGTGACCACAACGTGAACTAACTATAATTGTGTAACTGTTAGTTTGTTTCTGAAAAATACCGGTACGGTTACTAAGATTCTAAACTAAAATATCTAAGTCCAACAATGTTCAGAAGAAGCCATAGTAACTTTTTGAGTTAAAGTGGCTATAAAATGCAGTTGTTCCGACTTTTATAGCCAGCAAATCATTTTACAAAATTTACCGAATATCATTAAAAATTATTAAAAAGTTGGGACCGTTCCATGAGCATTTCCTTGAAATTGTTTTGACAGTCGTAACACAGATTCTTTAAAACAAATGTCCAAGTTTTGAGCCCTTACTCGCAGACTGAAATGGTTTAATAAATTAAAACTTTGTCGAAGAGACTTGAGAGTTACGAAGTATCTAGATGACTTACTTTGGTGAACTGAGAAGACTCGATTTGTCGCTGACGTTTAAACAGTTGTCGTCTTTCGCGATGGAGACTTGTAGGTTTTTCTCCGGCAGCAGCGGTGAAGGAAGAGATCTCGGTGTTGTGGGGGTGGAAGCAGGAGAGGAAGATCTTAAAGGGGATGGAGTCAGTGTCAAGGGGGGAGGGGCTAAGGATATTGGTGGAAGACGAGCCTTTTCTGCTCCAAGCTGAGCAGCAGCTGAATGTAGCGTCAATGTATAACTGTTAGGCGGTTTCAATAGTCCCGGTATACTCGCGCACTGAAATATTTTATCACATATTAAGAATAAATATGACTTTGTCAGGTAGATTTTTCTTGTAGATTGTTTACTTCACGTCCATGCGAATTATTTCTTTGTTTTTTCCTCCGTATAAATGTATCGCATTTTTTTCTCAAATTGCGCTACATTTCTCTGTCAGAATTAGTTTCAAAACAAAACGGTGAAGCGTAAAATGAATTTATTGCTTAACTATCTCGTCTTTCTATAGAAATACATCTGATTCACTTTTCACTGATGCTGAACGAAATTCTGACATGAGCGGAACGTCGCGTTTGTTAAATCAAATTATGATTATATTAAAATACATATACTAGTGAAATATTATGTTTTATAATATTTTTACCTTGTACAATATCTTTGGTATAAAATGAATATTAATTAAAAGACAAATATTAAGTCATAGCAAATACAACCTCCTCAAAATGTAAATTATGAAACAGGAACTTTTAACGCCATATGCGAAGAAATGGGTACTTACAGAAGTCCGATCAATAGAATCTAAGCTGGAAACCATTGAGGATCTTTCTAGAGATAGGGCTAAATTGAAGTCCTTGAAAGACACGCCAGGTTCTAAAGTGGTGGATGGCGAATCTTGAGGCGTGGCCGCAGTGTGGGTTATCATGGGCACGGCCGGGGTGTTGTCAGTGGCACCGGCATTGTTTGCCAGCATTTTCGATTCCTGTAACGCAAGAATTGTCTTCGTTTTCCTTAGATTGATATTTGAATAATGAAAACAAGTTTACAATAGAATGTACTTGGAAGGAGGCAGAGACTGATTACTTAATTCTGCGAAAACTGTTGTTAGTTTAGGTTTTTTGGTATAGTTAGTTTAATCTTCATAACTGGAAAGTCACTATTATTCAAAGTAAGAATCCCTCTAAGAAAAGCCTTTGTCGGAATTAAAACAAAATATTATGTTTATGTTGTTCGTTCCCGTTTTGTTATAAACTTGCTGCTTACCTTTTGCAAATTACATTTATTAGATTGTGCGCAGTCTTTGCAAAGGGTCGGATGGTGGGCCGCGGATTTTCCCTTACGGCGCGTTCTCATCGCCTTCTCTTTATGCCCATTTACGTCGTCCTTAGCCCTTCTGACATCATCCGCAGAGCGCCAGAAATTTTTTATCTCGTTCTGTTGATAGGTAGGTAAACATTTTACAGTGCAGTTTAGGTTTTTTCAGTACGAGTTATGCAAATTTTGTTAGTTTCTTTGCTTATTGAGTGTACAAATCCCGCGTGGTAGGGACTTTGTACTGGGTAGAAAAGAATATTGACGATTTAAAAGCATGTGTAAAGCATCTACTTAAATTAAAAAGATTTTGAGTTTGAGTTGAGTTGAGTATTCAGATTTGAGAATTCAGTTAAGTATAGGTATAATATATCACAACCTGTTTTCAGTCAATCAAATATAATTCAAATTGTTTTCTACCTTACATTACTCACTCTTAGGTTCTATCTAACCTTCATTATAGAAATAAAAACAATAAAATCTTCAAGAATAGCATAAAGTATGTCACCTGGGACAAGCTGTCGCTGGAATGCGACCCCGAATTCGAGTCATCGTATTGTATTTCGTTGTTATCTGAGAAACATTCACTTGATAATTTTGACTTTGCCAGCTCGCGTTGCTCCCGTTCCCGCCTTTCGTTTCGCTGAAATTGAAACCGAATGCTACGTGATTGAGGCACAATTACGTATAGAAAGTCTTATTTACCAACCGCCTTGTAAACTCACCTCTGAACTGAACCCCTCAACAAGAATGGCAACCAACAAGTTGAATAGGACATAGTTCCCGAACGTCATCAGTGCTACGAAATACAAAGCTGCCCAGTGACTTGTCTTTTCCATACCGTTAAACAACACAACATTCCAATCTTCCTGTGTCAATACCTGAAATTTTTACATTAACTAAGACAAAACTCCACACAGCAAGCCGTTTTCTCTACCACAGTATAGTTTTTAACTCACGGAATCTCTTTAAAACCAAAATAAGCGAGGTGTGCTGTCTTGTGTAAAAGTCGTGCCTCTGGGTGTTTGTAATAAATTGTTAAGTAACTTCAATGTTATCAAAATAAATCAAACACGAAAATAATGTTAAACAGCGTGTTAGTGTTAACCAAGTGTTAAGTATGTGATTGTGTTAGTGTTGGGACCACACACATACAACGGGATGAGGGAAACACAGACGGCGAATTGGAGTACACAAGCATAAGGTTCCAGCATTACCTGATGCTAAACAACAATAATTAACTACGAAGCAAGATGCACTAGCTACGGAGCGTTGCAAAGATGCATTACGCTAACCAATAATGTTACAAACTGACTATAACTACAGCGCATTTCTCACTTGTGCTGTACACACAAACATGTAATAATCTATTGAGTACTGAGTATCTCAAGTCTGAATAAGAAAAATGTATTCGTCTTTTTCCACAAAATACAAAAATGTCGAGCAAGACAAACTAAATTATCCAATCACAATTTAGATACTGTCGCAAGGAGAAAAACGCGATGTCTATTCTCTAGAACAACTCGAACGGGATCGCAAAATAACCGACTATAACGTACTGTCAATCTTTCTCTGAGGGCTTACCTGAAAGACGGTGACGGTAGCCCAGAGGATATTATTAAAATGTTTCCTGTCGCACTCACACTTGGGGTGGTGCGAGACGATTTCGGGGCAGGTACAGTCGCGTTCGGTGCCATTGTCTTCGACGTACTTGCAAAACTTACCACCGAATAGATACATGCCCAGAATACTGCACGTGGCGGGGCCGATGAAAAAATGAAAGAAAAAGAAAATGCTATGCGCATACGCCGCGATCGCGTCGAACTGACGGAGTTCGTTGGTTGGCCGACGATAACACTGCAACCCAGCTCAGAATTGTGCCTATCACTATTCTTAAACCTTTATAGGGGTTCTTCTGAAATACGTAACTAAATACTGTGGTTTCTACTTAGGAAACTGAACAGCTTTCCTCATGACACTTAAATTCAATTCGAAAAATAATTTGATTTTTTCGTACAAAATTGGAAGGTCACCTAATAAACTAGCTTTACGATTAAAATCAAAATGGAACTAATATTAAATCAGCTTTAAGAAGTTGGGTGTAATTTACTTACAACACGAACAATTAAAGCTTAATTGGTTAAGCAGTGTTATCGTCGTGGGACGCTTCCCGCCAACGGACTGTTAATAAATCTAACTTATGTACTGGAACAAATTAAGTGTTATTTAGTGCAACTTGACTTTCTTAATATTTAATTTTATTCCAATAATTATTTAAATATACTGCCATATCATATTACATAACATAATTGAGAATAAAATTTTATTTAGATAATTAAGAGTAAAATAGGCAAAAGAAAGTGCTAGATAAAGAAGATAGATAGAAATTTACATTCTAAGTATTTAAATTAAATAAAACAGTGATGGAAATTCATTCAGATGCAGTATTAATCGCAAAAGAGTTATACTTATTATTTTAAATGAATGCAAAACGGATAAAGACCACTGAGATAATGGATCAATTAAACTTGCATTATACTGGAAGTATCAAAATGTTTAAGAAATTAGGAAGTTATTGAAAACAAGTTCGTTAGCGAAGTTAAAAGAAAGATGTTGGATTTTGGAGACGGAATCAGCGAAAACTTTGGCTGTCTAATTTAAATTTCTTCCATTTGATTACTCGCCCTGCCAAAAGTAAATGCCAAGATTTCGTTAATTTCGTTTGAAAAGGATATACATACCTAAATAAATAGAAGCGGCATGCAAAGTGATAGATATAAGATTAAGTCAAGTGCAGCTGTAAAAGTAGGAATAGAGGAGCTGACGAACAGGGTTCCGCGACCGATCCCGAATCTAACCTACGATCAACCAAGCTCTCTGTCTAGGTGCTCTCGACAACTGATGGGAGCGACGGCACAACATACGGTGATCGTGACACTAGAATGATGTTAAATCAATTTGTTACGAATGGAGCTAGTTGTTCTCTACGCACAGGTTCTAGGGTAGCTGTTACTCGGCTGAACTCCTATTGACAACGCACAATGCTGCAAGCATCTCTCACTGAGCTCGGTCTGGAGGTCACAGTGAGCTGTTACTGTAGTTTAGTGGGCCTCTTGCAGCAGAGTGAAGTCGTTTGTGTGCTCGCATGGTTAGTAGATTAGCCGTCGCATTGACAATCTTCTGGTTACTGGGATAGTCAAATTGTCGTGAGTGTTGACTGATGGATGACGCACCGTAAGCGTTTAGTAATGTTGCAAGTACAGTCTGTTTCTGGGTTGTCTGTTAGATGCTTTAATTGAAAATATTGAATACCTGAAACACTGTGACAAAGGCCCACAAGAGCGTATCAAAGTTTTTTCTGTCGCACTCTTGATCGCCATCCTTGTCTGTCTCGCAGAATTTGCACCCGAAGATGTTCATACCGAGGATGCTGAACGTTACCACGCAATATTCGATTAGATATAAACGGTTATTGGAATCCTTTCCAAACATATAGAAGGAAATGTAAATATATAAATGAATATGATAAAGACGTGTTTAATATAATACGATAAATCTAAAATGACAAGAGGTGTGAGAAGGTGCAGGTGTAAATAATAAAAGTGGAGAGAAGCACAAAAGCGTGATAGATCTATTATCGGAAATATACGAATATAATAGATAACAAGTTGTGAAGATAGTGTGAACAGTGGCAGTGTGTAGTGAGTTGATGTCACAAAGAGAGGTAGACATACACATATTAGTAAGGATAAGATAGAAAAGAAACAGGAGAAATCACTCACAGTTAACAGTGCACGGGTAAGGGATGCGGGTGTGACAGTTTAGGTAGAAACATTCAAATTTCATAGTTTTATGGAGAGTCGAATAAATCTTCTTTCGCTACGGAAAAATGAATAATTCGTTTTAAGCAATCAGAAGTGATTGCTTTGGATTTGTTGTCTACTTGGTTACAGTAATATAAGGGGTAATGACATCACAAATATAATTAACAAGTTGAAAAGATGAAACGAAAAATAAAGGTATAAGAGGCAAAAGTTTATTTTATATTTATGTTGTTATTTTCAAAAATTTCCCGTTATTTGTCCTAAAAGTCTGATTAAAATTTAAAAACAAGAAAATAAGAAATGAAAAAGGAAATATCTTGAAGTTGAACTTAAATTAAGTTAGAAGTTTCACTTACAGTTCCAAAATCGTTTAAATCATTGAAACTTTCGGATAATTTACTTGTGAGTTATTTTATTTCATGCAGTTTATTCAGAAGTTTTAATAGATAATTTTATTATTTAATTTTTTCTTTCAACAATGATTTTGTTTTTAAAACAACAATAACAGGTACCTATGTAGTATAAAAATATATGTAAAGACAGTTACCTGAATATAAATATAAACAATACGAGTAGTGAGAAGAAGACCGCAACGTTGTCCATGGTTCGCAGCATGACGAAGAGTTGTCTTCTCAGGTTTGGCATAAACCGCACGAGTTTAAGGATGCGCAGGAGTCGAAACGTGCGCAAAACTGACAACCCCGAGCTTCCGGCCAAGTCTTTCTCGTTTCCGTAACTGTGAGCCAGCTCGAATGCACTTTAAATAAGAAAATAAGATGAAGAAAGAGCAATCTTAATGATATAGAAATTTGAATTTTAACAAATATTATTGAAATGCAAATTGTCTTTTACATTCGACGTAATTCTCAGTTAATAGTTGTTAACAGGTCGAATTTAGGTTTGTAAATCGTAGATTAAGAAGATAATACCTCAAAATCACAATGATTCCATCAAAAACATTGAATCCGTTTGAAATGTATTTGAAAGGTCCTTCAGCGACAATTTTGAGTATCATCTCAACGGCAAATATAGCAGAAAATACAACATTGCTGATCTCAACAATCACAGTCAACTCTTCAGGCTGATTGTGATACTCAATACCCATTGATAAGGTATTGATGAGAATGGCTAGTAGTATCCCTGGAAATAATAAGTTACGTTAGAGGTAAATCACTTTATTATACTCGTAACATGTACATACATCATTCACTGAGGCTTCTACTCTTGATACTTTCCTTGTGTGTAATAAAGTGTTCATTCTTATACACATGCATACATACATACTTCGAATTCTTCCCTTAAATTTTTTTTTAAACTTTTGTTCTACCAGTTTGCTTGAAAATGTGTAAAAAAGCTGTTGTTCTACTTCCTTATTTCCTTGGGAAAAGTTGTTTAGATTCTTAATAGAATTAGCTTTTTGCCGTTTTCGGCGATTGCAAAATTTATTAAAAGAGACACGTGATTTTTCTGACCTTGTTGGAAGTATTTATGGTTGACGATATTCTTGATATGCTTCCTGAGCCACGACATAAACACGTTAAACCGCCGCCACAGGAGAGCGCACGCGCTCGAGAACCAACCCTTCCTGTTTTCCTTGAGGGCCGCTTCCGCAGCGATAAGCTCAGCGCAACATGAAAAATCTTCTATTTCTATAGTCTGAAAAGTGTACAGCTTATAACTATAATAGGTATTTATTCTATTATTGTTAGAGTAATTAAAAACAAATCTAAATTATAAAAAGCACACCTCTGTACATTTGCTTATGGTGTTTTTTTATGGCGATATCCAGACTATATTCGGGTCAAATGAGACAACTTTTTATGCCTTGAAAAATTATAAAATAACTTAAAAAATGGCCGTGTATATTTTATAGAATTAACTTTATTTTTTGTTACAATACAGAGTTTACGAACCTTTGTATCAGCCTTTTCGTCACCAGCTCTTTTGCTGATGCCCTTAGTTAATTCTTCAAAGAACGAATCCAGGGCCACCTGTCCAGTAGGTAGGGCAGCTGATAGAGCCCCGGAGAGGGCCAGGAGCTCCTGACATGACATGGTACCTCCAGACGCGGCCCTCTCTTCAGCAGTGTCCCCTGCCGGCAGGTCGAACTCTACACCCGCAAATTAACATATCACAGCATTATTATTTTGATTATCACTTCGTTCGGACGAGGCTAATGAAACTTGAAAAATACTAAATTACGTCAGTACTTGGAAGTAAAAGCATTTCGTCTGCCAGGCACTTTTTAAAGTCAGTCGTGTGTCAGCAGTTGTAATAACTTGAAATTATTTTTATGGTACTACTTTTTAAAGACGAACTTTCAAGCAAATGTTCCAAGTGAGCTTGTCATTATTTTATTTTATTCACTACAAATTCTCCTCTATTGAATTCACAACTACAACTAAAAGTACCTCGGAAGTATCAAACGAATTTAACAGACCTAACAGTGGAATAACTTCGTTAAGAAAGTTAAAATTATTAAAAAAGTTAAGACGAGCAGAACAGATGACGCTTTCGAGGTAAAGATAGACGTTAAGACAGATAAAAGATTTGATATGAAGATATAAAAGAAAGCAAGCCGTATTAAGTGAAGCTTAATGCTATCCTGCAACGGAGATTGAAAACTTAAATGAAAGTTTCCATGTAAGAATTCGTATTTTAAATTTTGTTTAAACTTCTATTGTCTACAATTTTTCTCATAAATTTAATGAAATGATTTATTAAATATATTTTTTTACATTTTTAAAGTCTGATGGCCCACATGGTAATACAAGTGGCTACCTTCACCACTTGGGGCATTACTAGCACCAAAAGGTTTGACAGTGCCTGATAGGTATGCCTATGAGTCGTTTACTGATCTAATCACATTAGCTATTTGATTATATGGCAGGTATTGATAAAATAATCGGAACTTTTATAATAAGCATGGGTGCCGTGTCGGCAGGATTATTTTAGAACGTGTATCTGCATCTATACATTGTAACATTAAAACTTTTGTAATAAAACATAATTTATAACAATGCATCCTCATTACTATGGGTAATACATATAATTAGACATTTACGTCATGCCAATTATTATCAAATTCCAATCGGTGGGGGCCCTCATAAAATAATAAGTACTTTTTCTGTCTATTTTCTTTCATGGTAAAGCCATTTCCCACCGCCGGTGTCCATATGATAAGACCTACCACCAGTAGATGCTTTCTATGAAGACAGAAAATAAGAAAAGAAGAGACAGTCAGTTAGCTAGCTGGTGCATGCTCTTCTAATAGTTTCGTCTAGATCTACCGCCTCTAGACTCACCACTTTGACTCTTTAGCCAGTCACGTTGGCACAATGAATCTACAAATATTCATTATCATTGTTATAAAAATTTCCGACTTAGAAATAAAAGCCATAAAATGTTTGATAAGGGAAAAATTGCTTTCGAAAATAAGGGTGTCAGTGAAAGGTGGAAAAAGATTAAGCCATAAATAATAAAAGAGTCTCATTCAAGAAATCAAATACGGTTAAGCGCCTGTTAAACTTCATGAAAATGGGATATTCTGTAACCTTCTTTTTCATCAATTATTTTTCTACTGCATTATAATATTAAGGTTCTATATGGATCGATTCTATAAGAAACATTACTGGTTGAAACTATTTATATATTTGTAAATTCTTGTATCAGATAATTAAGGAATTTTAAGAAGAGGTTAAGGAAAGCCATCAATTAGTTAAGTCGATCATGTAAGGCAAAACTAAACCTGACGCAAAGAACCAGAAAGTCACGGAGACGGAGATAAATAGGAGGAATGTCAGTTGCTCCACTGACAATGACGTATTTTTTAAGATGAAGATACGAAAACCAGAGTTAACGAGTCTTTTACAAACTCTGTCCTTTATGTTATGAAGAGCGTTGGTGGCTTCACGGTAGTATCTTTAACCTCTTAATATGAAGTATCGGATTCAAATCCTAACCAACACTACCCTAATGACTTTTTCAAAACTTATGTACACTTTTATAACGATAGCTCTAAAGGTGAAGGAAGAAACCGCGAGGAAACCTGCACATTTATCATTATATGTGAACAAAGGTCGCATTGGACTCGTCCTTAGCTGGAAATCTAAATGCAATACAAGTGATTGCGGGTTATAGTAACCAGGCAATTGCTGTCTATCCTTTGTGATAGCACGGTCAATTTGTGCCACAGACATGAAAGAGATCATAGTAGGTATACGGGTTAATGCTGATGGTTTTTCTACAGAGAACGTGTGTAACGTACCTGTCTGTGTCATCTTCTCCGAGGAGCACACATTGTGAGGATGGGCCACGGGTGGCGCGTTCGGCTCATGCAGGAGCACCGTGTCGCTAAACATCACCGACGAGCGCCGCCGGGCCAGCGACGGGGGCGACAGCAAGGATAGGTTTGAAGCGTTCTGTGATAAATGGGAGGTTTGTTAACCTAATATGTAAAACAAACCCATCTTTGCTCCCTTAGACAATCTTGAAGAAATTTGGCACGCAGATAGTCTTTGATATCGAGAAAGATATAGGATATATGTAATGCTGATTTGATTTTGACCATTTAAGTTGTTCCTTTGGGATAACAGAAAATTCTTTCGAAGCCGCGAGTAGAAAACTAAAAGTCATAAAACGGTTGCGGCATCACTCCCATGGGTAAAAAAATCTACCTATAGGATGCACCAAAAAAGGTATCCAAATACTTATAGATGTACGTCCGTTTATGAAACTTTTGTTATGAAAATTTTGTTCAATTGACTGAAATGTTTTGTTCTTTTTGTACAAATCGGGATTTAAATATTTTTTGAAATCAGTAAAGTCGCTGAAGAAATGTTGCTGACATTTAAATACTTATTTCTTAACGTTTTTGTTACAGCTAAATATCACACACCACCCTCATATACACTCCACTTGCCACTGAAATGTTCCCAGCGGGAACCACATTTTTCGGGACGCAATCACTCTCTAATCGTCAAAGTTAAGTGAAGAAAGACAAACAACAAATTGACGAGACAGATGTCAATTCAAGAATTTCTGCTTTATGTGCATTTTATAAAACAAAGATGTTATCAAACAATTGGCCATTTCACTGAAAACGTAACTTTATAATAGCAGAAAATAAGTTAACCAATTAGAAGTTGTTTGCTTATATCTGGGCTGCAAAACTTTTGCCCGCTCAGGTGCGCAATTTGAGAATTATACTGGGAGTTTCTGATTCGAATATCAAGTTAATTGGTAGTTTGAGTCCGAAACCTTGAACGAAGTGAATAGATAGAAGGTATTGTTGAAATATTACTAACTCCGAAACAATGAAAACTCCGAAGAGAAATAGACGGAATAAATTCTACCAGTCCATTCAGGAAAGTCGTCCCTACGCTATATTAAGAAAGCCGAAAGCTCCTATTCCAACACAGAAGCTAGCTAGCTATTCTATAATAAGTATTTATATAGTCTACATAAACACAGTATAAATAAATAGGTAGGTGTCTAGCGCAATCACGGCTCTTACCAACATAATTTGGCCTGATTGTAACGTCCCCCAGCCTAATTAGATCTTTGTGTGCTCAGTGAATTTAATTAGGGCGGCATTTTTGTCGCAGCCGCGGTAGGCCGCGTTTGCACCGAGCGTAAAGTCGCTGGGTGAGCAGTCCTAATTTGAGGTTCAGTGTAAACTTGAAGTCACGCTGTATTTTTGTTTACAAATGCATCACTATTTGTGAATGAAAGATTCTGCTTGTAAGGCGCACAGTGTATGTCGTCGTAGTAAGAAAAATCGAATTCGAAAAGTTGATTTTGAATGAAAAATTGGTGATATGCTTCAAAGCATGCTTATATTCCTCGGCTGCAGTCAGCCGTGGCGACACATCAAACAACAATTTGTACTTCTAAAACTTGAACGCAGCGAAGTGTGCTGGTGGAAGCGATAAGTTTTTTTATTTTGTCACACAAGTACGCCATGAAACCTACCTCCTAGCGTCATTACGGTTATATAGGGGGTGGACTTAATGTGGTGGCGTGTGTACAAAGTCGCAACAGTGAAGCTTAATGTTTTACCTTGTGTATTATACTGGTAAGACGGCATAAAGGTACCTCGAGATCGGCAGCGGAGAGCGAGGGTACGCGCAACAGGCTCGGCCGGCCCAGCGGTTCCTCCCCCTCCTCGCCACCCAGCTTCCCGCCGTTCCCCTGCCGCAAACAATATGGTTAGGGGGTTAGGGCCTCTCAGATTTACGTACGGCTCAGACGAGACTCTTTAAACTGAGGTATACGGAGACGATTAGTCGACACAGTGTCTTTGTAAGCAATACAATAAACTAAACTAAACATAGCGAAAACTCTTGTTCTAGAACTTTACTGTAAAGGATAAGTAATTTTGTATATGGCTTTATGCTTTTGATATGAAGAGTTGCTTGAAATAACAGAAGTGTAAAATAAAAGCGGTTTTAATTATTCCACAGCTAGGCAACAAAATAATGTAACATTTGTTCAAATAAAGTTTATTTTAACATATTTTTTTATTCGTAAACCTATTTAAATGCGTCCTTTTGTTCATTAATCATTATGTGTTGAAATTTCGCTTCCTTTCCACTGTAATTTTACCCTAAATGAATTTGTGACAAGAATTTTAATGTTTTTTTTTTTTCGCTACGCTGGTATTCGTAGCACGTAGCAGTGGCACAGAATAAGAAACCGTTACGACGTACCGAAATCTGATATTTTTCAACAAACCCGCTAAGTTGGAATAGTTTTGGACTTTATGATGGTGATACAAGTGAACTGACTCGGTGACTAAATGGTTAGCGATCCTGACCTCTGATCCAAGAGTCGTGGGTTCGATCCCCACACAGGGCAAACTTTTCTGTGATGAACAGTGATGAACAGAATTGTTTGCTCTGAGTCTGGGTGTATTATATCTATATATGTATGTATTTAAAAAAATATATGTGTATGTATATCAGTCTCTGGTTACCAAGATACAGGGAATCCTAGTTTGGGGCCAGATGACCGTGTGTGATTTGTCCCGGATATTATTATTATTATTAATATTAGGTATTTAGAGAAAGTGTTCTATTTATGTAGAGACCTTTTTTTCTGGCCTTTTATTGTAGCTTCTAACCAAAAAATGTTTGTTAATGTCAACGTATTGCTTGGGACAGCACGTTTTATTGTGGCACATGATAAAAAGAGATGGATGTAGCAAGAAAAAGTATTTAAAAAAAAAAAAACAAGTATATACATAATAGGGAATTTTCCACGGCTTTCTCTAAACTCAACTAGATGGCGCTGATCAACATTGGAAATAAGAAAATCTCTAAAAAATCGTCAAAACTGATTGATATTACTGACTAATATCATAATAATGATGAATGAATGTGATGATGAATTTCGAAGATTACTTTTCATATATATTTTTTTTGTATTTTAATCCAAAAAATACTTTTCATAATGTTTGATGCACAAAGCTTGTCAGTATTGTTTTTGTATTTCTTAAAAGAATTCTAACATGATACCGAGTTATAAATTGCATTTTAATCATAAAAATGTAATAAAATCTATTTATTTTTGGTTCGGAAAAAGAAATTACATATAACAGAGAAACCGGAACGCACCCAGATCATCCATACTCGACAAAGTTGGAAACTTATCGTTTCTGTTAATTCAATTAATAAAAATCTATGTTCATGTGGCTTTTTATATATTTTCAACTATATTGAATCTATTTTGATACCGTAAATTCTACGCTGCTTTTAAAAATACATTGCCAAAGCTTAGAAACGCCATCTATTGAGAATCTTATTAACGGTGTGACATATGTCATCTGAAAACTCCCTATTATGTAACGAATCAAAATTTATTTAAATCCATAGACCGTTTAGTATTTTAGCTATGTTTTTCTTCTGCTCTCTTATTATGTATGCCACAATAATTCTGTCAAGGTCAACGTAGATTTTTTTAAATATATATGACAGAAAATGCTCGGTTAATAACTGAAGTATTTTTTAATACTAACTACAACAGCACAGGACGAACAACAAAAAACACAAAATTATAAATATAATTACCGGAAGGGAGTTATACAGGGTGAGTCTTTATACAGTGCACATATGAAAGGGGGTGAAGTAAAATCCAATTTTAATGCCCAGAAAAAAAAAATTGTGAACGTTTATTTTTTTTAAATAGCATCTGCTGTCCCCTACTAAACAAAACGTTGTAACTTTAAAATATAAATTTAAAATATACTGTATACATTCACAGATACAGTTACAATTTTAGCTATGTTTAAATCTAATAATGTTATTACTGTAATGATCAAAGAAAAGTCTTTAAGTGAGTCTAAAAAAACGTGATAACATACTCTTTGGTCTGTAAGCCAGCTTCAAATGTCAAGTGCAATAGGTAAGCTTCTTTGTGATTGTGATCTTGACGAAAATCCTCTTTATTGTTCTCGAAATTGACAAAGTTAATTTCTGATCTCATTGTTTGTTTGAAGCGAAACGAGACCCGTGTAATGTATTGTTCATGCTAAATAAGAATAGCAAAATAGTACATCAAAGGAACTCTCTCATTCTCAGAGGAAATACAATATAATAGGGCTCTCAAGAAAATGTGAAATATTAAAGCATGTAGCATAAAGATAATACTGTACAGCGATATCTTTAAAATAAAATGAGACGTAGGTACATTAACTATTAACATGCGAAGAACGGATCTTGAGCTTCTTCGATCACATAATGCTGATGGGTCCTACGTATACTTCCGTATCTGCCAGATACGTAGTTATACGACTTTTGCATTTTCGTAATCTACACATTCTAATCTATCACCTCAACAGAAAAGTAAAAACAAATCACAAATATTTCATACACTTCTGAAAACGTATAACTCAGTATATGTATTTGAAGTCCGAAGTAATATGTATATTGTATCTGCCACTTTCGCACTTATACACGGCAGCTGAACCCGCCCCCTCGACCGCATCTGGCCATTGCTCAACAGTTGAAACAATCCAATAATTGAATAATATAATAATTAAACTGTATGTCTTAAAGCCCGTTCTGAGACTAGTAAGTAACTACTGAGTATGGCCCTCACGACACAGGCTCGGCCTAGTGTGAGGACCATCAGCAACATATTATTGCGTAAAATTTTTTTTTACTACATGAAATTAACCTTTGTTTCTTTATTGACTCAGCAGTGTCTTATCTAATGAGCAATAAGCAACTTTATGTAATAGGTAGGTATATGTGATATGTAATATTTAATTTTAGAAACCCTCTGTACCATAAGCATACGGTAAATAAAATTATTTGTAATTGTATTTGTATAATATAAATAATCGAATGGTATTTTCACATATTATCACGAAATTAGATAGATAGATTTATTTCAAGTTAAAAAAAATGTTTCAACCAAAAATACGGAACATAAAACATGAAAATATGTACAGTATACCTACTTACCTGAAAAAAGTTATAGAGGTAAGCGATCTTATCGCTAAAGGAAATGTTGACATACCTGTGGATTAGTCCTTGGACAACAAGGGTGGTGTTGTTTTGGTCTGTTCGCTGGGAGCTGTAGGGTCTCTCGGCTTGTCCGCCACCGAGCTTGAGCCTTCTGGTAGCGGTATACTCTGTGAAAAGGACGAAACCGGTGTAGACGATAGTTTACATTAACTACAACCGCAACCAGTATGGACTTATCCGTTGTGTGTATATACTCGTAGAACCTGGCCTAATTAAGGGAAGACAGTCGAGTCTCAGTAGTGGTGATGGTGATGTGTAATCCTGGAAATGCTTTTTTAAATTGTATGTGAAAAAAAATTCTCTTCTCGCACATCTTCGCGTGGAAATAGTCTTCCTCTTAGAGGTTTTAATTCTCTTCACTGCACTCCTCGCCTCGCCGGTGGAAAAGCAGCATTAAAGTCAGTAAGGTTTAATGTACTTTATGTCACTCAGTTGGGTCGTTATGGCATAACTACGGTAAATAAATGTACAATGGGATAGGGTATTTGTATTAGGAAATTTATTACATATCTACTATGGTATTAACTCCTGATAAAGCACAGGATAGTACTGAAGAGATTTTGAAAGGTATTTTTTTGAAATTTGAAGTAATTAATAATTGTGTTAAGTGATAATTAATAATCAATGCAAATAGTCTCTTTAAATTTTAATAAAACTAAAAAGAAAGCAAGCAAGCAAAACAATCAATATTAATTGAAACAGAAACATTTTTTTTGCCTCTTCAGGTTGAGATAAACGGAGAAGGAAACAGCATAAGAATTTGAATTAAATAAGGGATTATGTAAAATTCCGACAAGGAATTGGTAAACGGAGAGTTGAAATAAACGCAAGATATTTGTTTTTGTACGCTTTCTTTTCATTAAAACGAGCTTTCAAACATTTAAATGAAGCTATATTCAATTTTAAATTAAGCATTGAATATTTAGCAAAACAGATGTTCTTAATCAGATGTTCAAACTTTACGAGTATATTACTTTGAAATTTAAAGTAATCTTTAAAATAAAGCTAACATAAGCACTTTAATAACTAACAAACTTTGGTTCGTTACAACTTTCCGTTTGAATAAAACGGCTGAGAAAGTCTGAAAACTCTAAATGAGTACCGTGTATTTGTATTTTAGAGTTACAGAAAATGCCAGCAGAGCAGATATACTAAATTATGTTACTAAGTTATGGAAGCCATGATTTGACAAATATGTATTTATGTTGGTCTATACAGCATTTACCTAAGATAATTAAAAAAAAATACTTCATATACAATATTTGTAAAACAATTTATAACCCATAACCTTACCTTATCTTCTTGGCCATTCTTCTTTTGAAACGCCTCCACAAATGGGCTACATACTTCACGATCTCGGCGTAGCATGTTGCTGGTTCACTGTTATTGGTAGACGAAGCCAAAGTCGAGGAAGATGTGAACCTAGCCCTTTCGGCTCTCATTCTTTCCATTTCACGTTTCTTTGTCTCACTGAACTGCGTCGCTATGACGACCAGGCATAGATTGATCATGAAGAAAGAGCCAATCTGCATTAAAAAATAATGTATTACCCATCATTTATGATACTTTTTGGTGTTTAATGATATTGAAGATTTTTTATTTTCAATTTGTAAATTGCAATAGATTCGAGGCAGACTTTGTTTGAAAATATTGTAAGTGTATTCTACTTACGAGTATAATAATCAAGAAAAACTTTCTATTATGAATGAATCATGATGGATGGATCGAAGTTTTCATCCTAATGTATTATGTATGATTAGTAGTCAGTTCGTCCTTATTTATAATAACTAAAGTTTGATGTGTAGCAAGATAAAGGAAAAATCTGAGGAAATGTATTCAGGAACGTTAAATACATAAAAGGTGTTGAAAAACTCACCACAATTAGTAAAACAAAATAAATCCAATCCCAAAAACTGTGAGCGTCTTGAACATAATACATTATATCTGTCCATCCCTCTAACGATATTACCTGCGAAAAAAGAACATCGAACATATTGAAGATTTAATAAGACAAAAGCGTTTTCGACAGACAAAAGAGGGTATACAAAGAGTAAAACACAATAGGCTCACCAGGAATATAGCGACCCACGCCAAGCCGATGTTGTCGAAAGAGATTGTGCCTTGGAATGGGTTGGAGCCCCTTTGAGTACAGTTGGTGTAGTACTGGTTCCAGTTGACGCAGGAGGCGTTGGTGGGCAGGTTGTAGGAGAACGGTTTTGCGGTCTCGTTGCAGACAAGAGGTCCGTATCGGTATGGTGGAAAGTTCCCACACTGGTGCATGCCGCTGTCTTCAGGAGTGGTGCAGATGTAGTCTAACTCTTTCGAGAACTCGTAGTAGAACGATATGCTGTGAAATGAAATTAGGAATCAGATTGATGAAAGTATTAACTGATGGAAATGTTTATTTCAGTACTCGCATGTTGTCTTTTAAGTGGTATTATGAAAAACAGTTACGCAAATTATGAAACATACTGGTGTTAACGGGTCTAAAGTTATATATTTTTCAGGTAATTTAAAAAAAGCAGCCGTTTAATCTAAAAATATTATCAGTGGACCTCTGTTTATTATTTAAATTTAATTTTTTGGCCTGTTGCTAGTTACATTTTTTTTACTTCTGTCAATTGTAAAATATCTAATGAGAGAAGGTATATAATATTTTTCTTCGGTAATACCTTGGGTACTAAATTTTGATACATCTCCGTCAAAGGGACCTTTTTAAGGGTCTTACCGAAATATTAAATGGTTAAGCGTTCAATTTATTTTGTGTAATTAAAATTTAAAATTGATACCTATACTACAGAGAGTAAGCAATAAAGCTAAACACCTATGATGTTTTATTATTAACACATTAATATCATGCACAACCATTCATTAAGCACATTTACGAGTATCATGCAGATGACATATACACAATCAAAGTTAGAAGAGGCAAGTGTGTAGTCATGATTATCTCAATCATTACAGTAAGAACTAAGGTTTACAGGGTAAAGAGGGGTAAGTTGGCGCCGTTAGGGGTAAAACGTTCCGACGCGACGACGCCTGCGACACACAGCCCTGTACGCAGTAACCTGTAACCCTCATCACAAGGGAGTGGTCGTTACGGCCAGTGTGCGCAAATGATGGCAATAAAGCTTTTATTGAGCTTTTCATCTCTGCACTGAATGAATTTAATATTTTTTTAGGTTATGTCACAGTAGAGCGAGGTTAATACTCTTTCGGTCTGTGATTAGGTTTTAAGTAAGAGAAAGCTAGTATTTATCTCAAAATAGAATACAACTAGGTGATGATAGTATTTATAGTAATTTAAAATTGAATGGAAATAAATATGAATGCTCTATGATGGAATGTTTACAATATAATTATTTAGGTACCTACCTAGTTGTGGTGATGATAATATTAAATGTCTTTTTGGCTGTTTGTAGGGATTGGATGTGTAAACATGAGGTATAATGTGATTTAAGAAAGAATGGTACAGTTCACGAAACATATTATATATCAGAGGGAAAATTCAAAGACGAAATAATATTTTATGTGCAGTATTTTAGATTTTATTCAGGTTTAGGAAAAAGTGTAGTTTAGATGTCTTGAACAATATTTTAGAGAAAATATCAAGATCTATCTCTAATTTTTACCAGAAACAAACTGGCAGTTCTTTGTCTGTTATATTGTATCGTAATAACCTTTAAATAAAAAAATCGAGGGATGAACGGCTATTTCTATTAAGTGTAATTTTTGGAAATATTCAAGGAGATCGTTTTAAAATTAATTTCTTAGAAAAATAATCATTAAAAACTCCTCAGTATTTTAGATTCTTGATTTTTTTATATTATCGAGACGTAAATTTGAATGAGCTTTTTTATAAGAAAGTACCTGCAGAATATTTCTCAAAATATCGCTTAATACAAATAGCTTTTCATCCGTCTATATTATTATTGTAAGTTTATATATTTATTTCGAATATCAAGCGGTCAGGAATTTCTAATATAAGTATTAACTAAAAATGAATATAACGTAAAATTTATGTACTTTACATCAAGCAACATTACGTAATTGTTTTTTTTTTAATATTTGAAACTGCCAATTCGTGAAAGGAAAGCAAAATACACGAGAGCACATCCGAGCGACAGATGTGTGAAGGTACACGAAACAACGAGATCGGAAATTCTTAGAAACACCCATTTGATCGCAATTCCTTACGAGTTCACTCTGACGCGCACTCTGTACCATTCGGACAGGTCTCTGGAACATAAATTGAGGAAGCGATGACGGGTGTTCAGTATCTACCTCCTGTGGGCTCTAGAGTATGTGGCGGGTCATACTGCGTCGCATATCGCACTGATAATAATATTGACGACACTGTTATCATTCATAACACCGCTAGCAATGAAGGTTAATAATTTACTGCTTAGGTTAATTATTCGGGAAGCTCGGTGCCTTCTAGAGATTATCTCTCATGGACATAAATACAATTTATTTTTGTCATCGCGATTGTATTGTTAAAAAAATGGTTCTTAATTAATACCCAATTTACTAGCTATCAATTATGCTTTCACTATTGTAGAGGCCTTTAGACAAATGGATCTTCTCTTCTTGTTCTTATCGCGTGGCACTTAGCATCATTCGCAGTCACGCGTAGGGCATTAAGATTTACATCTACGGGCGTTGCAACGCGACCATCCTACACATCTAGTAGTAATCAGATGTGCAGGTTTCCTCACAATGTTTTCCTTCACCGTTAAAGCAATCGGTATGAATTCTCATATGCATTCGCACGTAAGTTTCAAAAAACTAATTGGTGCAATGCATTGACCAAGATTCAAACCCGAGACCTCTGGTTAGGAGGTCGAAGTCACTACCGTGGTGCCAAGATGCTGGATAAAAAAGAATGATATTAGTGCGATACATTACTTTGTTACTACTTCAAAATTCACGAAATTACTTGCAAACAAATGGTATGTATGTGAATATTTTGCACTTGGAAGTTTGAAGCTTTGAATTTATGTAGGTATCTTTTCAATTACGAAAATGGTTCTACATACGTGCGCTTACACATAATAAATATGATGTGAATGAATTTTTAATTGCGTCATCGTTACTTGTCGGTGCGATATGCGACGCCGTGTGTCCCTCGCCGAAGTTCGACACAATGAAAGCTAATGATGTGATACAGTGTCACACAAAGAAAAAAAATCAAGTGTACACGAGACCACATTATAAGCCTGTACAAGTATCTTGTAAAGAGCTAGAATTTTGTATTAAATCTATGTTGGATCTACGTATCTATGCTTCAATATACCTATAATGTTGGTAAAATGTATGGTATACACTACATTACTTGAATTCTACTTTGTCTGGGTTAAAATTATAATGTAAGTACTGATCAGAACCATGAGTACGTACGATATTTACGATATGTTTTCTGTGATGAATTCCTTTTGCTATGTAAATTTGTCACATTGCTACATCTACATAATATTCGTCGTGCGTGTACTGTCGTATACCTAAATAAGTACTTTCATGTGAGTATCGACGGAATGCAATATTAACGTGTGACGGTACAGATCAATAGTAAGCCGATTAAAATTTCTGAACATGCGCTTTCGATGTTAAGTAACAACAGCGAGAGAGTGACGTGAAAAATGTTAATATGTAGAATGTTAATGATACGTGCTCGCCGGGGTAAGCGTTAAATATTGCATGCAGTCACACTAGCGATGGGATATATAATTAATGATGCCTTCAAGAGGAGATCATGAGCAATGGAACCAAATGAGAAACTTATTGCAGCTGCTATTTCCAATCCATTCATAAAGAAACTATACAAGTTTATAAAGAAATATGATCTGATCTTACTCTTTACATTACATGAATATATTGGTTCATAAGTTCATAACGCACTTGAAAATAATGAATAAACAGGAATATTTATGACTTCAGACACTTTATAAAAGTCAAATGTCTAATTTCATAAGAATTGCAATCCCGAAAGAACTTAATACCACCTAATCGATACTTCAGGAATGTATTCTGATTGCGAATAAACATTTAACTTCGTAGTGCCTGTACATTTGGTATGACTTAATAATAACAGAGTTATCTGAGACAGTGACACAAAATGGCACCTACTTGGGACGCAGAACGTTCTGCGGCAGAACCAGCTCGCAGCGTTGACGCAGAATGCCTTCCCACAGCTGGACGCCCACGATGCCGAAGATGAAGAACACGAAGAAGCACAGGAGGAGGACGTTGCCAAGCATGGGCAGTGTGTCCAGCAACAACATCACCAGGATACGCATACCTTGGTGAAAGAGATGAATAAATAGTTTAAAACCATCATTGGATATACAAATAATTACTGGTATAGTACGTGTACTGTTTAGATCGTTCCGGTGAAAACCTGAGAAACCTTTGTGGATGATCCATACCCCTCATATCAGATATTCTATACTATCCTTATACATTCTAATAATATCTCATCTATGTTGGTAAACTCGTTTGTTTTTTATACCTAAATAAAACCATCGGAAAATTCATGTAAGATAGAATGGACAAAAAACTACAATACACACTAAAATTTTTAGAAGCATCTCTGTATCTATAATGAAAAAATTCGCGTCTCTGATTACGTACATAATATGAACCACATTACGTTAGTATTTGTCAATTTCGTGATGTGATTACTCACTTACTGCCTAAATTTGACGTTGAACGTATAGTATAATATTATTTCGATCAATATTCTTTATTTAAATTAGAATTTATGAATTCAGTACCTATCTCTCTCCTGTCTGTCTGTGGCTTCGCGATAACATGTAATCGCCCGATTAATCTTGAAGAAAAGCGTGAGGAGGCTTTCACTGGCAAGCATGCTTCACCGTCGACTTTATCTTTACCCACTTCAGGTGAGATTTAGGTCAAAGGCGTGCTTAAATCCAGATCTCTGATCTAGATTAAAACCTCACGCAAACTCAAATACTAAGTATGTACAAAGCACTTTGAAATATACCGAATTTTTTATCAAGAGCTGTCATAAATTCAAATGATAAAATGAAACTACAACTGTTATAGAAAAACCTGGCTACAAATCACAATTCCCATTTTCAATTTAACGGAACAAAAAGTGGGCAGTGTACTACCGATAAATTGTGGGCTGGGAAATTAGTGCCGATGTATCCGTGACCGCACGCGCAGCGGCTGGCTCGATTTAATTCGTGGTCGGGTTGCATAGCGACGACGCTGTTTGTAATCCTGGGGATTGCGCGAACTTGGTGGGCTCTTTTGTTTGACTTTTCTTTTGTGATAAGCTGTGCTCTTTAGTTTAACTAACTATTATATCTCTGTAGTTATAAGTTACCGATACAAAAATGAAAGCGTCAAAAAACCGACTTAAATCGCGTAACATACGGGTCAAACTGAGAACCTCCTTTTTTTAAGTCGGTTAAAACACTAAAACCTTCTCCTAAATGTAACAAATACTTTTCTGAAAACCGCATTAAAATCGGTTTAAGCCAAACGCGAGATAATCGCGGACAAACATACATACATACAGGTCAAACTAAGAACCTCCTTTTTTGAAGTCGGTTAAAATATTATTTTATGGATTGCTTAAAGTCTCTGTAAGTGTGAATGTCACCTCATTTGATTTCTGGTTCTTATACTGCGATCAGTTAGTTTGTAGGAGGCCCAAATACTTTGTTAATTGAATAATATTGTTTAGTTTAGTATCAAGAAGCTCAATACAAAATGAAATTCGAGACTTGTCCAATTAATTGTCTTCATTCATTTAGATTCCCACCTATCGATCCCTATCTTAATCCATTTAGTCAATATTGCTTTGCTAACTTGTAGTAATCACCGCTATGCCAGCTAAGACAGTTAGTTTGGGACTTTGGTTAGTATAACTTCGGTCTTTGAGACACACGAATGCGGGATAGACGTCTTTGCAGCTTCTCGCTATTGGTTGGAGGCCAGTTATTATATATGTGTGTAGTAGAAAGTTGTTTTTGTTGTATAACATTGAGCTCTCAATGGTTTAACTTTTGTATCTAAAGTTGTGTTTAGGATATTTGGAACTTGTTAGTAGTAATTAAGAGTTAGCTGTAGCGATAAAAGTTGCTAATCGCCTGACTTCTTCATAATAATTATCTCCACGTACATCTAGTTTTTCTACAATTAAAGAAAATTCTTTTAGAATCTAAATTCAATGATTGCCCACAGAATATCTTATTAATTACTTATAAATAGTTACTATGTATTTTTACTTATTATCAAGTTACTAGAAAACAGTGACATCATGGTCTGTCTACTTAATGCGCCCTGATGTTGCTTTAATAAAGTCTATTTTTCCAACGTGTAAGCTTTTTCTTGTCTCGTGGAACATGACGCAGGAGTGGCACCTAATGGGTCGTGAAATGACCGGTTCAGTTCAGAATTTACATGGTAACGGCAACGTTTGCAATGTAATTATGTAGCTTAGGTTATTTCTACGCGAGAAATACATTGTCGTTTTTAATTAGAATAAAATGTTTTTTCATCTGCTGTTGCCTTCTTTAAATAGAAATAAAAATTTGTCCTCACATAAGCTTTGGACAAAATTTATTTTAAATTGTGCTCTCTGCGGTTTCCACGAAAGTTATTCCACCATTCGCTACAGTAGATTTCCCTTTCCGTGCTAAAAGCCCACAAAGCTGCAACTTACATTTCCCGAGCAAACCCGAAACGAGGTTCGAACTAGTTTTCTCTTTGAATTTGGCGTGACACGTAAATTCGCCGGTGCTCCGATATCCGAATTTATTCACCGTGCTCTCCTGAGTATCACCAGTGGATCAAACCATGTAGAAATTGCGGTGAAATGTAATACTATTTTTATAATACCATAATATCACTGTTGTGTATCGAGTCCCTTGTGTGAGAGAGTAAATACGTCGCACGTCTTTCTCTTTGTTTTGCTTTTTACCAAAACATATCGTGATGTTTAAGTATTATGGTAAAGAGAACCTTATCTTCGAATTTGGAAAACCGTCAATGATTTGGTATGTATATTTTACATGATAAATATTATAACGAAATTCCAAATGACTATGATTTTTTAAAGCATAAATTAATAATTGACCACGCTGAATACGTTAAAAACAACCAACTTCAACCGTAACAACTCCAATTTTGCTATGTTTTTGTTGATTTTCTCAAAAACTGCTGAATCGATTTCGATAAAATTTATATGGGACCACCTGTGAAGTATACCCTTTTAAACAAAAAAAGAATTTTAGAAATCGGTTCAGGCGTCTTCGAGTAATCGGTGAACATACATAAAAAATAATAAAAAAAGATTCCGACGAATTGAGAACCTCCTCCTTTTTTTGAAGTCGGTTGAAAAGCAAAGAACTTAATAAACAAGTTGCACATTGCACAAAGAGCCATTTCTATTTTCAAACATTTTGATCGCAAATGTTTTCTTAAGATCTCATCATTATAATTATTATGTTAGGATTTACTTGAGGTCAGTATTACCTATGACATGCATCCTACAAATATGTATATGAAATAATGTTTTATACAGGGTGTTAAAAAAGTACGTTTAAAATTTAAAGGTATCAGAATAGAATCAAGTATAGAATACAGGAAAAATATTGAAAACATCCGATCTATTGTACAATTATTAAGTATTTTTAGTTTCCCATACAAACTCTTGATTTACTATTCAGATTTAGTATGGGAAACTGAAAAAAAAAATGATCGGGTTTTTTAATATTTTCCTGTATTCTATGCTTGATTCTGAGTAACCCTTTAAAATTTCAAACGCACTGTTTTAACACTCTGTATAACAAATCATTTTCAAGTCCTATCATGGCGGCGAGACGGGCCCACCGTGCGAAGGGAGCCAACGACGTTTGCACAGCGAGGCTGCCCGGGCTCACTTGTTGCGCATCGATCGCACCCCACGCCCCGCCGTTCGCCTCAGCTGAGTTAATTTCTATAAATGTTCCATTTGTTTCCGAAAATCTTCGTGGTTAGAAAGGTTATATCGACTAAGAAAAGGATATTTGTAGAGTTTTTAAAAGTCTTTTTTAAAAGCTGTAATAACGTATGTTTTGAACAACAGTAAGTCAAAAATAGATTATCAATTTTTGACTCCTTTACAACGTTTTGAAGCTCTGGCCTGCTACTGAAGAGTGCGGTTTCATAAATTTATGGGGAATTATTTATACAGAAGTAGGGAATCTACTCATCAAAAACAGCTTTTGGAAAACGATTTTGCTGAAATTTGGTCATTCCATACAAATCAATCAGCTGATTGGCTGACTTTGAATCGGCTGTACAAAATTTATTACGCGATAATTTCAAATAATTATTTAAAGAACTCGATATCGATAAAAAATAATCTTCACTAGCACGGCAGACTACCGGGTAGGTATCTATCGTATATTAATTTATCTGAAATCTAAAGGTAAGTTGTTGGAAAGGTACACCTTTCTCTCAAATACTCTGATGGATTGAAATAGAAAACAGTAACTTGGTAACTGGGTTTTGTTTACTCCCCCGGAATTGTTGATTGGACACAGCTGAAGGAATCGGCGCTTAGTTACTGTTAGTCCGCTGCAACTATTAATTGGATAGGTCGGAAGGTACCTACATGAAGGTACGCAAGTTTGGAAAAGGTTTGAAACAGAAATTCGATGAAACTACAAATATTTCTAATAGCAACACCAAAATTCAGAAACCCCATTCGTTAAATATGCTCAAATGTTGCCATTAAGGAACGAATAGCGCCCTCATTATTTTCAAGACTTTTATGACAAACTTTCCTACTATAAGTTACCACTCGATTTCAGTTATTTTTTTCTAAAAACAAAACAATACGATAATGACATAGATTTATCAGATTTACAGTTGTACATAACATTACTTTAAATTCTTTTCTTATAAAGATTCAAAGCCTACGTTGTTCATGCCTTCCTTTAAATTCAATATAATTTATTGCATTACAACAATTTACAAGATCAGAAAAACAACAGAGTACTTTCAAATTAATTGATGACAAGTGGATAAACTTTTAAACTCTAAATTGTTTAGTTATCTACCTTTTCAGCTTTCAGAGATAAGTACCGCCCAAGTTGCACAACCGCATATCCGCATATAAAATGAGAACATATATTCATGTCATTTTATTAATGAAATATTGTATATTTTTTCTGTGCAATACAAAGTAGTACCGTCCAAGTTGCACCACTGCATATCCGATATATTCATATCATTTTATTAATGAAATATTGTATGTTTTTTTAATCTTATCTTTAAAATTTTCAAATCTTTGAGCTAAGGAGTCTTTATATTACAAAAACAGGTATCTTAAGGTCTCGGTGATCTTCAGTATTGCACAGTGAGTTGTTCCACGACTATCCGAGCGGAGTATAATAATTGGGTCAAGGTTCTACTGCCTCGTTTCCTGAGCTGCCGTAATGTCGCTTCCCTATACAATGAGAATAATCGCGAACATCATCTCGTATTAATGCTGAGGTTTAACGTTTTAATGTCAATGCAAGGATAGGGGGAACATTTATTTTTGAGCCTGATAATGAATACTTCCCTACGTTTTTTGATGTTTTTCGTGCTGAAGAAAATAATGGGATCGCTATATTGCTGTAATGCCGTTGTGTATTAGTAAAAACCGACTGTGTGAGATGAACCACGAATAGTAAAGTGTTCCATAGTAATAATATGTATGATATTAATAAAATGTTAATTAAACGTAATATTAATATTTCATAATTTGAATGATTTTTTATTTTGTCTTATGTTTGATCACCGTAAATAACAATAATAAATACGATATTAGAAACAGACACGTATGGGGATAAGGTAGATCGCCTTTAGAAAAAGCGACAAGGAGTGTTCATAATGTATGTAGTAGACACTATTATATACTGTGGCATGGGTGTTAGCCAGCGAGCCTGCAAATTGCAAATTCAGCGCTAACATCTGTTTATCTACAGTAGTCTGTCAGTCAAAAACGATTTTAAACTTTAACAAAAAATAGCAAAATAAAATGATGGCGATACCGCAAAGATTTTTATTCAAATCGTAAAATAAACCCAAGCAAACTCATGTAAACATGAATCGTTTTTAGTGTAAATGCTCAAAATTTCCTCTTACATAAAACAGTAGAATGTGATAATTGGTTTCTGTTAAAAATAAATTTAAAATGACACAATTCACAATACCGCTACCAATATGCACGCTCAATTTATTTCAGTAAAAGTATAACAATATTTTGAAATCGCTTAGTTTTAAAATATAATAAATCGATTAAATTCCACAAAAATCAAAGGCCATATTTTACAAACTAAAATACTGAAAAGTGATTTCAAAGGAAGTTGGTCACGCTGCTGAGTGCAGCTCCCACCGAAACAGATTTTTTACAAACTCGATTAACTCAACGAAGGAAAATATATTGTTGCAGGGTGTCTATGGGTGGGACTTTTTGACGGGAACTCGCGGCAAGAGTTTGTCATTTTTGTTTTATTATCCGAAAAAATAGATATCGTGGTTTTTAATGCATAATATTGATAGTGTATTGTTCAATAAAGTGCCATTTAACTGTCTAATATGTAGGATAATGAAATAAAAGTGTGTAGACTGTGTTTCGAGTGCTCTCAAGAAGTCCATGAAATCTTCATCAAAAGTGATATCATTTTGCTGAGGAATAGGAAATTAATTAATTAATTGAATTTTCCTATAAAGACGAAGAAATACGGAAGAAATGGCTTTTGGCCTTTAAATACTACAGAAGATTTACAACAGACTAGGCTGTATGGCTCTGATCCTTTGCCTTCCCCATCTCGGGGTAAAATAAAACAAAACAAAAAAATGTCTATGGGCGGCGATAATCGCTAGCCATCAGGTGATCCATCTGCTCGTTTGCCTCCTGTCCCATATAAAAAACCCAGGGCGTTATTTGATCTATGGCATTATAGCTTTGGGATAGTTTTGTTCTGATCGTATCCACAGAGTGGTGAGTTCGCCTTCAGAAAGAGCGGTGCTTTGGGGCTTGCCAGTTTCTTTGTAGTCGCTTTTGTATAGGGGACGCTTCTATTTAGAAAATTAAACTCACTGGGTATCCTGTTGATGGCTCTGAGAGGTCGTAGTACCCTGATTGTTCTTATTGCTGACAAGTTGATGTTTTCCACGTTCAGTGCGTATTCTAATGCCCTGAGAACAAACAAAAAACATCATTTTTTTATAGCTAGGATTATGGAACTTATCTACTAAATAACAATTTGACCATTTAGTTGTAAAAAAAAAACCATAGCTGGTTTCTGTACAAGACAAAACCAATCATGTCATAATTTAAAAAACAAACGCAAGATTGTGTCAGATTAAGATAGCAAATTAATTACCGAAGTAAATAGGATCTTTGAAATGCTTTCCTATTCAAAATGAATGAACCAATAAAGCAACTCTTCGGTACAATATAATATAGGTGCTTCCAAAATATATGCCACCGCTGCAATGGGAGTAAGAGTCATGCATATAGATTACAATAGTAAAAAAAATTCGTGCCCCGGAGTCGTTAAATTGATTTGGGAGACTAAACAATTTTTTTTTACTTTGATTCAATTTCGCACAACACGGTCCGTCAAGTACGTACGCTCCGTCATGAAGTCATGAATGAACTCGATGTCATTTCACTGAATGAAAGCAACGCACGCTCGTAGGTATCTCTTTTTACAGGTTAATTTAGTGAACAGCTGATTGTCTTTAAATTAAATGTAGAGCAGAATAAACAAACTTACCAGTTATTAAAACGGCTTATTCACGTAACAAGGTGATAAACTTACCATCGCACTTTGACAGGCTTTGGACTGTTAAATTACGTACTTGTAATGTATCTGTAAAAAGTTTAGGTGGGTAAGGCATCTACTCAAGAGTAGATGCGTAAAATTAAAAAGAACGTGTATTACAGTAAGTAACTTGGCGTGTTTCTAAGTTCATCACCTTATTTACAAGGATTTGCACAACACAACACTGGTGGCTGGCTGACTCACATCAAACCTCTGTTCATACGGGTTTACGGCAAACGCAGGGATGTTATTTGCACTCGCGGTAGTAGAGTGTCAATCACCTTATTTACAAGCTATTTCACAACACAAACAAAGTTTTACATCAGTTTTACAACACAGTAAAGTTCTCGAGTGGTGACTGCGCACTGGAATACGCAGTGTGGGCAGGCCCCCGACTCGGTGGACGGACGAAGACCTGGTGAAGGTTGCGGGAAGCCGCTGGATGCGAGCCGCACAGAACCGGTCGGTGTGGAAATCCTTGGGGGAGGCCTTAGTCCAGCAGTGGACGTTTTTCGGTTGATGATGATGACACAACACAACACTGGTGGCTGACTCTTACACCAAAACTTTGCTCATACAGGTTTACGGCATGCGCAGGGATGTTATTGCACTCGCGATCAGAGGGTATCGCGGTAGCAGAGTATCATTTCAAGATACTCTTGATTCGTATGTACGTCTGGGTGACATCGTTATCTCACTCGCGGATGGGGGCGCAGGCGGTGCAAAACGTTCGCGTCACGCCTGCGCGTCACCGCTGCGCATAGCGAACTGACTGACCTCTGACCTGTACGCAGGGCGCGCGGGCGCCACCCGCCCCCGCCCGCCGGGTCGCGCCCCGCTCCCGAGTGAGTATGCGAAAGGGTGCGGACAGATCAAAGCCTTTTGTAGCACGACACAAGTGCCGAATTTGTTTGATGTCTAGCCGCAACGTCGGAGCGTTTAAGCATGTTTTCGCGCGCCTGGTTTCATTCAACACAATACGGGATGGCTTAATAAAGTAAAGCAATTTATTTTTATGATTGTTATTTTTTTGTATGGAAAAAAAAAGAACAGTTTCCGCACATGAATGTCTCATTTTCGTGATCACTATACGTGATACTTTCTCCCATTTCAGCCGTGGCATATATTTTAGAAGCACCCTATATAAACAGTTCTATTTTCCAAACAAGGCCTAAGAAATGATACAACTACTACTCTCCCTTCTATAAAATATATATTTCTGCTACGAATAACTGTTCCTTCTTCAGCTAGCAAATGATAGATAGCAAAAAGACCTCGGAAAGGGCATAAACACGATTAGAATTGCAACGCAAAAAATATTTTGGTTAGGTCATTTTTTAGCAAATACCTAAGCACCAAAATTTCGGAGAGTCATAAAATATGGCATTCATAAATCACATGAACTACTTACTACTCGCAGTGGAGTGTAACGTGCGTAGCATGTTTCACTACGCTACGGCGAAAAAGTTGTTTTTTGTGTCCCCCATTTTTTTTACATCGCTACATACCTTGTACACACAGTTCTCACTTATTGTGTAAGTTTTCAGCAAGTTTTTGGTACAAGCGTGACCGTGACGTGACGTAGGTACGTTACAGTACAAATGATGTGATATAAAAAACATGTTTCATTGTTTATTCAAATTGTTTTAGTCTTTTTGACTACTAAAACAGATTTGGTATGTCGATACATACAAAGTAAAATTAAAATCATTGGCAATATTTTGAACAAGGGTCTGGTCATAAAGGAACCTAGATATTGGACCCAAAAAAATACCGAGTTTGCAAATCCGCTGATTAACATCATCATCTTTGTATGATGTAGGCCTCTTACTGAGGAGTAGTCAAGCAAGGGTTTTTTTTAAATAGGTACAGTAATTACTTTTCAGTTTCATAATCTTTTGATATCGCTCTGCAAGTATCTGATATCTTCTTCTGTCGGGTCGAACATTGTGAATATGTCAATTACTATAACATACATATAAAACAGTACTAGCTTCCACCCACGACTTCGTCCGCGTGGACTTCAGAATTTAAAAGAAAATGTTAAGATAGCGCCATCTAGTGACGAAGTGGAAATTTTGAGTTTTTAAGCATTCCTACGGGAACCCTTAAGTTTTCCAGGATAAAAAATCCTATGTGTTAGCCGAGTGCTTCATCTATCTACTTACCAAATTTCATCCAAATCCGTTCAGTAGTTTCGGCGTGAAAGCGGAACAAACAGACAAACAAACAAACATCCATACTTTCGAATTTATTATATTAATGAGAGTGAGATGAGATATTAGCTAATGCAATACTCAACGAGGTCCATCGATATGTTGATGTATGTCGTTGCCGATAACCGACATTGGGTCGGTCGGGTAGTGTGTAAGGCATACCTAAGGATTACGTATTTACGAGTATGTTTCATACAATTATTTTCCATGCCCGGATATCGCGGCTTCCGCCAAACCGGTATCATTCCGGTTAGTATGTAAATGCTCATATTATCAAGTGATTTTTTTTGTTATTTTACGGGTAAAGCAACAAATGTTTCTAAATTTTCACATGCTTTGAACATCTTAATCAATGCATTTTCATATGTAACAAAATGGTTTTATTGTGTAAAGGCACCATTCAAAAAAAGGATTTATTCATAAATGTTTGACTTACCCAGCCATAACGATGAAAAAATCTAATCTATTCCACGAGTCTGCGAGATACGTGCCGCGGCCGTAGACACCCATGGCCACCATTTTGATGGTCATCTCCACCGTAAAAAATGCGAAGATGATGTCATCAAAAACCTGGCAACACAAATTCCTCATTAGTTATACCTACACGTTATTTATTCAGTCATTAGTTATTCAGTAAAAACCTAAAATTAAATTTAATGTTCACCTGTAACAAACCATATTTACAAAGAAACAATAGAATTTCACACAAGTTTCGCGCGCAAACAAAGAACTGTCATAAATATTTTTTGAGCTTTTCTGGCTTTTATGATTTTTTAAATTATAGCAGCCATTAATATTACCTACAATGAATTTCAAGTATAACGTTTTGGGTACCAAATTTATGGAGACATAAAGTCTTCTTTATTTTAAAAAGTCTCGAAAATAGTGGATTGCAATATTCTGAAACCTTAGTTATTTTATACAAAAAGTTTATAATTTACTGATAGGAAGAATACATATAATCTTTTTTCGTACCGATGCAACCTCACAGACTACTAAGGAGATAGAATACTTACTTAGGTACTCAAAGGAGTTAACATAAGAAACGTTTTATTTTTTCTCATAGAGGTGTAAAATTAAAAGTAGAAGTAGTAGAGTCTGACAAATGAAAGCGTGACCTGGAATTTTCTGAAAAGTTTTTACATGGCAACAGTAAAAAAGTTGTCAGTGGCTGTCATTGTTTTTTGCAAAAAAAATAACTTCGTAAAATATTTGTTTAATAATGGGCAAAACGATTAAAAGTATGTGGGAAGTATGCTACATACCATGATCAGTAAATTCAGACAAAAACAAGAAGGGTAACAAGTTGTTTTCTAAGAAAAACAACAATGTTTACATTTATAGACTAGTACAACTGATAATATTGATAGTTGTTGGCTTAATATTCATATTTATTATGTAGGTTGTTTTTAGGGTTCCGTAGTCAAATGGCAAAAAACGGAACCCTTATGGATTCGTCATGTCTGTCTGTCTGTCTGTCTGTCCGTATGTCACAGCCACTTTTTTCCGAAACTATAAAAACTATACTGTTGAAACTTGGTAAGTAGATGTATTCTGTGAACCGCATTAAGATTTTCACACAAAAATAGAAAAAAACAATACATTTTGGGGGTTCCCCATACTTAGACCTGAAACTCGTCATGTGGGGTATCTATGGATAGGTCTTCAAAAATGATAGATAGAGAATGATAAAACTTAAAAAAATGATGTACATTACCATGCAAACTTTCACCGAAAATTGGTTTGAACGAGATCTAGTACTTAAGTAGTTTTTTTTAATACGTCATAAATCGTAAACCGCAATTAACCTTTCATTCAAGTTACAACGAACTACAAGAACTTTTATATTATGTTACTTGCTGCTACGGAACCCTTCATGGGCGAGTCCGACTCGCACTTGGCCGCTTTTTATTTTATCCCTGCAAGTCGAATTTTTAGAGTCACATTTTGAGTACGATGATAAAATGTTTCATGATCTTAGAATAATATGTGGTGATAGATGTGTATATTATGTAATATTATGGTTCCTATGTTACTGAAAATAAATAAGGTCATGTTATGTGAATAAACACAAACATGTATTTTCTTTTATATATGCCTAATCTGTTAATTATATCTATATACTATATATGTATGTATTTATATGTACATGTGTATGTATATCAGCTTTTTGCCATATAACACCATCCATACACCAATCGTTTTTAAAGATTTATTACACAAGTATTAAATCTATTTTTCCTGCTATAGGTGGTGATACCACATAAAGATTTTTTGAGTTTGCCGCGTTTTCTCAGGTCACGCTTTCATTTGTCAGACTCTGGTGGTGTAAGTAGGTGTTAAAGTATGCATACCTGTAATATCTTGCAACGGTTGGTGACGCATTGGTCGTCGACGCAGGGCTGGTACATCCCCAGGGTCACGCAGTTCAGTAGGATCACCAGCATTGATATTCTTTCGAACCATTTGCAACAGGAGTTAAGGAAAAGTAGAAAATCTATATACGTATAGTAACTATGTGTGTGTCATGGGCTCCTTTGCTGCTGGTACGGCTCGGGGGAGCATTTTTGACTAGACTAGTGATATTAGTGATATCAATTTTTATGTATCTTTTTTTACTGACCACATTTGTTTATGGAAAATAAATATACCAACTACTGTATTTTTATCTTAGTTACTTACTTACTATAATATAATATATAAGGTGCTACTTTGTTAGTGCCTGATATTTTGGTTAGTGCTCCTGCTCCTGATTCTGATCAACTTTCCCCAAGGAACCCATAGTCAAATCGTAAAAAAATTTTTGGGCTCTTCATACTAATTTGGCCGCTCGGCCGATCAATTTGTATGAAGAGTCCAAAAATTTTTTTTCGATTTGACTATGGGTTTCTTGGGGAAAGTTTATCAGAATCAGGAGTAGAAGCACTGACCAAAATATCGGGCACTAATAAAGTAGCACCTTATATAATTACTATTACTATTATTATTATTATTACTATAATTACTTACTTACTATTATCTTACTTACTATAATTACTATTATTATTACTATAATATACAGGTTGTTAAAAAAAGTGCGTTTGAGATTTTATGGGGTTACTCAGAATCAAGTATAGAACTCAGGAAAAATATTTAAAAAATCCGCTCTTCAATTTTTTTTCAGATTCTCATACTAAATCTAAATAGTGAATCAAGAATTGAAATCAAATTTGAAGAGCGGATTTTTTCAATATTTTACCTGGATTCTACACTTGGTTCTGAGTGACCCCTTAAAATTTCAAACACACTTTTTTTAACATCCTGTATATTACTATAATTACTTGAATTACTTGAATTTTTCAAGAAAAATCAAAATTCACGGTTATATAGGGTGACTTTAAATTAGTTCTTGATACCAAAGGATATGCATGTGCTCATGAAAACAAACAACTTTCCCCAAGAAACCAATAGTCAAATCGCAAAAAAAAATTTGGACTCTTCATACTAATTTGGCCGGTCAGTTGACTGATATGTATGGAGGATCTAAAACTTTTTTTGAGATTTGACTATGGGCTCCTTAGGGAAAGTTGTTTGTTTGTTATCACGAGCACTTGCACAGCTTTTCGTATGAAGAACTAATTTAAAGTCACCCTATATAGGTAGCTAGGTCCAAACTGTACGCACAGCTTGCATTTTGTTAAATACTGAATAAATAATTATAAAAAATACTCTGACCGTCTTTATATACAAACCAGACCTGTATAGTGTTTTTTTAAATAGACAATAACACTTTTCTTTTATAACAACACTTTAAATATAAAATAACTCTCTTATAACGGATGGACGCCGTTTTCTATAGCGCCCGACCATCCCATTCAAATTATTCTATGTGAAAATTACAATGGATCACAACAATGGTGTTTAATTAAGGGAGGTCTCGGTCTTGTTGCGAATGGATTTTATGACTTATGGTTCATTCTTCTTTTATTAATAATTTAAGCCGCATGCGCATTTAAACTAAAACACTAAAATAAATATTTAAAGAAGTCGAGAAATTCGCTCCCAGATCTTGAAATAAAAAAAATAGATTTAATAAAACAGGCCTTAAAACCTCTATGAAAATACCTTAAACTTACCTTTCTAACATTCTAATTCACAACTTTATATCATTCTGAATATAGTCTAAAATACAATACAGTTTACACGAATGAAAGCCGCGTTAATATTTGATATGCAAACACTGGCATACATTATGAACCAACTCCAGAGTAGCAGAACGAAACTGTTTAAAATGGAATACGTACATATCACGTGAATGGTGTTCTACGAGAGTGCATATTGCTGTTTGAACAGCGAATTCAGTGCGATTCTACCATTTAGTATGTGTGTGGGTATAGTCATTACATGGCTTGGGCTGTACACAATGAGCAGTGGAATACCTACTGTTCGCAGAGGAATTCTTAGGAATTCTTAAGCTGTGTTTCAAATGTGTTCTGATTGACAACGGTTCTCTAATCTCACTAAAATGTGTTTTATGTAGACAACATTTTTTTAATAATCGTAAATCCCAGGATAAAATGTTGCGTATATTAACTTATGGAAAGGATATAAAGCCTTTGCCAACTTTATCAACTGTATGATATTCTTTTTAATAGTGCCATTTATGAGAAATTACGGGATTAATTGTTGATTTATTTTTAGGTGACATTTTCAAATCTGTGAAGTCTTTCATGGACTCATTCACCATCGTATATATTCAACATAATTTTATAACTGGCTGACTTGCATTTTCATTCAAAGTAGACTGCATTATGAAGCTTTCACCCTTCACACAATAGGGAAATCTTATAGAATAAGCAGAATGAATGGGTTCGCTCCATAGTTAATCAGATGTGACCAATTTGTTTATCAATTGTTAAGCTTGAATGTTTTACGGGGTTCAATAATTTGCCAATGTAACAGATGCCAGGTGTCCAGGCACTCCAGTAAGTCAGTCATTGTTTGTGGGCCAGCTCCACAAGAGCATTCAACTTTTTCACAAAAGCCTTATCGATACAAGTTCTCCTTCCTACATCAGCCAACATCTCTTTGATTTAGAGAGCACTAATCATTTCACATGTTCATACGCATCCCCTTTGTCCTTTATGCTCATACTGAAAGTTAAAAGAAACCGTTGGTCTCACATGAGGGTGTAAGCCAAGGATTTCACCCATCTCAATCATTCCTATTTTATTGGCTACTCGTTTCTTATAGATCTTCTTATATTATTGCGCAAACAGAAGGTCCTTGTTTTCGTGGCCTTGTTTCATTTTGTTACGCTCTGTTTTATATGTTTACTTGGCCCTTTTATAAACAAGGTCTCAGTGTGTCAGTTTAGTGTTGTTTTGTGGTCATAAAAATCTTTAGGCAGGTAATATTATAGCGCAGTATTTCTAAAATAGAGGCCAGTTAATAGCGGCTTCTTCTCTTTAGACTGAAAAAAAAAAATATACGTTCTGCGATTTGGCTGAATTTGCAAATAAAACGTGAAATCTATAGAAAATTAGCCACGCCGATGAAATAATACGTAGAGTCCTTTTATGCGATTGAACTCAAATCGTAAAATCAATGTTGTTCCACATAATGAGTAAAAGCTCGATTTTACAGATCCTATCACTGTTTTTGTTACAACCCTGTATAGTGTCTGATGAATCTCTGAAAATTTATTGTGACCGTACGAACAAAAGAATAATAAATGACTAAAATTGAATTAAGGAAGACTAATTTGTATCTATTCGTGACTGTGTTCACTAATTTGTAGCTCAGGTAATCAATCAAAGAAGTCACGTATAATTTAGTAATTCTATTCACATTTTTACGACTTTACGTAACAAAGCAAAGGTTCAATCATCGTCTCGAAGCAAATATTTGTGTCAATCAAGTTTAATTTTGAAAACAGTGAACGCAGCGGTCGTTAACCAAGAGGAAGTTTTGATACTTCGGCCCGTGGGGTTCAAATTTGAGTTTGTGTCATGGCACTGAAATGGCCCCTTCAATTATTTTATGACTTGCATACAGCGAGATGTTTTTGGCGAAAATCTTCTATATAAAAAATCTTCGTCCATAATTAAAAAAACTTTTGACTTCTTATCGTACATATATGAATTTGACCGATCAGGCTTCCCTATTTGTATGAAAAGTCCAAAATAATATACGATAATCATAGACGAAACAATCGACTCAAGGTTTTTTCCACGACCTTTAAAAAAATAACTCAATTTAGCAAAAAAAACATTAAACCAAAAGTTCAAAATCTGCGTGTTTACTCTTTATGATTTTAGTTTGGTGGTTTTCTAGTTTTTAGTTTTTTGTATTTAGTAGTTTTGTAGACTGAGTTATTTTTTCAAAAGTCGGGCAACAGATTTTGACTTGATTTTTTAGTCCTTTCCATTTCATTAACCACGATATGTATAATGAAAATGTATTTATATGGATATATCGAACGAAAAAACTGACACCATTATTACTAGGGATGCATCGATACGCCATTTTGCCGATACGATACCGATACCGATACGCTTGGTGAATAAAAAAAATCACAACTTGGGTTGTTTTTTAGTCAGGTAATGTAAAAAATTATATATTTAGAATGAGTAATTGAAATTAATAATAGTGTAAGTAATTAAAATTAATATTAATAAAATTTTGTTTTAAAAACAAAGTATTCTCAAGTATTGCGATTTCGCAGGTCTATTTAAATAAGGCTTACGGTGAAAACAGTCTATCAGCGGATGCTACAGAACTCATTTGAAACTAAAGTACTTCTGCGCCATTTTTTCAAGTTTGGGTTATAAAACGTCATTGAAGCCAGAAAACAAGCGGATCTGCATCTCTAGATATATTAGGAGGCCTTATGTACCTCTCTGGAGAACTGGCAACACTGCCGGTAAACGGTCATCGGCTCCGTGATTTTTGTTAATTTTAATTATTAAAACCATTAAATTCATACAAATATTATAAAAACGTGATTATCAGAAGTCAAAATACCTAGGCTATTAGTGTCATACTGTTTTTGTGTCGTGTGAAGAGAAATAATTACGAAGGAAAATCTGACCAAGCCAGCGAGTGTCAAGGAGTATAACGGATTCAAAATTCGAACACTGGACTTTTACTGGGGAGTATTGTTTTCTATAACTACGTACTTACACAAAACATTGCACTCCACAGCACGTTATTATTTTATTTTTTTGTTGCAATTTGTAAATAACACAATATCTCTCGACACATAACCTCACAATCGGTAAACATTTCCATTTTAAAAAGACACAAACACTAAACGTTACAAATCAGTACTCTTTTCAGTGTATAGATAACTGTTTTATGTGTATTTTACGTATTTTGTTTGATTATCACGGATAAATCGCGATTTAATTAGTATTGCAAGTAAGTGTGCAACGATTTGTTTACTTGCGCGAGAGCACCGGCAGACTACCTGTCGGCCTAGAAATAACGAGAAGGCACGTACCTATCTATAATATTAGTGTAGTTGGAACTAGACTGTTACCTACCTACCAGATAAATAAGTTTAGTAATTCTGTTATATAGACTGATTAGACATTGTTTTTATTTTATTTTTTTTATTTTAATAATTCACATTTTATTTTAAAAAGTAGATATTGATACTGTTTATTTTCCTGTATCAAATTTCAGTGCCTGCGTCAAAATGCTGTCTACTGTCACAACTCGCAGAATGAAAGCAGAAAAGCAAGCGGAGGAACTGAAGCAAGCCCAGCTTCTAGCGGACCGCCTGCTGGCCGAGCGGAACGAGAACGAGGTCGAGTTCAGGCTGCTGCGCGCGAAGCAGACCTCCCTCACCACCAGCCTGACACAGCTGAGAAGCCTGTATGATGAGGCGCAAAATGACCTGGACCAGCAGCAACGAAAGATTGACTCGTTCAGTGAATTCCACGCTCAACATGAGGCGGCCCTCGACAGAATAAAACTCCTGGACCAGCAGCTAAGGGAGGCCCACGCACAGCTCGCTGCCCACAGGGCCGAACAGGAACTCCAGCTGCTGCATGGAGTAACACTGCGAGAGGAGATGCAGGCAAGCAGCCACGAAATACCTTATAGTACTCACATTCAACTGAGTAGTGGCCGTAAGATCAGGAAATACTTTAAATTGAAAAAAATTATTGAAAAGTCTAGGAAGCAAATCTCAATCCTAAAAAAATCAAAAACTACAATAGATTTGAAAAGACAAAATATTCACCTACAAAACCAGACCCTAGAACTGCAAAGTCAGCTAGAGGAAATCTGCGAGAAGCAAAAAACCACTGCAGCTGAACTGGAGCAACTACAGGTGGCGACATCAGAGCTGATTCAACTCAGTACAGCTAATCGATTTTTAACCTGTCAACTCTTAGAGGACTCTGAAGATACAGATTTACTAGACACTTCTGCAGTAGATCTGACGAGCCTTGCCGAAACATCACCTGGCAAAAGAGGTGATTACGATCATGGCTGTGCTGTATCAACGGTCGAGAACCTGTCCCAGCACACGGACAGCGGCGCCGCCGCTGAGCCTGCGGCCACGCCCTCCTGCGAGCAGTCGCCGGCGTCGCGCCGCGGCCGCCGCCGCCGCCGACGGCGCGCGCGCCGCACGTCGCCGCTGTCCAGCCGGGACGCCAACGGCAAAGCTGAGCCTGCTCGAGCGCCCTGCCACGAGCAGAGCGGCGCAGCCCCCGCGAGCGCGCGCCGCACCCGCCCGGCGGCGCCACCGTCGCCGCGCCCCCCAGCGCCAGCGCCGGCGTCGCGCTCAGTTGGGGCCCTCAACGAGTCGCAGAGCACCGTGCCGCCGTCGCCACCGGTATCCTCCATACAAACATCGACAGTTCTAGGCAAAAAAACTTTCGTATACTCTGATGGTATTGGGAAAGACATTGGGCCCATGATCTCAAAATGTTTGGGGCATAGTACAATAAATTTATGTTACTCGAATGCTTCTCTAGAACGAATTGTAAATACTATAGGAAATAACAACAGTATAGACGAGCATACCTCTGTGATTATTTTATTAGGGGATAGCTTACACATGACAAAATTGGAAATAAAAAAATGTGTAGACATTTTAATTGCAATTAGCAAAAAAACCAAATGTAAATTTACTTTTTGCGCCTTCCCGTACTGTGTCAACCAATCGCAATACTATAACGAAAAGTTATTTAACTTGAATATGTACATATACAACTTAACATGTAGTCATTCTGACTATATTTTGTATTTTGAGTCGAACAGTTTTGTTCGTAACTTTAAACTGACATACGATAGAATGTTTCTATCTAATAGACAAAAGCGGCAACTAGCTAAGTTATTAGCTTATAGTATTATTCACCGTACTGACTGTATTCAGTCAGTAATAACTTGTTTAACGACGGAGGAGTCGACCGCCGACTGCGGCGCCGCGGGGACAGCGCGGCCGCTAGCCGTACCAGCGAGTACGACCCGCGGGGCCGCGGCTGGCGATTATTCTCGATCTCTCGATTTAAATTAAGGCGTAAGACAACGGGAAAGTCAGAACTAACTTTGTCATTAGTACATCAAAATATTCAAGGCTTTTCCGGCAAAGAACTAGAAATAGAGATGTTTTTGGATAAATATTTCGTTGACATATTTTGTATCACTGAACACTGGCTCAAAGAAAATCAAATGATGTTCAGCTATGATAATTACCATTTAGCCAGTTCTTTCAACCGAAAGACCGCTCGGTGTGGTGGCTCACTTATACTTGTTCGTAGTAACTTAAAAGCCAAAGAACGTAAAGACGTAGTTGGGCTTTCGATTGAAAGAAATGCCGAACTATCCTGTGTTGAGTTGGAGAAACATATTGTACTATGTGTGTACAGACCTCCATGCGATGAGAACTTTTCCGTTTTTGAAAATGTTTTGGAGGATGTCTTGAGCATTTTGACTAAAAGTAATAAGTCAGTTATTGTATGCGGAGATTTTAATATAGATATTCTTGAAAAGAAAAATTTATCTACGAGATTTCTTAGTTTGTTTAAATCATTTAATTTAGATTTCATATTTCATGAGCCCACTAGAGTCACGGCAACATCAGCGTCATGTATTGATAACGTTTTCTTAAATTGTGAATATAGTGAACACAGTATTATTAATTGCTTAAAATCAGATCACAGCGGTCAGCTTGTGCATTTTCCCTTTGGAAAAACTAGAGTAAAAATTACAATTCAAACAAGACCCGTCACAGTCCAGAGAGTAAACAAATATAAAAATGTCTTAAGTCAAAAACTGCCGCTTACAGTTTTCGACACAGAGAAAGCAAATAAATTCTATAACAGCTTTTTTGGAATTATTAGTAAAGAATTTGACGAAATATTTAAGAGTAAAACTGTCAACGTTAATGAAAAATTTAAGTTTAGTGATTGGGCAACAGTTGGTATTTATAAAAGTAGAGAAAAATTGTTTTCTCTTTATGAACAAAAGATTATAAATTTTGACAGCGGGTTCATAGAATATGTTAAAAAATATTCGAAGATATTTAAAAAAGTTTGTTTATCAGCAAAATCTAACTTTCTATCAAGAAAAATTAAAAACTCTGAAAATAAAATTAAAGCTGTGTGGAAAGTTATCAATAAAGAAACGGGAAAAACAAAACCGCGTAAGGAAGACTACATTCTTCAAACAGATCGCGGCTTAATATCAAAAATACCGGATGTAACAGAAGAATTTGAAACTTTTTTTACTGATATTCCCATCAAAACAACGGAAAGCCTTGACTCGTCGCCGGTACTCGCCCAACGTTTACTGATTGAAAATGTAGATCAGTGTAAAGAATGTTTTCAATTTAGAAAAATTTACCCTTATACAGTTGTAAAAACCTTTAAGTCACTTAAACTTAAAAACACTGAAGATTTATGGGGCATGTCTGTTAATTTGTTAAAGTCGGTTATTGATACTATAGCCCCTTATCTTGCTTCTCTTTTTAATATATGCATAGATAGTGGTGTATTTCCGGATCTTATGAAATTTAGTAAAGTTGTTCCCTTATTCAAATCCGGAGAAAAAACTAACCCTAGTAATTACAGACCTGTCTCGGTACTGCCAGTACTTAGTAAGATCTTTGAAAAAATAATTCTTACTCAAATGTTAAGCCACTTCAATATTAATAAAGTGCTTCATAATCTACAGTTTGGCTTCACTAAAGGGCGTTCGACAACCGACGCAGGAGTCGAACTGATAAGAAACATATATGATGCGTTCGAAAAATCGCAAAATGCTATAGGAGTCTTCTGCGATTTGTCCAAAGCATTTGATTGCGTTGAACATAAAACCTTACTTTTAAAGCTAGAACATTACGGGGTCAATAATAAGGCTTTGAATTTGTTAGAGTCATACTTAGTTAATAGAACTCAAAAGGTGCATATAAATGGTACAAATTCGTCAGGCTCACGCGTTAAAATGGGTGTGCCTCAAGGGTCTATTTTGGGACCATTCCTGTTTTTGGTTTATATCAACGACCTACCTTTTATGGTTGAATCGCTGTCTAAAATTGTGTTGTTTGCGGATGATACATCTCTAGTTTTTAAAATTGACAGACAAACTGATATGATTGACGAAGTAAACGACACTCTTTGTAAAGTACACAATTGGTTCACCGTGAACAACCTAGTCCTTAATGCAAAAAAAACTAAATGCATAAATTTCACCTTACCGAATGTTAAAAATATAACTCAAAACGTGTCATTAGCTAGCAGTGTTTTAGAATTCGTACCAAAAACAGTTTTCTTAGGTATAACCGTAGATTCAAAACTTCAATGGGGTCCTCACATAGAAACTTTAGCAGGCAGGCTTAGTTCAGCTGCCTATGCTGTTAAAAAAATTTGGCTCCTGACAGATATAGAAACGGCGAGACTAGTATATTTCAGCTATTTCCACAGTAATATGTCTTACGGTATACTTTTATGGGGGCATGCAGCTGATATAAATACTATTTTTGTACTACAAAAAAGGGCTGTTCGCGCGATTTACGGAATGCGATCTCGAGATTCACTTAGAGAAAAATTTTAAGAAATCAATATTCTAACGCTTCCCTGTCAATATATTTATGAAAATATAATGTATGTGCGAAAAAACTTAAATCACTTTACACTGAATTCTGACAGACATACTCGTAATCTCAGGAATAACAGTAAGCTTCAGCTTGTATCTACTAGGCTCAGTAAGGTTAGTAAGTCGTTTGTGGGACAATGCATACGAATGTATAATAAAATACCAGAAGATATTGTAAACCTAACAGAGAATAAATTCAAAAGTTATGTAAAAAAGATACTATGTAATAAAGCTTACTATAAGACATGTGAGTACTTAGATGATAGAAATGCTTGGACGGTAAGTGTTTCTCCAACCAACACAGCAACACTTTCATGACATATTGTGAGACAATAAAGATACAAACTCTATTGTGAAAGAACTGAAGGGATTCGGTAAGACATTTTCTTCTCCTTTTTCTTTGTCCATTGATCGGAGTGGTGCATGCTCGCTTAAATGTTCGTGCGGATGGTGGCGTATCGGGAGCCGGGTCGTTCCCTTCCCTCAAATATGGTTGAGGGGAGCGATGGCTGACTCTCGCGTTATACTCGTGATCGGGTGCTGTCCGTGTGAACTGGCCTGCTCTTGTCATTGGTTTTTTGGAATTTGTTAGTCATTAGCTACAAACAATTTTTACTTTTATCTCTTTTGAATCCTTTCTTTATTCTTATTTTTGTATATTTTATTTACAGACATGAAATTGTATAATTCATTTATTGATCTAGCATTAAGATGTAATAGAATATAAGACTTAAAAAAAAATGTGTTGGAGGGAGTTTCTTTAGGGCCCGCCGTTTCTTCTCACTCCGCAAACACTTCCCGAAACGGTGGGTATACGAGTTCCGAGTGGTAGGAACCTCGTATTAGGTAGATAAAAGAATGACGTTCGAAAAGTGTACACTGCTACCTACTTCGAATAAAATATTTTCATTTTCATTTTCATTTTCATTTTCTCGACGTTTTCTTCGAGAGAATTACAGCTTAAGGTGGACAGGGGCTCATTTTTATCGGACTCCTTAAAAGTATCGTTGTATCGGGAATAAAAATATCGCCGATGCCGATATATCGTCAATCCCGAAGTATCGCCGATATATCGGTATCGGTATCGGTATCGGATGCATCCCTAATTATTACCGTGATTATTGTCTTCACGTATAGTAATTTCCAGTAAAATATATCCCTACAAATTATATTTTAAACGTTCCAAAGGGTCACTGTCATAATTATGTTAACCCTCTTGCTCTAATGACCTGTAAAATGAAGCTAGGCTTTCCCACACAAACGTTTCGCTTCATAACCTCCAGCGTGAGAGTGTCCAGTGACCTTTAATTTTCCCATTTTCGGTGTGCACACTATTATCAAAATTTATATATGTAAAGGTAATAGGTAGGTAATACTGCTAATATGCTACATGAAGTACTCGTTATTTGTATAATAAATATTTTGAATTTTGATTCTGTTTTTATTTAATAATAATTGGATTTTATAGCATTTTAAAACTATTAATGAATAAACAATAAAATTCACTTCTACAAGAAGACACTTTATTTATTTTTGCAAGAACTTTTAAAGCTCTCACATACGTATTCAGGAATATATCTCTTATAGAAGCAGCAAGTTGAATATAGCTGGCACAACCGACTATTTCGAGGAGTTAAATCAAAGTCTGAGTGTGCGAAGCGAAACTTCAGTCATAAACTTGGTGTAAAGAATTAAACCTAAATAAAATATTAAGCAGACTCGAGTAATATTCTGTAACAATCGTATTAACATAAATCACAGAATAGTAAAAAAAAGTTTTTTTTTATTGAGGATACACAAACAGTAACATAATCATTAATAAGAGTAAGTATAATATATAAATAATTACAAGGGTTAATAATTATGAAACCAACAACGTTGACCACAGATAGAATAAGAATGAAAGCTATCTTATGTTTCTATATAAATGTATAAAACTATAAATGTAATAATTTTGATTTTACGCAATCATAATGTCCTAATAGTTCATAATAGATATCATATTTGGAACTAAGCTAACTTTTTGGAACTAAAATTGTGCCGTTCAGCAATCTGTTCATAATTGGGCTATTAGCCCGTATCATCCCGGCTTTAGAATCTAATGGCAGCTCAGGACGCTACCAGAATATCCCCCCCCCGTTAGATCATTAGAGTCAAATCACTCTGTGGATAGAATTTTCTGTTTTAAAAGTGCATGGAAGTGTTCTTTTGCTAATACTAATAAATAAATTGATTCTAGAAAAAATCACGCATGGTCAATGGTCATCCAGCTCCAAACTAGGATTCCCTGTACTATGGGAACTTATAAGTTATATATCAGTCTTAAAAGTTCAGGCAACAGAACCATAAAATCCGTTTATCACATAAAATATTTGCCCTGTGTAGAAATAGAACCCACAATCGCACCTTTGCACAGAGCGCTAACCAGTCTGACATCGAGTTTAATCAAAGAACTATGCATGATACTTTATAAAAAATTCTTACAAACAAGTGCTTAGTATTAATTTATCGGCACATAAAAACTTATTATCTTAATTATACGTATAAATAATAATTATTTGTTATTTAATTTAACTTGGTATTATTTAAAATTTGGTTTAATCTACTTTAATTTTTGCTTTTATTAGGTGCTTACCTATGAAATTGTCGATTAGTTAAAAAAATTCAAAGAGAAAATTAATATTAAATAATTAAGGTTTTAAAACAACTATTTCCAAAGTACTATTGGACATTTAAAAATAAAATAATGCTTGCTAAATGCACGTTATCTGAATATTTTGAGAGCACAGTGGTGTAGAAGCTATGAAAATGGATTTTTTCGTCACCGAAAATCGCCATTTTTCTCATAAAAAAATTTTATTTTTGATTTTTGAAGGCTACACTTACACCAGTGTGTTCTTTGTTACTATATGTATTTTTGAACATATTGCGCATAATATTTCACAATTTTCAGATAATTTCGATTTTTTTTGTAAAATTTTTTTACCAAATTGACCTCTAAGAAAACGCCAATACAGTATTTAATGGAACCCCACTCAGTCAGTTTTTACATGAGAGACATGACATCACTAATTCATGAAAGACCTTGAATGTAGCCAGAAAATGATATATAATTTAATGGAAGTAAATTAATTTTTGGGGAAATATTATTCTGTTGAACTTTCAAAACTGAAATGCCAATTTCATAGGTAAGCACCTAATAGTAATCGAATTATTAAGGTCATTCAAATTCTATAAATTATTCACGAGATGAATAAATGAAATGAAAGCTTTCTTCAACACTTCATTGAATCGGCACCCAATCAGTGCATTTCAATGGGAGAGGACTGCCACAGTTATTAAGTATTCTGTTCGAGTATAATCTATTTATCGTCCTTTATTTGGTCAAAATGTCATTTGAATGAAGGGTGAAGATCACACATTTTTTAATTAATACGAGTATGTTAATCGAAAAAAAAATACGTGAATGAGTTAGTTTAGTCTTCTGAATTCGAGTATTTTATGAGGCATTGCATGGTGCGAGTGTTGATGTTTTTTTTAAAACTACTTTGTTATAAGTATCAAATGGTCCTGTTGAGTATAATTGTATATTTAAAGTAGTTTTTTCTCTCTTATTCATATTTTTGGTATTTTATTTCAGGCGTCTCATAATGTTCACGTTGATGTCTTTAATATGTATCACTATACAGTGAAACATTAACATTACTGTTTGACATACGAGTTTGTATCATATCGTTCCGATGACTGATTCAGCAGAATGGTTGCATTGAAGAAATAAAGTGCCACGCTAACGAGATAGCGTGGCACTTTATTTCGTTACCTTGACCAGTACACGTAATAAAAATGAACCACTTTTGCTATAACTATGACTCGATGAGGTTTATTTGCAATCGATCATCTGAACGGGCTATGCAGAGTTCAATTTTTTTTATGTTCGGAGAAGAAATTGTAGCACTTTTTACCCGTAGTTTATGTGGGTCACCCAATAATCGGTCCACAGGTCATTTTATTTAGCTGTTGGCCTATGACACAAGACCCTACCACTAGGCGGATTATTAATGATCAATGGAAGAATAGAATATCTCGGAATTCAGCAAAGATTACACTATGACTTCTTCTTCTTATCGTGTGGCATATTTAACCGTTCTATCCACAAGGTATAGACGGCAGTTGCCTATAGTGTTGCATTTAGCATCACCCGCGGTCACGTGTAGGGCATTTAGATTTACACCTACGGACGTGTGCAACGCGACCATCATACACATCTAGAAATCAGATGTGCAGGTTTACTCACGATGTTTTCCTTCACTGTTAAAGTAGTCGGTATGAAAATGCACATAAGTTTCTAAAAACTCATTGGTCCACTGGCCAGGATTTGAACCCACGACCTCTGGTTAGGAGGTCGAAGTCAATACCGCTTTGCCACCGACGCTTTTGATGACTAATACATACTAACAAGATTGCTCTGTTTGTCGATTTTAATGAATATTACGGTGCGTGCTAGAGTCAACGCGCCACCGCATAAGCCGATGTTCACAAAAGCTCACCCGGACAAAACAGTCCGTCTCTACTCCGCGTATTGTTCTATCGGAATGGCGCCTCATTTACATTGTGCAGGGAGAAACTCCCGCTTTTTTGTTACAGTTTCCATGTTTTTCAGCTTAGATTTGTATATTAATTAGATGCTGGCAATTTGCAGAAAGAAGCAAATAAAAATATAATATACATTTTCCTTTCCTTTTTCGTTATAAGATGGGTATTAATGCATTGTTGGAAATATATCTCATAGTTTCAGTCGTTCGTATCTCGAACACACATCTATCCCTCGCTACATTACCACGTACATGTGGGAATACCATTAAAGCTCTACACTAAGAAGGAGTTCTTGCGAAATTTCAAGGAAATTAACAATTGTAGTATGCAATCAGAACCAGAAGGTTTCTAGCACTGCATCTGCAATATTTCTATAGGGGCGCGGCTGTCTCGAAAGTGAGTCGATTGGAATATTTCATAGGTAAAAAATATTACTTCTTTGAAATATCTAATAATAATAATATCTATATAACCTATCCGTACATAATTACGAAATTATTCTATTTTTAAGCGACTTCTGAAAAAAACTGAATGTGTTTTTTCCTTTGTATGTTCCTTGATATCTTTACCGATTGTAAACCAATTTTAATGATTATTTTTTATCCAACAAAACTCTGAGGTGAACAACTGAACATAAAATAGGTTCGTTATTTTTAAAAGAATTAACAAAAATAAAACGGCCTGATAGATTTTAAAATGCGTTAAGTTTTAGAGTGGCTTGATTCCCATACTGATATTGGACAAATTTGATGTAATCAGCATTAAACCTTTTACCATGAAATGAAAATGATATAGAAAGATGCGTTATTGAAAGGGCTACAACACTACAATGTTAAAAAAGTAGAATGTTACTAATTTTTTTTTACCAAAAGACCGATTTTAGGGATTTTTTTTTCAAAGAATCTAAAATTTTACAAAAACGAAGTAATTTTTTTTTTACTAAAACCCCTCTTTAAATATTAAATTATCTATCGTTTGAGATTAAAATTACAAAATCGGTGATATTAAAATGGGGTACAAAGGTACTTTAAAAAAATGAATGAATGAATGAAAACACTTTATTGCACAACAAAACAGGAAAATAAAAACATAAACATTAAAAAAAAAGTTATACAGGTAGGCGGTCTACTAAAAAAATAAAAAAATAAAAAAATACGATACGTAGGATTTCACAAAAGGGTATCTACAGGTGTAAGGGTATATGTACAAGAGTAGTTTATTTATATACAGAATGTAACAAAATTAATGTAGGACCCATTAACTGGGGATTTTACTCATCGTACTGAACAACTTTTGTTCTACAACTTTGCTCAAATCGAAAATAAAATGTTGGACTCTCCATACAAAAATGGCAAAAAATGGCAAACCAGATAATCAATTTGTATGGAGAGTCCAATTTTTTTTTGTAATTTGAGCAAAGTCGTAAAACAAAAGTTGTTCAGTACAATAGTAGAATCCCCAGTTAACGGGTCCTACGCCAACTTTGTTACATCCTGTATATTCATAAGTTTGATTAATGAAATAAATTCATATTCAATGCGCCAGAAGGCCAAGCAGGCATTAGATCTGTGGAATTTTGGTTAAATTGTATAATAGCCTATTTGATTATGGCAGTTACCTATATCATTCGTCATTTGAAAACCAAAGCAAAGAGGGAAGTTAAATGATCACAAAAATTCCGAGCTTCCCAAGCAGATCTTTGTTTACATTGTGATGCAAACGAAACGTCTTGTAGGCGGAGAGCTGGAGACAGCTCTGATTTCAAATCATCGAGCCACCAACTTTAATATTTCATTCTTTTCAACTGGACGGTTGACGTTTTCGAATGAATTCTCGCGGAATGAAATGAGGAACGAGAACGTTCTGAAGACACTACATTATTTTATGTTATTCTTGTTACTCTTGTACACTGTACATTATTTTATATTATTATACTCTTGTACACTGTACAAGAGTACAGGGTAGATTTATTTTGCTGATTGATGCTTTAAGGTGAAATTGTGGACGTTAAATTTTGTTGTGACCGTAAAATTTGGTGCAAGAAAATTGGTAATCAGTGATCAGTTTAAAAGAAGATATACAAATATATGTTTTTAATATTTTATTAAAACTATTTTAGGTTACGTAATATTAGATGGTATTTCCGTTTATCCAACAGCTTGTGCGTATATTCGAATTTGTATATATTATTATAGAAGGTAAACAAAACGCAAAGAAGATACACTAATATGAATTACTGAAGACGAAAACATTAATTTTAATTTATTTCTATTACCAAATTACAACAAGTTTATTAGTAGAATGAAACTGAATTAAGTTCGGTGTCCTTTTTCACTTAAATTAATGACTATAGGTGATAAATAATGCTTTTTGGCTCCCATAAGTTACCAAAGCCCTTAATATTTTACTTGAACGAGCCGTTTGAAAGGTGACGCAAACTTTGTAACGAAACAGGAAGCTAGGAACCGCATTATTATATTCAGCGTTGATTTTGCAAACTTGTTTCAAAGGAAATTTAAAACATGCAAACTTTCGAAAAAGAGTGTAGTTTCGTTCGCAAACCTACTCATTTGTTGAAAAACGAACTCTATGATTTTGTTGATAGAGCGCAGTACAGAAGGGGCGTATAACTCTGATTGCAGTTAAGTACATATGTAGTTTTCTTTGCTTCTTTGCACACGCTGTGAAAGCAAAATTGCGAGCTCAGAATTTGTTCAACACCGTCACATCTATTTCTGGAGCTGCCCTTTCGAAAACTTAAAAAATGTACTTACTAAACTGCCGAATTTTACAATAGATACTGACATCCTATTAATTGACAACCATGTCCAAGTGAAGTCTCACTTGGACACTATTTGGACTCCTCTTTAGCTCCACCAAAGTAACTAGTAGTAGTAGCAAAACAATACAATATACAAACCCAACCAAAGAGGGAATAAATCTCGCACACTGAGATATTCACCGACAAAAACGTATTTTTATTTATTTTTCAGTTAGTTTCAGTTCCCAGTTTATTTTTAAGTTGCGTAAGTCCCGTAGTGGACCAGATTTGATGATTTGATGTCGTTTTGTGTACAAGTTTGTACTCTATAATCACACCAAGATTGAAGTTTGTATGTATTACTCTTAAAAATACATGGCGGGAGACCCTGTCAAAAACGTGTTTAGTTTCTTCTTTTTATTTATTAACTTGCCAGAATAACATAATTATGGTGTGTAAATCACAACAAGCAATTAAATAGTAGAACTTCAGAGTAAAATCGTCGCAGAGTTGGTGTATGTAGGCTTAGTTAACACTCCCCCCCGTCGTGCTGCCACCTTGTCGTTGATGGGGGGGGGGGGGCTTGCGTGACCTTATGACCTTTAAGGCTATGCCGGATAGGGTAACCTATACCAGACAGGCTTGAAGCGAGGGACCAGACGAAGCGCAGCACAGGAGGGGGCGCTTGAGACTATCCTTAGGGATTGGTCTCGCGCCCACCGCGGAGGAGCTCCCTTGGACCCTTGCTGAAGGGTCCAATCAAGGGACGCTCGGGGGCGTCGATTTTATCGATGCGCCAGGGGGGTGCTGCCAGAGATTTCATCTCTGCGCGGCGTCGGTTGGCGGCGAAGCTTACCATCTTATCTGCCGCAGGGGGTCGGGTTTCCTGGCCCCCATCGCTTCCAGACAGTAGACCGGGGGGTCTGCTGTCCACTGTGGGGAAGCAGTTGGAGGGTGCGCTCAGCGTCCGGCACACCGTACAAAAGCGGGTGGGCAGATTCTCTGCCCTTCACGCAGCTGGACCACCTTCGGGTGGCAGTCGCCGGTAGGGGACTGAAGGTAAAGTCTCTGCCGGTTTTCCAGACCCCTGCCATACGGCGAAGCGGGAACGCCGTTGGGTTTTACCCGGTAGGAGTCCGGTATAACCCGGTTGCTGCCCCTACAGTGACTGGGGTTCCATGATGGATTTCCCAACGTTAAAAAAAAAGGCTTAGTTAACCCTAGCAGCGGTTGAATGCTTTGGCGATCCCGCAGTTCCGGCACATGGCGACGAGAAGAAACACCGTGTGGTTTTAGCCGGTAGGAGTCCGGCATAACCCAGTCGCTGCCCCCGCAGTGTTTGGGTATCCCCATGTAAAAAAGGCTAGTAAACCCTAAAATGTTAGGATTACTACAAGGGGAGTTAGCGATTTTTTCTTATCTAGTGAAACAAGGGATATTATGTACTCTTATTCAGCTCTTGTCTGTTATTCAAGTCTTGTTTACTAAAAGGATAGATATTCAGGGAATTTTTAAAAGGAATTTCCTTGCAAAGGTTGAAAAAAATATGCCAAAGGGAAGTTCGCGACAACAATGCATTTTAGGACGAAGGGCTTTTGGGTGCCGACATTTTTCGGTCCGGCCCTACATTTTAATGAAGAACCTTTTTCAATTGTGCGTATCATTATCTGAGTATTCGCTGTGCATAAAAAACTGTGCTGTGACTGGGAACTTTTTTAATTTTAGTTTCACCGCGACATGCTTTGGAGCGGGTTGGTACGTACGCGAAAAGTAGAGAAGGAAAGTTGTCACATACACATTTGAGTTGCGTTTTTGTGGATCGCTTTTTTGCTTTTTTTTTGCGAGATAAGCGATGTGTTGCTACGAAAGTTTTGTGGGCCTCACTTTTTATTTTTGCGTTAACACAGAAACGTACTTAAGCGTTGACACCACCCTGAAACTATGTTTGGCGTTGAATAACGATAGACAATTTTTAAGGTTCCTTTTAAATAAAATTGGTACCTATTGGTTGTCGATGTGAAAGAAGGACAAACAAACAAACTCACTTTTGCAATTAATATTAAGAACGGATTGGTAAAAAAACACGTATTCCAGTTTATACCAGAGTCTCCTCCAATGCATCTTTTGTTATATCAAGGGTTTGGGAATAAAAAGGATAAATAAAAGGAACATTTAATTTGTACATCGTCGGCCTACAACCTTGAGTTACAACCGGCCGGGGGCTAAGTCACTACCACTGGAGTGCGTTCCAAGGATATACGCTCTGACAGCACATGTTCAATCTGACAACAGGATGGCATAATGTAAATCCCGTGAGTGTGATAGGAAAGGTACAAAACGGTTTGTGTCAGATCGTAGCCATGCAACGTAGGGTAGTACTTACAAAACTGTGTCCTGTACAAGCAAGTTCAACACTGATAAGCGACAATAAACAAACTGTCAGATGCTGGCAAGCGCCTGCTGCTACAGACGGACGTCGGCTTCCAAACGGCCGGACAGGGCTGGCACTCGTCCAAGCACTATCAAGGGTTGCCCACCGTGAAATGGTCAGTTGGGCCATTTAAGTGGGAGTTATATCGACTTCTAAACTTTGTTTTGTAACGAAAATTTACTTAGTTTACGAAAGAAAACTGTAACTGAGTCGAAGTATCTTTTATGGAAATCGATAACCCTTTTCATATTATGTGTCTCTCGACTTCTTTTCGTGGAAGACTTTTAGTTATTTTAGTTTCTATATTATTTTTGTCACTCAATCGATAAGACGTTAAAGTACAAAATGTTTTATTTTCTATGAGTACTTTACAAGCCAATAAATCTCTACAAAGAAAATGTGAAGATATGTATTTTCTTTTTTGAGAAAATCGTGCATATTCCAACACGTAATGAACGAAAAGACGTGTTAAATATTTTATTCGATTGTTTAGAATACGGAGAATTTTCATGTAATTGTAGAAAAGAACTATGAGTTTGTAAAAGTTCTATTGTCCTCTGTTAATCTTATAAGTAGGTAATAATGTATAAACTAGCCAGTGTCCGCGAACCGAGTGGATATAATTTATTTAGATAGATAAACACTTTTATCACTGTTCTTAAAGATGATTGTCTCCAAGCAACTCCCGAGTGTGATTTTTTTCCAGTTTCCTTTGGAACTGTGATATTTTCAGGAATAAAAAACCTACATATGTTGTTGCCTACCCTTTACTTTAGCTACATGCAAAATTACAGAGAAATCCGTTAAAGTCAATACTTATTGCTGATCCCACGGGAGCTACGCATTTTTCGAGCATAAAAAGTACCCAATATATTCGGTTTTTCGTACTTCATTATTCAACTCTGTACCAAATTTCAATTTAGGAAATCTATTTACAAGTTTTCGGTCGCTGAGAGAATACGTTCCTGACACCTGCCTGCCAGTTGAACATGACTAGTGATGGGCATTTAATTTTAGTTCGACAATAATTAAACTATATTTTTTTAGAGCTCCACATATGGAACGTTTTACTTTGGCAGTTGTGACGTGAAAGGAAAAGAAAGAAGCTAAGGCAAATAAATGTGAGGAACAAACTATCAACTCAACGAAATGCATGACTCACTCTCTCATGTTTCGAAGGGAAACTTTCTTTCCAGACATTCATGAATAAGCAAGTTTTACTGAAGTCTTCATATATAGAAACAGACGATTCATGTGGTCAGTGGCTTAACGCAGTAGTTAGATAAAACGTTCTTTTTGTTTTGGATATGAGCCAAGGGCGGCTGTACGTATGTTTATTAGTTCTGTTTTATGGTTAGACATGCAAAAATTATTATAAGTATAAACATTTTGTATCTTTTGACTTAGTTGTGGTTACAATGATTTTATTGTCACGCAGATTTTATGTAGTTCTTATTTAACAAAGGAAGAAATGTACAGCCTAAATATACTTAATTCTCAATAAAGAGAAACCTTTTCTTTTTAATTTTATCGCCATCATTTTTATGAAAATAAATAGAGTAAAGCTGACGTCAAACTCAATTTACGTCATTGATAAAAATCTGACTAAAACCAATCATTATGACAGCCTTACCTACAAGCAGAATTATTTTTATTTTAATCTTGAAATATGGGTTAATGATATGAAAATAAAAATAGGTAAGTATTTTATTCGACGTAGGTAGCAGTGTACACTTTTCGAATGTTATTCTTTTTTCTAACTAACTTAAACGAAGTTCCTTCTAATCGGAACTCGGTAGTCGCTCTATACGAATTAGTATTTCTAAGATATTCAATACCTCTAATGGATGGAGTATTGATTATTTTCAATTTTACTCGTACCGCCCAACTACCGAAGTGAGTGACCGGTAATGTTTTTCGTGTGTATGTTCGATTCATTGTTAACAGCCTGCAGGTAAAACGGTTTGAATTTTGATGCTTTCAGGTAAGATTCATTTTGATGCATTCAGGTTTTATATTGTTGATAAATGTAACAGTTACCTTTTTACTTTAGGCTGCGTGCCCAAAATTGTCTCAAACTGTTTCAGCGAAACGAGAATGTTTTTCGAATAATAATAATATTTTTTTATTTATCAGACTGGTCCAAATTGATAGCTAAGCCTAAGACGTCAGGCTTAAAAAAGTTGTGGCCTTTTTTTTAGTTTATCAGGTTTTTCAGCTTTTTTCATTATTTTCTTTCAAATTAGGTCGAACACTTTAATTTCCCTCTCCGCTTTCTCTTTACAATTTGAACCACTAATAAAACTAGATGTATAATAGTGTGATTTCATTGCCCACATGTTTACTGGAGAAACTAAACAGATTCCTGTTTCAACCATAATTTATAATTATGACAGTAAATCGTAACCCAACTGTTTAGTGGCTATGTTTACTATTAATACAATATTTTTAGTTTTTAGTTTATGCGTGGGTTTAAGTGTTAAGGTGGGCATTTTGAAATGTCCTTTCTTAACCCAAAATTAAGGATTGTATTTGTAAC